>JUJX01000139.1:90691-136345 GCA_000800745.1 Diaporthe longicolla | reverse complement strand
TGGCTTGGATACCTAGGTAGTTTGACGGACGGCAGTGAAATCCGACCATCTATGAATCTGCCCTTGTTGCCTTGACGATGTCTCGACGGTTGTCCCGTATCCTGTGCCTCACGGAGAACGTCAATTATTGAAATGAGAAAGAAATGATCGTCGTTGAACGGCCGCCCCAGGCCGCGAGCAACAAATAATTGTAGTGCGATCCTGTGTTCGTCGAGCACCACCGGAGCTTTGACCCCTTGGCCGAGGTCTTGAATGAAGTTGAGGTCAAGTCAGAGGCCGCAATTCTTCACGAACTTGGTCAGGGTATCCAAGGCGATCGTAGGCCCGGAAAATGCGCATGAGCCCCTTGATCATGAGAGGGTAGAACATCTTGAGGAACAGGTCGCGCGGTTTAACAACCGCGGCATTGACCGTCCGCCTTGCTTTCTTGGACCTGGACTGTTGACTCTCGTCTTTGTGGCGACGGTCGCACACTTCCAGATACAGCTTGGGATCGTCTGTGATGACACAGTCGACCTTTGCGCCTATGCACCACTCCATCCATGACTTCTTGTTGACAGTCCAGGCGTAAAGCGGCCGTCCTTCAGTCTGACAGCGCTCCCTGAACGCGCGCCCGCCGAGGCCGAAGAGGGACTCCTGTCGCATGTTAATGGCCACGTTGGGAATCTTAAGATACTCTCTTGCTAAAACCAGGGAGACCGTAATGTGAGTGATGGCGAAGTCTGGAAGGAGCTCGTGGCAGAGCCGAAGCTGTTCCGCCTGAGGTGGTAATGTCAGTATGACACGTCTTTGGGACAAACGTCGAGTTGCGACTCTGGGCCAAGAGCCACCAAAGAGTTGAGAGAAACCCCATGAGGCATATTGATACAGGAAGGTCAGTGACACACTCACCCTCCAGCAGCCAAGGACGATCCTCTGCTCCCATTTCCCGCGCGGCGCCTCAGCAATGGTCGCTGCGATCCTAGTGATCAACTCCCCAGGAGGATCATCAATCTTGATGTCCAGTAGCATCCATATAGACTCATTCCCGGGCTCGGCCAGGAACTCGAGCACGTCGGACAGCCTGCACATATGCTGCCGTGGCTCCTTGAGGGTCTCGAGCGTGCTGAGGTATTCCCAGTCGCAGTCGCGGACTGCCTTGTCCACGCCATAGCAGCGCTTTAGGTCCTTGTCCTGTAGGCGAGAAGAAGGAGGAAATACGTCAACAACGTGGGTGGCTTTGTCGCGTGGGCGTTATTGAGGATGCGAGTGAGCACAGGACATACATGGGCTATGACCACCACCCCATCCCTGGACAGGTGAACGTCCGTCTCAATGGCATGGGCACCGACCTCAACCGCACCGCGGAAGGCACCCATGGTGTTCTCGGGGAAGCTAGCCTTGTAGCCTCGGTGGGCCACGGCCTGCGGGAAGCCATGGTTGACCCCCGGCTGCGCCCTCGTCCACTTCGCTGTGCCGGTGGGGTTGTGTGTCTTAGCCAACGCACTCCCCGACTTTATTTGGAGGGAAGATGAGCAGATCTACCTGGTGGGAATCCACGCTTGTCGGTGTCCATGTCCATGTCGGTGTCTGTGTCCGTGTCCTGCGCCTTGTCCACCGCCCGCTGACGTAGACCTGAGTTCATATTGGCCGGGTCACTCATGTTGCATTCGGATTGCTGTTCTTTCTGGGGACGAGCTGTGTTGATGGTGAGATCAATTTGGACGGGACTTCGTTGTGAAGTCGCTGATGATATTGGCGCAGGTGTCATAAGAATAGACAAGTACGAGCCGTCATCTTGATGGGGATGTCATCGATGAGCCGTGCGGCTTATGCAGGTCCTTGAGTAATGTTGATATGTGTCGGTTTTGCTCCGACTCGACGATTGCCCGGTGGACTTGTGGATTCCTGCTCCTCTCTGGAACCGGCTCCGCTCTCTGTTCCGGGAAGGCGTTGCGATTGACGACAGTTCGCGGCTAAGGAAAGGCCGAGTGGGAAGCGTGTGCGTTGTTGCAGACCCGCCGAGGCTGGAGAAGGTCCAGTGCGTCTTTTATCTGGGCAGAGGAGAAGGGTACGGCCATTGCTGACAGACACCGCAACTCACATGCCGATTGTCCTTTGACCCGGATTCGTCGGCGGCGGGTTGCTGTCCAACATGTTCGGAGTTAACTGGCGGTAAGACCGTCAGCCGGCCTCGCTCTGCCACGCATTTGGCGCTACTATAACGGCACTTGGGCGTGAGAATCCCCGCTCTCTGTTGAGTGAGCCAGGGTTGGATGCCCCACCGGTCAAGTCGGCCAGTACACCTCACGCGGCTCACGCATTACTTGCCCGCACTCCACACAGACGTAATCATGCTTTGTCGTAACTGTGCCTCGATACCTACAAGACCGTGCAGCGGTCATATCCAATACCAAACATACCAAAAGAGTTCGGCACAAAGCGACGATCCGAGTGTAGTATCGACGAAACAAACAAGTATCTGCCCCGGCTTGTGTTGAAAACGCTTGACCTTGCCCAACCCAGAGCCCAACAGGAAAAGAACAATTCCACAGCAGACCATGATCGACCAAACAGCCCGTTAAAGTGGACCATGGATTTTCTGCAAAAGTGCTGCACCACAAGACTTGTACTTCCCCTCCGCCGTCACCAAACCACCCATGAGACCAAACAAGAAACAGTAAACTAGACTACTTTGCCGCCAGACACACGGTACGATATCACAATCCAAAATTGCCACTCACCGGCATCATGAACCCTTCGTCGCCCCCGCCAGACATGATCGCCCCCTGGTTGCCCTGGAAATCACGAAAGTCCAGCGATGAGAGGTCATCGCCGCCGGACACAGAACTCAGGCTCTCCTCGCTCAGACTTCCACCCTGCTGAGTAGCGCCAAAGTCGCCCAAGTTGAAGGTTGAGAGGTCGAGCGAGTCGGGTGACCAGCCACCCTCCACGGCAGAGTTCACGGGCGTCTCCAGCGATACTTGGGGTCCTCCGTAGATGGCATCGTAGAGATTGATCTGCCCGCCGTCGATCTGCCCTAGTAGAGCCTCCCACTCGGACGGGGATACGCCTCCTGCAGCCGCTTTCGGTGGCACCTGGATGGACGCATAGTGTTGTTGGGTCGTAGGCCCGCTCGTCGGGATGTGGTGGTGATTCTGTGCCGGTGACGATGACCCCGTTTGGCCCGACGTGTTGCCTAGTGAGAGGAAGTCCAAGTTTGTCTTTTGTCCCGATGACACACGTGCTATCATAGCAGCCTGCGAGGTAGAAAGGCGCTGGTCGCGTCGCTGCATGATCGACGCTGGATTCGGCCTTGCACTGTCGAAGGATGTCCGGGAGGCGGAACGATGGAGGTCCGGCCGTACGGTGCCTGGGACAGGCGTCAGGTTTGGCATTGTCATCCTCCTCAGCTTCTCCTGCTGCGACAAGAGATCGGTCTCGCTCATGCTTGCACCTGAATGTCGACCAAGTGGATACTGCTGGGACTGATGACCATGCGAGAATTTCTTCTTCGACTTGGGCGCGGGAGATGTCCTTTGCGGCGGTGGTGCAGCCATACTCGTGTCCGGACTCTGCCTCGGCGGCGTTGGCAATGAGACAATTGGTTCGTCGAGGCTTACCAGCATGCTCGCAATCCGCTTGAAGTCATACGTGCTGGGCGCCTTCATCCTCTCAACGATCTTGATGACGGCGTTGACAAGTCGCTCATTATCCTTTAGCACCTTGCTGTCTTGCTTCAGGTCGATGCCCTGGTACAACAATGTCATGCCGCAGATCAACAGGAGGTCGGCCTTGTTTAGGCAGAAGGAGAACGACATGCTCCTTTCTTCAAGGAGTTGAGCAATCTGGATCATATGCTTTGCCGAGTCGCTCACAGATAATCGCGCGGGCGCCGCCTTGTGTCCTAAGCTGGAGCCAATTGCTGGCCTATAGATCAGTGTGCGTATATAGTAATATGTGAGGGACTACTCGAACGTCAACATCATCGAAATTTGGAAACTGTTGGGGTGGAGATGGTGCTTACCAGTAGTGGCGATCTGCTGCCGGTGACGTCTGTTGATGGCTTGTCTTGTCTGAAGGTAAGCTTCAAGTGCTGGGGGAGGTTTTCCGACCAATCGTCGAGCTCCGCCTCAAGGGCGGACATCTGCTGCAACGAGAGGTCGTACGAAGTTGCCGCCGGATAAAGCTTCTCGAGCACCTTAGCCATGATGCGAGCAGCACGGAATAGTGCCAGAGCAGATGAGAGCTTGGTGTATTCTCCGGGCAGCGTCGGCTGGAAGCCCTTCTCGGTGACGTATTCATCATCCGTGTCGGACGGATATTCCGCGTGCGCATCTTCCTCCTTGATGAGCTTGGGAAGACCTAGTATTGCAGCAGAAAAGCAGTCCAATGTGTAGAGTGTCCAGAAGACCTTCTTGCGTGTCTCGATCGTGAGGGCGCCGAATGAGAACCGCTTTTGACTCTGGTGAAGGCCCAAGCGATGAGACAGGCCCACTGCGATACCCTTGTAGTGTTGGAGGCGTTTGTAGTCTGCCCGTACTGTGCAGTAGACGAGGGCGAGCACGAGACATTGCAAGGTGTTCATGGTGTTCTCCATGAGTACTGCCTCGACCGACCGCTGCCATTGCTGCTCACACGAGGCGACCTGGGCCAGGTCCGGCTTGTCGCTGGAAAGAGCAGCGATGCTGAAGACGAGATGCAGCTGCGCAAGCTTGTGGTTGTTCTTGACCTTCTCTGGGTCTGACACGAATTCTTCATAGACGCGAAGGAAGGTTGGCTTGTGAATGACGGGGAATAGTGGCGCCCACTCCTGGAAGTAGACGTTGACGCATCGGTCGGTGAAGAGACGCGGTGGAGCCCTCATCGGACCGGCTGAGTCTTTGGGCACAAGTGGATAACAGCCCTGTATGTGCAAGAAGGCCTCGGTATTGAAATCCGACGACGGCTTGCCAGCCTCTTGTAACTTGCGCTTAAACGCCTCTGGGTGGGAATTAATACCGGGTCGATGCGAACCACGGGACATGTTGGGCGCCTTACCTACGAAGCCTCGCCCACTTGACGGGCCCATGAAATATGAGTCTGAATTCTCGACCCCCAGCAGAAGCGGTGAGGCTTGGACCTTGAATGTGTCCTCCTTGATTGGCGTCGGCTCCCTCCCAGGCCTGCTCTCGACGGGCGAGCTCGCATTGGACGGCATGCCGGAGCCGGAGCTGACGGATGGGCGGCGATGGTTCCCATGCATCTTGGACAGCATGTCGATCTTTTCGTCCTTCTCGTCCAGCAGATCCTTCAGGTCGCGGACCTCAGCCTCCAGGACCCTGACCCTCTCCTCGAGGCTTTCTGTGTATCCCCTTGGGAACGCCCGCCGGCTCAGCTTGTCGCTGGTCTTGCACTCGAAGCCGACATTGGCACACTGCGTGCAGCAAGGTCGTATGCCGTCACATCGGATCTTCTTGCTCCTGCAGCGGTCACAGGCCTGGGCGATGCGGCTCTGGGTGCTGGTTCCCACCTTGATGACCTTCATCGGCAGAATGCCCGGCATCTTGGCGGCGGACGGGTTCGGCACACTCGGTGGGTTCTTTGCGATGTGTCGGAACGGGTGTGGGAGGCGGTGCGAATGCGAAGCGAAACAGGAGAAAAGTGACCCTCTTGAAGGCGGCGAAATGGACCTATTGCGTCCGCCTTGGGTTGTCTCAGGAAGTCGGGGTTGTCGGGATTCGTGGGGAACGGCGGCGGCTCGCTTAATGCTCACGGCTCTGGCGAGTCATTTCAGTCACGTTGCCAGGAAGCCGTGCAGGACCATGCAGGATATAGTGGCCCAGCGCTTCGAGTCACGGTCTTATAATACAATATTGTTTCGTGTGGATGAAGGGCTGATGAGACGAACCAGCACGGCGGATTACGGACTGCAAGAGGTTGGAAGGGGTCAGAAGTCAGAAGTCGGCGGAGGTAATGGCGTGTGCGAGGGAAATCTAGGAAAGTTAAATCAAGACGACGTGGGAGGAAAGGTTGGCTCCGGCGTGACCAGTGCAGTGGACCAAGTAAATGAGACGGAAGAGAGGAGGGGAAAACAAAGTCGACAGCCGCCACATACGGACGACAGAAGAAGACGGAGCGGGCAGGGCGCGGAGGGTGGTGAGTGGTGAGTGGACAGGCAGACAGGCTGGGCCAGAGAGGCCAATTGTGACGGAGCCAAAAGGGCCATTTGGCCTGGAAATCGCTAGTCCCCTAGTCAATCAACTTCCCCTTATGCTCACAACGGTGTGGGAGCCAAGAGACTTCATTCGTGGGTGCCACGAGGGAATCTGGGGTTGAACAGGGGGCCTTCTGTGGGTTTGCACTACTGCCACGGTGGGGAACGTGGTCATCACATCATGCCTCAGCGCTGACCTGATCCGAACGACTGCCAGACAGACCTTCTTTTCCCCCCTCCCCCCTCCCCCCGGTGTCCCGTGCTCTGTCTGGCCTGCCTGTGCTCGCCGCGGGTGCAGGTGCAGCCCTGGCAGCCTGGCAGCCTGGGCGGGCTTCTAGACCCAGGTGCTAAAAGGACCAGCTCCCCGACACGGCTGGCCGTTCATTGGCAGGGGCGCCAGCCGTTGGGAGACTAGCGACTGCTGCTGCATACGAGTCGTAGCAGTAGCGCAGTAGCTTCGCAAGGGATTGAGACGCAGAGTGGCAGCAACGGGGCCGGGGCCCCAATCAATTAGGCTCTGTCCAGCCCACTGGATCTCTACCCCAGACGGGGCGAATGTCGACCCCAGGATTTGAATTCCCGCCTCGAGTTAGCCTTCGCCCTGGAGACCCATCGCCCCCGGATTGATCTGTTTCCACTGGCAAACCTAAAACAGCCCTCATTCGATGTGCTTCGATCCCGAAAACTCCCCGCCATGGCCATTGCAGCAGGGACGCCAGGTTGTATGCACGATCTGGTGTCACTGCCCGGCGCGCCATCTGCCCTCTCGATCGTGCAGCATCTGTGAGCCACAGGAACAGACGATTCACCTCGTCTCTTATCGCCCCTGTCATCAGTCGGCACCATTGTCTGCGGGATGACACGGACAAGACAGTCTGGCATTTGTTGGCAAAGAAAGACTGCCGTCCCGAGCGACCTGACCGTCCCGACCGTGTCACTTCATCCACCAACCCCGGCCAGGGCCCCATAAGATCCCACATATGAACTAGGCTGGCTTTCGTAAGAAAGGATGCGGCAGCTTTGGTTGTGGTGTAGATCTGGTGGCCCCCCCCCCAGTCGCTAGCAGATTTTCCAAGCAAACTAGACAGGGACTGCCGTCATTCCAACGAAATTTGCCGTGGGTGTTGAGATGGTCACTCTCCAGATGTTCACGCACTCTGCCCACAACACACCACCAGTCCATGCCTTCCCGGCCTGATCAATCGTGCGACTTGCCTTGGCGCACTTGGACAATGATGAAAGACCACGTCTCCGCAATTGCCCGGGCTCTCAACCACCAACTCATGCTCAGGATGCATGCACACCGAGCCGCAAGCGTGTCCCTTTCACCCGGCTACTGAGCACCGTGGTGAGCGCTAGGACGAGCCCTGCCCAAACTGTCGGGCTGCGGATCCGCTTCTTATTAGTGACCTGGCCGTCTCTCACTAGCTTTCCCAACCCCCCGACTCTCGGTCTCAACCCGCGGCCGGAGAACATTGGAACTGGAGGCAGGCCGGCGGGAAGACACCACACTTGCACACATCTCTTGCATACGCATGGGGAAGCGGAAGGATTTTATCATCTGCCCATGCACCCCTCTCTGGTTCGGGGCGGTGCATATCGCTTAACCACCTGTTGGTCTCTTGCTGCAGTTGTGGTGGTTGACTACGAAAGCATAATCCAATGTGTGCGCTCCCCGGGGTCGACGGCTGCGTCCCAAGCGGGCATCCTTCTGCTCGTCGCGCCAGTCAGAGCAGGAGATGGCCTGTGGGCCCTCCGATTTCTGCCGATGACCAACGTGGTCTGCATAGCACATCGCTCACTTCTACAGGCTGGACTGTTGCCATCAATGCTGGGTGTGAGATCGGATCCCTTCAGCTGAACTCATCGTTGCTGTCGTCTTGGGGAACTTCACTTAAGCCGCCATCTGAAATGGCCATTGATCCAAGGTAGGCTGTCACGTCTTCAAGAGACAACAGCTCGGTCCGCTGCAGCATTGTCAGTACCTTTTTGCTTAGTGGATCGACGCACATGTTGGCCTGGGCAGGAGATGCCATGACCTCATCCTGAAAGGTGCCCGGGCTTGAGCAGGAGAACAGAGATACTCACTTGCTCCTCAAGCACCGCCATCGCTTTGTCCAGCACGCCTTTCTCAATGAGCCTCAGCGCTCTCGCATTGGCGGCGTCGGTTGGACTAGACTCGTCTGTGGCGAACGCTGCATTGCCATCGTCAAGCGGAAGTGAAGATAGCCGTTCCAGCTGCTCCTCTAGTCGTTGAGTTATCACCATGTTGACTCGAAGTTTGAAAACACTGCAGAGCTCATGGTCTGACACCAGCTGGTCGAAAGAGGACGTTTTTTCTGTCACGTCCTCATCTCGCCAGAACGTCCTGAGCTCCCTATTGCCATCGTTGTCCTGGAGTAATCGAAAGTCCAGTCCATCTTCTTCGTTCAAGATCATGAGATACGCAAAGGGACTTGTGCATGACACTGTCCCGTTAACTTCCTTGATATCAACCACGGGGGCGTCTTGGAAGGCGTGGAACTTGGCCTTGCCTAACGAATCATCTGGCAGCGGTCTCAGTGGTAGTCTGAGGCTTTTCGTCGACAAAGATGAGTCTATAAACCCGTAGCTGAATAACATTTCCGCGGCTGGCTTCTCCGAGCCATAGCTGATGTTGACCTCGTCACCCTCCTTTACGCTGCCTCCTGGGCGAAGCAAGATGACAACATCGCCGTCAGTAATTTGTTCATAGTAAGCATTTGCATCAGTCGAGTGATTCACCACTGCAGCATTCAGGGTCAGCTGTCGAAGGACTGAGAACCCTTTCCATACAAGCCTGTGGAGAAAAGGGCCACAGTTGCGAGAAATGTTTCACGGGGCTCAAGATTGCATCCGAAAATAACTTACTGTCAATGCATGGGACCAGAGACGGACCCGACCTAGGAAGCTCCAGCACCCTGGAGCGGTACCACGCGTCGACGAGCAGCCAATCCGCAAATGTCACAGAGTCATTGTCCCAGAATGCAGCATTCCAACACTCGATGCCAGATGACTTGTCGCGGAGCTCCTCAAATTCGTTGTTCAGGGCAAGCATCTTCGCATCCAGAGCAGCCTCGAGAGACGTTCCTCGGAGGAGCGAGCGATCACCTTCCTCCCAGAGAGTAGGCACAGGAACGGCGTCGTCTAGGAGTTTGACATACTCGGTCCAGGGATTCGCAAGGCCGGCATGTTCCTTATTGGCCGAGGACAGCACCAGATGGACCAGGAGGAACAACAGGACATCGTGACGAGGTGTCTAGGTTTTGGTCAGTAGGGCATGGTGCAGTAGCCAACGTATACTGACTTTATGTCCACAGGCATCCAGGAGCTGCCTGAAGCTCCTGTCTTCTTTGGCATACTCCTCGACGGCTTCCGAATTCAATACGAGGCTGTGGGGGATTGATATCAGAGGTGATGTGCCAATGGCGGCCGAGTGTTTCTTGGCAATCAGCCCTGATCCTTTGTGCGGAACGGGCTCAACTTCAACGTTGCTGAGGATGCCATTGTTGAAGCTTATCCATACCGGAAGAAATTCCAGGGGCAACCGTGGTCGAGGCATCGCAGTTGATAAAAAATCTGATGCGTGACTGCGCATAGTGTAGCTTCACCGTGGGCTTCGAATCGCGTCCACTCATTGTTCTTGAGCCCTCAGAGCCGTCATAGTTGAGTGCCCCGCCCCGCCGAGTACCTAGGTACCTATGTACCAACCTAGGTAGTACAACCCCTCCAAAGTGGGGGCCTAAGATGCTCGGTCGGAGCTGGTCATCCCTGCCCCGCGACGGGTGATGGGCGACTAGCCGGCGTAAGAATCTTGTCGGGTACAAGACCTTGACCTTACTGAAGATAACCACAAATCGGCACGCAAGCATAGCAGCTTCCTGCGGCACTTTCCCACAGACATACGCCGGTCACCTTTTGTCTTTAGGTCTCCAGCATGCCTCGCGACCCTTTGATAGGACTTGTTGGCAAGCCCAGTGCGGGCAAATCAAGCACTTTGAACTCGCTTGTACGCGCATCTCGCTCCTCTACCACGATGCTGACACTGTGCACCCACTGACCACGCAACCAGACGGACGCAACCTCCAAAGTCGGTCAGTACGCCAATGCTTCGTACAGATGAAGATCTCTGAGCTGATGAAGAGTGGTAGGAAACTTCCCGTACGCGCACATCTTCCCACAGGGACAGCCCTGGCCTCAGAATTCCCACCACTCCCGAGCAGTCTGGCTGACCTGGCCGTCCTATTGACCTGATCCAGATTCACCACCATCGACCCCCAACGAGCGATAGGATACCTACAGATAGACTGTGCCTGCAAGCGGTACAATGTCTCCGACCGTTGTAAGCCCAACTACGGCGCCTGTGTCGACGGCAAGCGAAGCGTGCCCATCGAGCTCCTCGACGTCGCCGGCCTCGTCCCGGGGGCGCACGAGGGCAAGGGGCTGGGCAACAAGTTCCTGGACGACCTCCGCCATGCCGACGCCCTGATACATGTGGTTGATGTTTCGGGGACGACGGACGCCGAGGGCAAGAACACTAGGGGCTACGACCCGAGTGTCGACATCGCCTGGCTGCGCAGCGAAATCGTGGCGTGGATCCGGGGGAACCTAATGCAGCGATGGGGCAGCATCCGGAGGCGGCACATGGCGGTCAAGGCGACGGCGGTCGAGACGCTGCAGTCGCAGTTCTCGGGCTACGGCAGCACGTCCAAGGTGGTGGCGCGGACGCTCGACAAGCTGAACCTCAAGGAGCCGCTCGAGGCTTGGAGCGACGAGACCATCGACCGAGTGGTCAATGCCTTCACGGATGAGAAGTTCCCGACCGTCATCGCACTCAACAAGATCGACCACCCGGACTCGGACGCCAACATCGCCCGGATAGCAAAGATGCAGGACCCCAACACGATCGTGTTGTGCAGCGCCGTCTCGGAAATATTCCTGCGTAAGCTTGCGAAGCAGGGCTACATACGGTACAGCGAGGGCAGTGAGTTTGTGGACACGAGAGAGGGCCTGATCGCGGATGGCGATCCGGACGGGGGAGGGCTGAAGGAGCTCGACGACAAGAACAAGACGAGGATAGAGAACCTAAAGGATATGGTCCTGTACCGGTTCGGCTCGACCGGCGTGGTTCAGGTGCTGGCCAAGGCTGCCGAGTTGTTGGGCCTGGTGCCCGTATTCCCGGTCAGGAACACGACATCGTTCAGCTCGGGTGCGACGGATTCGAAACACGTTTTCAGGGACTGTGTGCTTGTCAAGAAGAACAGCACGGTCGCAGACGCGGCGAGGAAGGTCATGGGCGATGCACCCATAGCTTACATCGAAGGGGTTGGAAATCAGAGGGTCGCCGAAGACGACACCATCTCCATAGGCAAGAACGATGTGGGTCAACCCAGCCCTTGGTCATATGATGCGCATTCTAACTCACTTTGCAGATCTTGTCATTCAAAGTCGGGCGGGCGTAGCAATACGCCATCGCCCAGGCACCTAGGTATTTCGAAGACCATATAAGCGTTGGCGAAACTGGGTGCCCGATATGTTGTGTCCAGTCACACGGCTCGTGCCTTGTAATCTAACATGCACAGAAACTAGGGGGGGGGGTAGGGTAGAGGTGGCGTTCGGAACGCTGGATGGGATTAAATGCCAGGACCAGGCCGGTCAATCCATCAATGAGCCTAAGGTTCAACCATGCATTTGGCACGGGCACATCACCATCTCACAGGTATGTGTGACGTCATGTCGTCAGGTCACCGGAGCCCGAGTTCGGGGCTACCGGGAGTCAATGCAAGTCAATTGAACAGTCATTCTGGGCATAATGCGAAAGATAGGTAGTATTGTTGGTAGAAGTCGTCTCAAAATGGACGTATAAGGGGTATCGTGTCATTATCTAGAGAAGTGTCTCTCGGTAACCTGAACCCGCGAGCCGAAGCCCGAGCATAGGCCCTTTAGGAAAAGGATGCAAATCCCCATTTCCCCTCAAACAAGAACAAGCAGATCGCAGTATGCTATAGTCGTCGGTGAAAAAGCGCATCGCAACAAGAAAACCTGTGAAAAGGACAGCGCGTGACAAGCCGCCATTGCCATGCCAAAGTCGTAGGAGGCCGTGGTTGATTCGTAGGATTTGGTAGAAGCGGTGGTGTCGGTGGTTGCGCGCGATTAGGACTTATTGATGAAGGTGGGAGCCTCGAATGGCCAAGTACCAACTACTGATCGTGTGTCGCATGGCGGTCAGGTTGCCGAATCTCGACAATTGGCTTGTCATGAATGATGCCCTGCACTTCGCCTCCCAACACGATGCTCCGGGCTTAATACTTCAGGATGATGTAACTATTGTGGTATACGATTAGCAAAAACTCTCGTCAAAGCCTGGGCTGCCCGTGGTGGTCAAGGAGAAGACGGCGGATGACATACAGAGCGTGGATGATACCGGGGATGTAACCCAGGATGGTGAGCAGGATGTTGATGAGCAGGTCGGCACCGCATCCGCGCTCGAAGAAGACACCCAGAGGTGGCAGGAAAATGGCAAGGATGATCTTGCAAATGTCGCTGTGGGAAGCATTGTTAGCAGGTGAAGGTCGTGAGAGTGAGGTCTCTCTCCCATGGGCTTTAGGTTGAGCGGGTGGTGAATTACCTTCCGGTGAAAGGCATAATGGCGGTATTCGATCTGGGGTTATAACCTAGACAAATTGGCTGGTGTCGTTTGAGGTACGAACGTTGAGCAGTACGAGGATTTAGTGTATTCGTTTATCTCTCAAGATGTGAAGCAGAGACGTCAGTGTCAGAGGAGGAGAGGGCGTGGGTCAGTCTTAAGTAGGCGCAGGGCGAGGCACGTTCAAGAGCGCAGCAGTTGCATCAGCATGAAGGGAAAGAGTCGGCGCCCAGCAAACAAGCTTCATTCACCCTGGGACAGGGGGAGGTACTCTGTACATCATGTTTGCCCAGTCAGTCTTCACAAGTGCGTCATACACCCACCCGCCACAGGGCGTGCCAGCACAGGCCGGATCGCTGGGGTCGCTTGCCGTGTGGTCCGTCAACCACCCCATCAGCCCTTTCCCGCGCTTAATTATCATGGTACCGTCCTGCTGCCAGGTTTTGCTGGATGGCTGGCTGCAACCGAGTCCAGATCCGTACGGCCCATTCTGAAACCAATCTCCCGTGCATGTCCAGCCACCCCGTAGAAGCTGGGGGCCCGTTGGAGCCGTTGGGGCGAGAGCCCAGATAGAGGACTGCGCCGACAGGGCCGACTGCTGGCTGTGCATTCCCCAGTCGGTCCCTAGTGCCGTCTGTGCTGTGCGTACGGCACGGCACCGCAGTTGGAGAATTCTGTCCTGCTCCAGCGGGATCATCCCTCAATGGGCAAATGAGACCCATCCCCCACCAGCTGTGCAGCAGGGCTGTGCTGTCAGGCTGGACCATACACCCCACCATGGTAGCATCCAGTGGTGGTCTTGACAATTATCGTGCGCCCGGCTGGGACGGGACCGGGCGAGTAGCGATGCTCCTGTGCAGCACGCTGTACCACCTACCACAGTACGATGCAGAAGACTTGACCGTGCACAACAATTGAGCCCCCACCATCAGAGTCTGTTTGCGCATGCCAATCAGAACGTATTCGTATCTCGTTCTGTAGCCTCCTTCCCGTTGGTTGTTGTCATAGCACTAGACTGCAGAGGCTTTGGCGCCTGTGATGTTGACATTGTCCCAAAAGTGGCCGAGCAAAGACCAGGCCCTCGGAGCACCCGACGCCCACTGCCCGGGACAGCGTTCACCATCCTTGGGAACTGCGGCACAGGCTGCAGGGCCAGCTGTTGTTCGGCAACTCACACCCGCGCGGCTTGCTTCGCGCCCAGACTTTCTCTATTTGAGTATCCACCGCCGGTCTTGGGACTCATGTTAGCGACCCCAGATTGCGTGTATCCTCGCCTGCGGTATTCTTGGCTGCGGCTTGGGTCTGCAACCCAGCTGCCGTTGCTCGCAACACTTTTGCAGGTGATTTCGCACCTTGGCCGTCGTCCTGACTGGACGAGGTACGTCATCCCGAGGGCCTGGGCCTGGATGCAAGCCCGTAACTGAAGCCACCGAAGCAGTCTGGCAGGCTGGCAGGCTGGCAGGCTGGCCGGCTGACACTCAGGGCTACCAGGGCAAGCTGGCAGCTGGCTGGTTGTTGGTACGATTAGTCCAGGTTTGCCATCGACGATCATCTGATCTGCCCTGCGCAAGATCAGGAGGACGGGTAATGGGCTGGGATCTGTGTGGCGCAGCAATTGTGGCTCAGGCGTGGCGTCGGTGAGATGGCAGGGATGGGTATCGTTGCCTCGCCGATGACAGCATCGAATCGTCTGCTCGGTCATTTGGATTGGTACTGCGTACTCTTGGTGTAGGTCTGCAACAACGCCGTGCAGTTACAAGGGTTTATGTTTTGGCCTAGTCCCCGCCGAGTGCTTGATCGTCCTGATCACGGGTTTCGTGCCGGAAGAGCTATCGAAATCGGGATTACTGCAAGGTGCCACATTCAACCGGGTGGCAGCTGGGCATCTAGGCCTCGGGGCCTGGCTCAGTGAGCCTCGCAGCAAGGAACTGGCAATGAGCACCTCGCCATTGTTCTGGGAATGCATAGCCAGCAGCATGGTGTTCAGGTGCCATAATGCAGCAGAGCCATGATTCTTGAAGCTAAGCCGATAAAATAAAGAAAGAATGCAGAGGCATCAAACAAATGTGAGTGAGTACAGAGGTAGGCTCCAGTTGGGGATGGCGGTCGCCCAAAAGCCGCAACACCACCACTGGCCAGCTGGCTGCCAGCTGTTGTGGCTCAGCCCACAGTTGGGGCGCAACCCACAGTTTGGGCGAGTTTGGGCGCTCCAACCGGGTGCAAGCTCCGCGCCGCGAACTTTTTCGACGGCCCAGAGCTCGACCACCCCTCGACATCGCAAAACACCACCAATCTTTCTCGCACAACCATCCACCGACGGCGCAGGATATTCTTACCTCTTTGCGTCCTCTTCCACCTCAAATCAGAAGCAATGGCTCCCCAGACTGTATGTACATGACACCGCTTTGCTGCTGGCCCAGTCTTTCGGCCAGAGAGATCATGGCGTGATGCAGTAGGCTAAGGTCAAATTCTCAAAATCGCAGAAGAAGGGCAGGTCCTCCAAGACCACCAAGAAGGTAAGTGACATGTCGCCGGACCCACCTCCCATTTACCTGGCGCAAAGCTGACGGAGACCTCGCCCTGCAGTTCATCATCAACGCCTCGCAGCCCGCGAGCGACAAGATCTTCGATGTCTCTGCTTTCGAGAAGTTCCTGAACGAGAAGATCAAGGTCGACGGCCGCGTCGGCAACCTGGGCGAGACGATCCAGATCTCCCAGGTCGGTGATGGCAAGATTGAGATCATCGCCCACAACGAGCTGTCTGGCCGGTACCTCAAGTACCTGTAAGGACCACCAATCCCGCTGGAGTTGGGGACATAACATGTACGGGGCAATCTGCTGACCATGATCCTTACGCAAATTCAGGACCAAGAAGTTCCTCAAGAAGATGCAGCTCCGTGACTGGCTCCGTGTCGTCTCTACCTCTAAGGGGGTGTACGAGCTCAAGTTCTTCAACGTTGTCAACGACGAGGCCGATGATGACGACGAGTAAGCGACGACCAGCGCTCTCGACCGCTTCTCCGGATAAGCTGCGATGGTGGACCTTTTTCGAGACGGACCGCCGTTGGTGGTTGTGGGTGGAAAACCATGGGCGGCCAAGCAACAAAGGCTGGCTGGTCACCCTCGGGCTGGGCTTGTGCGTCACAGCATTGTCTGGCTCCTAGATAGTGAATACTATCTGGTTCCGCTGAACTTGATTGGAGATGGGTTATCTATATGCTCTGCTCGCGTGAAATGTCTGGGTATCAATGACCTTACGACTGTCTGCCCCAAGCACTATACTCTCCCCCCTTTCCACCTGCCACTCTAGGGCAGTGTTCTCATGACGCCTTCAAATGCAACCAAGGCCATTGCATTGGCCGGGAACGCCCTTAGAAAACACGGCAAAAATCCTCGCCAGTAGCCCCTCAACCCGCTCTCCCTGTGTACCGCCACAGCCGCTTCCCTCCATGACCTGAAACGCCGTGTACCGTCACCTAGGGTTCCGCCCAGTGGGTCCGTCATGATACGCTGCTTGACAACATCACTGGGATAGCTCGTTAGCCAGAATACCTGAGCGCTCAACCCTCCAGCCCAGAAGTTGATGGCCGGCGCGCTCAAGCTCGTCGAGTTCTTCAGCCAGCCGCTGAACATATCATAGCTGCCCCACCAGAAGAAGAAGAAGCTCCGGAACAGGAGCGTGGCAGTCAGGCCGTGGTATAGGCCGCCCAGGCCGTGCGCGCGCCATATCTTGTGTACGCAGTCGATCGGCCCGCTATACAGCCTCTCGCTCTTTTTGGCCGCGTACTGAATCTGTAGCCGGGCCTTGACGTGCTCGACCGGCGCGGCGACAAACGAGACCGTCGAGCCGGCCAGGATGCCGGCCAGGCCATGGCCGTGGGCCGGCAGCGGCAGATTTGGGTCGTGGAGGGGGTGTAGCGGCGGGTTGAAGATGTGGTCGCGGAGGAGGCGCCGGTACACGGTCAGACTGCCCAGCATAATGCTGTCCATAAACATCCATCCCACCAAGGGGGGAGTGGCCCCCTTGTACAAGCCGGCGAGGCCCTCATGGCGGATCGTCTGGAGGAGGCATTGGAGCGGTCCAGAGAAGCGGGTGCTGTCGGTCGTCTGCAATCTCACTTTGATGGTATCGAAGGGATGACCGACTGTATCACATCGTGTCAGTGTGCGCCATCAGACATCTGGAAGCAGCCTGTGCAAGAGGCGCTGGGTTTCGCTTACCTGATAGCTTTGCGATTCCGGAGAAGACTCCAGCGACGAAGCCTTTATAATTTTTGATCTCTACGGGCTTCTCCTTAGCTTTGACAGCTTCTGCCATTTTTGCTGTCTCCTGCTCTTTCTCTAGGAGAGCGGAGGAGCAAGGACAGGTCGGGCTCCACCGCGGCAGTGGTGAGGAAAGACCAAGAGTCATTACTCTGGGATTTTCAAATCGGGGACCCTGGTGAGGTAATCGACCCCGGAACGTGGGGCCTAACGATAGCTACGTTCATGATCCCTGTCGGGGCTGGAGAAGCTATCGAAGTATCCCTGCGTGCAGCGCCAGAACGCCCAAGATAGGGTGTAGTTGAAGAATGGAATCCCAATTGGTCGTCCTTCGAATTTCACCTCACAGGTCCCCTACGGCTTACCGTTTCAATGTATTTCGAAGTGGTTGTAATCATCCCATGAGCCTGGCTTTGTGGGTAGATTAAGGGACGGTGGGCTATCGACTAGGTTTCGAGAAGCGCGTCGACCAATCCAATTCTTCATTGCGTCAGCAAAGAGACTTGAAACTTCCCGAGGTCCTGGATTCCGGTTCCTGCAAGACTCCGCTATGAATATAAACGTCGACTCCAATCGACCAAGTCGGGAATTCCTGGCTGGTCGATAGTCGGTGTCCAAACTTTATTTCCCCTACCTCCATAGGAAGGGAAGGATTTGATATTTCTTTTTACAGCTTGATCTCATGTGCAGTGCGAGTTGATCATCTATGGGTCGAACAGGTATATTCTAGGATAGTTGACTTTGTATTCAAGCACCCTCAGGCAGCAGTAATGTCGAGTGCAGAGGACTCATGGATGCTTTCCGCAAGGGATGCCACAGTGGACATTGACACAACCTTCGTTGGCCCCAAAACTGAGGACATCGGAGTGTTGGTTTCGAAGTTGGTCCTCATACAATTTATCCAACGATCTTGTTCTCTGGTTAAAACTTACCGTGCTATGGTCACGTATTTCTAAACCTGGAAATCACGAGTGGCAGGACGAAGAGGGGGTCCAAGAGTTTGCAAGATGCCTCTGGGGCCTCTCAAAATGAAGGGGAGGAGTGAGTTTAGTTCAGTCTACATACTAGCACATTTAGACTTCCTCCTGTGACAAAGATCAATGTTCTTACTATCTAGTTGGAATCTCTTCATTTCCTCCGGGCTGTTAGGCTGTATATTTTGAAATGAGTGTGGGATTTGCGGCCAGTCGTTTCATGATCTCATGAACCCAAGTTCTGCGTCAGCCTAGACCCTATGTGCCTGGAATGGCACTTTGGCGCCTATTTTGGATGTGCAAAGTATGCCATTCCAAGTCCAAATGTGCCTCCAGGTCCCTTTGACTCTTACTCTCATCCCCAGCCCAACAACCTCTGATTCAAGAGGTGGGGATTAGATTCCTCAACGAAAGATCGTAGACCACATCCTCAACCTTCTTTACCGCGTACTTGACACCATCCACCCGCTTCCTCAGAACGTCGTTCTTCAGGTTCAGCAATTGAAAGCCGGCGTGTATGTCTTTGACGAAGCTGCTGATCTTGACCGCGAGCTCGTGGTCTCCGAGGGTCACAGCGTTCACGGCCAGGCGGGCCAGCTCGTCCGTCAAGCCGGTGGCCGCCAGGAGGTACTCCTCGATGGTGATGTGGAAGGCATCGCGGTCTTTCAGGTTCACGGGGACTATGATTGGGTGTCAGCCTGACTGAGTTGGTCTAATCTGGATCGAGATTGGATGCTGGTCTGACTGACCATGGAAGACGTGTTCTCCTACCTCCTCGAGGGTCAAAAGTCGACCTAACCTGCCCTCGGGGACGATTTCTCCGCCCAGCCAGCCGTGGAGAAGGACCATGAGGACCGCATCCTGGACGGGCCGGGTCCACTTGCTGTTGTACCTGTAGAAGCCGCAAATTAGTAAGCTGAATAGGTCGTACTGTGACGTTTTACGTACTTGTAGTAAGGGTATTTAGATGCAACCTCGCTCAGCTGCGAAATGTCCTCGGCCTCGGTCTTGATGGCAGCCTCGACTTGGGAAAGCAGGGCAGGGTAGTGAGATCTCGGGGTCGAATGCACCCGCGAGAGGATACCTTGAGTATAGGACACGTCACGCTCCAGCTTCTGAATGATCCCATTGAGATCATCTCGCGCCTTTGTATCCTCGTCGATCTTCGACTTGAGGTGTTCGAAGATCTGTGGATCGATCATGCCTGACATTTTGCTGCGGAGGCGTTTGCTCGAAGGTCCTGCTGCCGTTCCGCTAAAGTTTTGACGAGGCTGTTGCCAGAGCAGTGGCCGCAAAGCTGTGGCTTGAACACACCTGCACAACCTCAAAATGGCAGCTGCAGATGATGGAGAGATCGATTTGCTGTTGGCTCGTGGATGTTGCTCCAACTTGCACATGTGGTTCGCTTCAAGTTTGAGCGTTGAAGACTTTCGACCGCAATATCTTGCCCCGAACCCTGACGCCACGGGGTCCCCTCCCCGGTCAAGCGTACGGACAGGATCGAGTAATACCTAGGTACTAGAAAGTAGGTTTGAGCGAGAACTCGTCAGTCATTCAAGATGTCGTATTAATCCATTCTAGTAACCGTATTATTTATCACCTTCTAATCAAGACACCTCAAGTCAAGATCGGACCCCGCTCTCTGAAACCCCATAACAAGACGACTTAAACCATCCGTGGGTTTGACATCAATTCAGGGTCCTCGCGGTCCCGTCTTGAGAGAATGGAGCCTGAGGATGCCTCCGCAAATGTCTTTCTCTTTGGCTGCTCATCAATATTGATTTAGGTTTTTTAGGTATTGAGTCATAATATTTAGGTGTTATCATTAGACATTCATTATAAGCCTCGGTTCTTACATCATATTGATCCCCGTAGTGCCTCTCTCTTGCTCCACGCTGTACCTCGGTGGATACTGATTATTTCCATTCGCTTGTGCCTTAGTGTTTGGTCCCTCTTTCCCCTGTGTCGGAGGGTCCTTCTTTAACCCAGGCTCCGAAACTTTTGGGAATAACGACAGGTTTGGTGGTCTCGTCGATCCTGTTCCGGTACCTTCGTTGCTACCCGCACCACCCTCCGCTTGTCCCAGCTTCACAATAGCGATATTAGATGGGTCCATCGTTTGGCGATTCGTCTTCTGGGCATCGCTCGTAGTGCTCGATGACAGTGGCCAATTACTGCTCCTTTTTGCCTCTCTGCCGAATTGTGAGGATGTCGCGACCCCGATCATAGCTTGTGGCTCAGGCGACCGTCCGGTATCATCTCGTCCTTGCTGTTTCTGCTCCTTCTCTGACACCTGTGGCCATCCCTTATTATCCCATACCATGTTACTGCTTCCGGTCGGGCTCAGAGGTCTCTTAATAGTGCCCTTCAGTTCAGCAATCCGTCTCCGCTGCTGCCGATTTCGGCTCCGTAAGAAGAACAAGAATCCAACTAGGGATAGAATGAAAGTGCCGGCAATTGATGCGACAATGGCGATGGTTGTCTGTGTCACGCTGATTGCATTCCCCTGAGCTGTCATTACCTGTGTTTGTGCCTGAGCCTACGTTGCGCACAGTCAGCCGATGCTGTGAACTCGCGTAATAATTGTCCAGGCCCGACTCACCCTGACAGCGCTAGCATTTGCTTGTTCAGCCAAAGCAGATTGCCTCGCCGCCGAAGCTACCGCGGCGAGACTTCCCGAGATACTAGCCAATGCGACGGCAGCATTGTTTGAGGCAGTAGCTATGGCTTCATTCGCACTGCTGGCCATGCTAGCCATTGCGAATGCAGCGCTATTGCGGACATTCTGGACATCTTGGGCTGATCGTATCTGTAATTGCTGTATCGACTGCGATAATACCTGTGTGGACTGCGACAATTGCTGGAGTGACTGGGAGAGCTGCTGGGACTGCTGTGAAAGCTGTTGGGACTGTTGTGAAAGTGTTGCAATATTGCTGCTGGCTGTGACGAGAGCGCTGCTGAGGGATGAGATGGTGGCGGATGGATTAGATCCTATTATCACATTGACTTGACGTGCTAGTAAAGCCGTTGTTGGTGTTGCATACGCCATGCTGGCTCAATACGAAGAAGTAGCGCGTGAATCAGTCCTTGTCCGAGGTTTAATGGGCAACACTGTGTCGCCTGCGAGGCTGAATAGCATTTGGTGCTCTCCCACAGAAATTCGGGTAGATCTTTCCCATACCAGTTGATCCAAGGGGCTGGCGCACATAGATATGTAAACATTCGCCTAAATCGTGCGAGCTTGTTAAATGTTGTGCCGGCGATGGGAGAAAAGACAAGGCGATATTGAGACGAATTAGGGAAATTAGGAACGAATTCTCTTGATGTGTAGAAATCTGTAAATTGGACCAAGGAGACAGGTTGGACGTCGTACCGAGCTTCCGAGGGAGAGTAGATGAGGAATTGGTCACATTGCGCCGTTCAGCCAAGACAACGCGAGACAAGATTGAGCGCTGTCAGGGGATACGCTGTGACAATGGTCAACGGTCCTGTCGGGACTGATGCTATGAAGACTTCGGAAGACACTTTCAGGTCCATGTACGGAGCGTTCCGAGAGGTTGCTGCATGTTTGCAGGACTCGAAACACTTGATCACGTTAGCCCTTCACTCGGGGTTGTGTCGGGCCCCATTCGCCTTAAATTCATCTGAAGTCCTGATTCGACAACATCGGCCCATCAGAACTTGAGAAACCGACTGAAAACACTAGATCAGTATGCTTAGCAACAAAGGACTACAAGAACACTGAAGACATCGCTTCGTGGTATTGTTTCGGGGAAGACCTCATCTGCCCCCCCCCCGCGCAGAATACCTACCTCGTTATTGTGGAATTGCCACCCGTCCGGGCCGGATGTAGCCTTGCCGGTGCCGTGAGCCATGCTTTGCAGTGCAAGTGCAACGCGTCGCGTACTAATCCGCACATATTAGGTGCTCCACTCAACAATTGCTCCATGTGTCAAGCAAAAGCAAAATGGCGAGTATCTGGACATTTGACCGCAGTCAAGGAATCGCAAAACCGAGGCCTAAGTACAATCCCCAGATGGGTGTTGGTCAGCCGGGCCATGTGGTCACCAGTCCAAGATGTGCCATGTCAGAATATAGACATTGATTATCTTATCAGTTGGAGGACACTCATTGAAAGATCTGCTATTATGGCTTCCAAGGTTGTCTGCGTGTCGTGTTGCCCAGAGCATACTTGGATCTTCCACGTGACTTGACTGTGCCTCGGGAATGATTGAGCATAGTCACGGTGATTGGAAACTGCGCATATTGCCTATGTGATCATCATTTGAAAGATTACGGAATATACTTCCTTTTTCACTCTAGAGGCATGGTACGTTTGGTTTCACCCCATGTCATGAGGCTCTACAGTATTACATCCTTAGCCATCGGAACAGTCTCGAAGATGCCATTAAGCTGCCATAACGCATCCCAAAATCTGTTCTAATAGAGCTCATATATTAAGAGGACCGAGGGCCCACGGCGTTCTAGACGCCTGCGTCCCGGGGTGGCTATCAGGCATCGGAGGCCCCTGTTTTCAGCAACTCCATCCCACATTAAAGACGCGATGTCCTGTTCAGAACATGACGCGAAGCAATAACATTGCTTAGATAGCTGCTATTAGCAAGCGAGCATGCATGTTCACGCACATACGCTGAAGACGCGTAACAGAAAGAATGTGCCTGAGGCCTGGTAGCTTTGAACAACCTGCCAGGTACCTAGATAAAAAAACACTCACTTGATATAATTTGATTGAAGAAAATCTCATCCTTTTTCAAGGTTTTTAATTCCCCAGAGAAGATCGGGGAAGAGCGGTAGATCCTATTATTGTGACATTAATCAATGCATTCAATGTTTCGACATCCGCAGTGTAGCTCATCTATCAGCCCCGTCTCTTAATTACGCACAGGTGGAATACATTTGCAGAATAGGGAATTTGATTTCTTTTCTCTTTTAGCATCACCCTCAATAAAACCCACCTAAACTCCATCCGCTTAAATCACGTAACGACACCATTTTTAGAAATCAAGTCTGGGAAGCTCAGGGCAAAGAGAGGTGGCGAAGGCGTTTAGGAGCCTGCTGCGGCTCGGCAGGCAGCTGGTCATCGCCAAGCTTCCTCTTATTTGAGGTCGTTTGGGTCACTGCTTCCTTTTGACGGGCCGAAACAATTGCAGTCAGCGGGGAAGCTTCTTTGCCATCAATAGGCGAGTCTCCAAAGAGAGAGTTCGCGGTAGCACTCTCAGGAGTTGCGACTGCATTAGACCCACTGCTGTCCTCGGGGCTTTGATTAGGGACATTTAGTGTGGTGTCGATCACCAACGGGTCGACCAGCTCTAATTCCGCCTCGCCAATGCTACTGAGGCTTTGCTCCCGACGGAGTCTGGGTGAGTTCCCAGCAGCTGTACGAGCAGTCTCAGGCGTCCGAGGTCGAGGGCTGTGGTTAGTGAGGGGTGTGATGTACGTGGACGTACCAGCTAGACGATACTCGGCTTCACGCTCTTCCTCTTGGAGTTTCAAAAGTCTAGGGCGCATGTAGGCGTTTATATATTGCGAAATCTTGCGCCGACCCTTTTTCAGTTGTTCCGACATGCTTCGAACCGTCTCATTTCGCTGGAACATTTTCCAAACAAGTTCTTGCTCGCTTCGGCTCAGAAATGACGGGCCAGGAGCTCCTGACACAGTTACTAAGACCTCGTCGTAAAATGGAAAGAGCTGATCTGATACTGTACTGGTATCTGCTGTCGACAATGAGTCAGTCGAACTTGCACTATGCAATGGCCCAAGCAGATCGTGGGTACTGGTATTGAGATATGTGTCCACATAGACTCGTAATAGAGATGCATTCTTGTCCACTGCAGCAGCAATCTCGAGTATATTTTTGCCACGTGCACGCATCTCGATGACTTTACGCCATTCTTTGTACTTTAACCACTCGGGCCCTACTCGTGCTGATCGAGCGTGTCGTGGGGGGTAGTCATCGAATGCCGCCAGATGGCTAGCTTCTTCCCCAATATCGTGACACTTGGCCTTCACCTCGTGGAATGGGACGTAGTTTAAATTTGATTTGCCTTCTTGCATGGCCGCTTGTTGTTGGTTCCGAAGTGCATTGTGTAGATAAGTGCTTGCGATGCAACCCACATTGGGGCAGGAATACGATGTTGGTGGATAGAGGCAGGACGGCGGCCGATCATACACTCGATGGCCTGGTGCCTGTTGTATTTGGGTGGGACAGGTTTGTTCGATATGACGCCCAACTTGACAAAAACAGAATTTGCAGATAATTGTCGTGTGAAAACACATTGTGAGTGAGTAAGCTAGTTGAGTTTCCGCCAGGGAGACTTGGAAATGGGAAATCGTTGAGACAATCCACGACCTCGGGAAGGGCGGAATATCAGACCGCTTAAATACTCATGCAATTTGGTCCCTCACACGGCCGGCTTTCTTTATTTCAACCTAGCCAGACAGTGGATACAGAGGATTGTGCATTGTGACCTCCATGCACCGGCCGTTCAAGCTTTGTGAGGAATCCCAAAATAGCAACGCTATACACAATAAGTCATCAAACCATGGCCTATTTCTTCAATGAGCCGAACAATGAGAAATTTCTCGTTTAATACATGTGCAATTGCATGTGGAGTTACCCCGAGAGCCCTTTCGGCTTGATTTGTAAGCTTCATCACAGGTATAACTCCTACTTCCCTTATCTAGTTTCGTTCTTAATCCGTATACATCCCAAAGGCATACGGTCCCTTCACACAGTAGTAAACACTAAAAGGCCCAGCGTTAAAAGGAGAAAAAGAATACAATGCTAATAACAGTGTAAGTCTGGGCACATAGCCTCAGCCTCGTGCGGCACAGACAAGGCTAGGAAGTATCGCTCCCGACGGCGCCGTGGACTAGACTCGTCGACACATAGCCCGTGGGATAATCTGCCACGGCGAGACGGCGAGGCAGTCATACGGCTTGCTTTCCTTGATTATGTCAATCGACTGCTGTTCAAGCCATATGCCGATGTGAACAACGGATATTGCTGCTGTGAAATACAAGCAAACAATAAACAAGTATCACTAAACACTTCAAGTCCTTGAGAGAATAACACGATAGGGAGGGTAGCAATATTGTGGTAATCATATTCGCTGTGGGGAAAGCCTCATAGAAAGCATGGTCGGGGATCGCAAAGCTAACGCTCTGATCCACAGCCGAAATTCCTAGAGTAAATATCAGCCAGACACACCTGCGGAATGGATACAAAACTGGCGGTGGTGCAAGCGGATCAAGTGCTACCAAACCCTAACGCGCAAGGCTTGGCGTCGTAGCGAGCTCTTCAGACGGCGGGACGCCTCCCGACCCGGACTTCAGGAGGCTATACAGGCGTATGCCTCAGATGCTCTGTCCGTATGATGCATAACTAACTCGTGCTGTTCTAGGATGTGTGTGTGTGTTGGTGTTGATGGGTGAGGTTTTTGGCTTGGATTTCCTTCGTGGGATTGCTTATATAGGGACTATCGTGAGACTATTCCTAGTCTCGCTGTATGACTGCTTCGCCGTCTCGCCGTGGCAGATTAGCCCTTGGGCTATGTGTCGTCGAGCAAGTCTAGTCCACGGCGCTGTCGGGAGCGATACTTCCTAGCATTATCTGTGCGGTACGAGGCTGTGGCCACGTGCCTAGACTTCTATACTGTTATTGGTATTGTGTTTTTTTTTAACGCTGGGTCTTTGAGCGTTTACCACTGTATGAAGGGACCGTACACCTTTGGGACGTATACGGATTAAGAGCGAAACCTCCTATACAGGCGTGTCTTAAAAGATTATTCTCCGCAAATACCTTCACCAAGCACTGTACCCCCTTGTAAGGCCTACCAATATGAGTCGAGGCTAGCTAATGTCGGCAAGACCGAGATTCGCCTGATGGCACTCCTACCCATTATGAGAGATGATGCCCCGCTCGTTTGTGAGTTCATCGCAGCCGACCTGGAAAGTCACACAGAGTACGAAACCATGTCCTACAGCAGAGGCCAGCCCATCATGTTTGATGCAGACATCACGGTCCATGGCGATGGTAGAGTACCTATCACCCGCATCCTTCCAAGGTTCATAGCGCACGCGTAACGAATCCGGCCTCGTACCGGAATAAGCCCCGCACTTTATGGGCGAGGTGTGGTTTGCGTCAATTAGCAGGACGTTGAGGCGCGGACCGTCCAATTGCAGTTGATGCACCGCATCTACAGGCAGTGCAATGCTTGATCCACTCACTCATGCTGTCGGGAGAGGATGGTACTTCACAATCTTTGGCCTGTTTGTTGGACTAAGTGGGATAGTCTCAGTAACTAGAAGTAGAATGAAAGGTATGGGATGGAGGCAAAAGCGGTAAGACAGTATTGAGGGAAAAAAAAGACCTTTTAGGATCAATACATTTATCGCTCCGTGTCCGACTTCACGACTATGTCTGTGTGTCGCTTGTTTGTTCGATCTGAGGCGTCATTCCCTAGTAGTACGCTGAACAAGATCGGCAGTAGGATAATCAGTATTAGGGATTGTAAGAAGTACGCATCACTCCCGTTGAATGTCTACGAGCGGGACGGGTGGTCCTTTTCAAGCCCGTGCCGGAGGATCTCGACCTGCTTCTGGATCTCACCCCACAAAACATTTCCGTCCAGATCCCCGTCGCCATCATCTCCTTCTAGAACATCTACCCACCCGTCACCAAGTCCTTCGGCCCTGTCGTTTTTGCTCTGTGCGATGGCCAGAAGGGCAGCGACAAATGCTTCTTGCATGTAGGCAAAGCTGAAGTCATGGGTGATGTCCGCGATGGCGACGCAAAGCTTGTCCGGAAACTCAATCTCCTCGTTGTCCTTGAGTTTCTTCTGCCAAAATTGGCAGTACATGGTCCTCTCCTTTTTGTTGGGATTATCAAATAGGTATTTCCGGTCGAAGCGAGAGGGCCGTTGCTGCATAAAAGTCAGGGGTTCAATGTTGTCAGCGAACTTGGACGACGAGTACTCACAGAAATGCCTGGGTCAAGGCGATCGAGGTGGTTTGTAGAGCCCACCATGAATATACCATCGTTGGATTTGAGACCATCCACTTCGTTGAAGAAGTAGCTCTTCACGTTGTCGGTGATTATGGTATCCAGGTCCTCGAAGATGAGGTAGCATGGCGCCATTGATCTCGCTTTGTCATAAATGGTCTTGATAGAGTACTCGGGCCCCATGTACTGATGGGTAGTTTAGATGAGTATGGACGGTTATGAGACAATGTGCGGGGCACTTACTGATTGAAGAGACCGAACATACAATGTCGGTATGGGGTCGTCTTTGAGATGATAAAGTTGATGCATCATGGCCTTGATGCTGATGGTCTTCCCGTTCCCTGGAGGGCCGTAGTAAATGAGGCCTCTTTTCCAGGGCACCTTGAGTTTCTGGTAGTCACGACGCGAGTTGAAGAAGCGCATGTGGTCATCAATGACGGCCTTCTTCCTCTCCGGTTCCATAATAACACTGTCCCAAGAAGCATTGCGGATACTATCGTAGAGCGCCTTGCTCTTTTGCCAATAGCCGCTGTCATACACCCAAATCTCATCGTGCAGGTCGCTGGTCCACTTGCCAGCCGCGAGAACGAGACCCTGGGTGAGCTCTTCCGAGACGGAGAGGATGAAGGTGAGCTGTCCCTGGGGGAAGGCACCGACGAGGCCCTCCTTGGCGTCGACGATGTAGACGATGTACTCCTGGCCATTCCACTTGTAAAGAAACTTGTCAAAGAGGATCTCATGAAGCACCGCGCCTCTCCCGTCCCGCCGCGCCGGTGGGAGGTAGGCAGTCAGGGCCAGAGACGAGGGCAGGGAGGCGGCATCGAGCTTGACGGTGGCGGCATGGTGGTCAGGGATGGGGGCAATGGAACCATGACCGGAGTATGCGAAGCCCAGGAGGTCGATTGGGAGGTATGGGTGGATGATTGTACACTCGAGAGAGGGGTACTGTTTCTTGAGGGATGCTGCGATGACGTCGGTAGTGCTGAGCCGAGGGGCAGAAGAGTGCTCGAAATACTGCCTGGTAGTGCTGTCCGATGCCATATTGAACGAGTGATGGTGTTTGTGTCTGAGCTGGACTGGGCTTCCTGTGGGGGAAACTAGGTACGGGAACCGATCGGGTGAGGTGAGGCGAGGCGAGGCGAGGTGAGGTGAGGTGTGGTGGATGGCGGGTTGATGGACATGCCCTCTTGATCGTCTGCAGGGGGGGGGGGCAGGTTGCGGCTGCCTGGGTTCGTAAACATATACATTGTAATACGGGTCTATGCCCAGGTACGCACGTACCTACCTACCTACCTGGGGAAGGTACATACCTACCCAGGTACCTAAATAGGTGGGTAGGACCAAGGACAACTTAGACCCCAGTCTGTCGTACTAGACCACAATTCTTACTGGCCGCATCAGCTATTGTGAATTGATCCTTTGAACTTGCGGTGGCAGGCCTCTGCCCCCTCGACCAGCCTGCCAGCCTGCCCTGCCTGCATACGGCAGGGCATGATGACGCGGATGGCATGGCGGAAAGTAAGCACCAAGCACCTTGACCCGCGTAGGGACATCAGCTATGGAATGCCGGAACGATCTGACCCGTCTGGACGGGCACGACTCCTCGTGCTGTTGGTAAGACGCGACGGCTTGTACAGACGGTGGCCGAGTTCCCGTCTAGCGCGCAAGGTGGGCAATATATAGAAAGCAGGTGGCAGACAGGCTCAGGCCAACTTGATCGGCCACCGAAGGATCGGGACTTGCCAGACTGCCAGACTGCCAGACTGCTAGTGCTGTACGGACCTGTTGCAGGCAGCACCTGCCCAATCGCACGGCGCCTGTGGGGGCCCTGCCGCCTAGAACTAGCGCTTCTCCTTCCCTTTGACCACTTGCGGCTGACCCGTGCTAAGCCTGAGGCCATGTGCATGTGCATGCGCATGCTGTGCTCTGCTGTGCTCTGCTGTGCTCTTCTCTGCTCTGCTGGGCCTCTCGCTCAATCACCTTGCTGCAAGTCGGAGCCCTCCTGGTCAAGATGGCAGTGCTGCCTGGCCTGCCCATGGGCATTTGGCCTCAGGGACAGAAAGGAGGGGAAAGGATGGACTGCTCTGCTTTTCTGGCTCTAGGTCCACGCCGCCGGTTGACTCAACTCGGCGGCACAGCATCTCCATCGCCCACCGTCGGCCACCAGCCCAGCCCAGCCCAGCCCATGCAGGCAAGCATGCAAAGCTTATAGATTGGGCAGTGGCTGGCTTGATATATAACAGACCAACAGTCGATTTCTGTTTTTTTCTTGCTTACTCCCAGTCTCACTCGTAGCTTTTGTTCCTCCTATTTGCTGCTTCAACCACGTAGGTATCAAGGCCCGCCTGCTCAGCCCCAAGACGTCCACCAACAAAACTTGCCAGCACCATCAGCTGCTCCAGTCGCCCGAATTAGTTCTCGGATCACACCCCCATGCCCTCTTCATCCAGCACCTCCACTCATTCCAGCGACATGGCCGACCACAAGAAGGCCTCAGCCGCTGGTGCTGCTGACGCCACACCTCGCAAACCCCCTGGCAAATCATTCTCCAGGCGCGCAACCTCAAAGTTACGCTCCATCTTATGCCTACCCAACCAGTCCCAACTCAGCCTGCATTCCAATGACGAGTCCCGGAAGGACCACAAGGACCCCAAGGGCCCCAAGGGCCCCGAGGACAGAGACGACAAGCCAGAGGACCAGACCATGAAAACAGAGTTCAAGCACCTCGACAGGAAATTCGACGACGAGGACCAGCCCTACTTCGTCGAGAGGAAGAAGGAGGATATTGACAAGGGTGAGAAGAAGGACTGGTGGCAGCTGTTTGCCTTCTGCGTTGTCCGTCGGTACGACTCGGACGGCGACCTCGACGAGACATATCTATACATCAACCCCCAGCCCCTGTAAGTACAGCCTTTCCAACCCGCCTGGGTAGAGAGTTGAAGCTACCCCGGGTCACACGACCTGCCGCTTACACACTCAAAGACGCCAACTGCTGAAAGACGTGATTGGCAATTACCCAGCCGACCCTATAGATGCCGACGATGTTCAAATCGAAGCTCCTTACCACTCTCTGTTTCACTACAGGAGACAGCTTGAGGAGGTAGGTATTGCGCGCTTCAAGGAGAGCGGAGACACACAATCCCTCGAGCAACTTACGCTGCTACTTGGATGGATCAAGACGACCTTTGAGCTGGAGATTGCGGCCTATGAGAAGTGCATGTCAAGCGATCTCAAGGCCATCGCCTACGACAAGCTCTGGACCATCTTCATGCCGGGTACTATCGTTCATGCCCAGGTTCAAAAGCAGCACAGAGCCTTCCGCGTGGTGGATTACTGGTACGACGATGACGATGAGGAGAATCCCGGCCTGAACCTCAAGAGCAACTTCGTCGATTACGACGGAGAGAAACTGGGCGTCCGAAGATTGGATCTGTTCATCCCCAAGTACGGCGGCATCCGGGAGATCAGGGAGCAGGAGGTGAAGCCTCTGGACCTACTTGAGGATTCGGACGAGATCAAAAAGACGCTCATTGCGCGTGGCAGAAAGTTTGAGGAATACGCCGTTGGCCAGCACTTCCTTCAGTATGCCGGACTTGGCCTCAAGAGGGACCCGCAATGCCCGCGCAATTATATCAGATTCGACGCAACGGGCCGAGTGTAAGCCTTTCCCCATTCTGACCATTCCCGCCTCGGGTGGGGATATTACCTCAGGGTAATTACTGACGACACTTTCACCAGGATGATTGATGTCAAAACCTACCACAGACTGGACGCAAACGACTCGATCTGGGTCATTGGATTCGGAAAGGATCACGAGGAGGGAAAACTAACAGACGAAGACTGCCTCCTTGCGAACGCAATGTGCAGAGGCTACTCTATGAACGCCAAGAAGTTTCTCGAGCTCTCTGTTGACAACCTAAGCGAACTCCAGTGGAACACCAACTGCTTCGAGGGCCTCGTTTTGGATCCTTGCACGAAGAAGACGGTCCAGGCTTTAGTATCGACGCATTCCCAGAGAACCGAGGCTCCCGGCGGAAAGGACCAAAATGGTTTTGATGACATTGTCAAGGGGAAGGGGAAGGGCCTTGTCTGCGTGCTGCATGGTCCACCTGGAGTCGGCAAGACCTTGACGGCAGAATGCGTTGCCGAGTATGTCCAGCGCCCTCTCTTCATGGTCTCGTCTGGAGACCTGGGAGTTACGAGCGAGCAGCTCGACGTCCAACTAGCCGAGGTTATGGACATGGCCGCGACCTGGAGGGCGGTCTTGTTGATTGACGAGGCAGACGTGTTCCTCGAGCAGCGGGCTCCGCACGACCTCCATAGGAACGCAATGGTGAGCGTGTTTTTGCGAGTGCTCGAGTACTACGCTGGTATCCTGTTCTTGACCACCAACCGGGTATCAACATTCGATGACGCGTTCAAGAGCCGTATTCACATACCCATCAGATATACAGATCTGGACAGCACATCACGTCTCAAGATCTGGCAGAACTTTTGCAAAATGGTCCCCGGTGGAGTGGAGATTTCGGAGAAAGAATACGAGACGCTGGCGGAACACGAATTGAATGGCAGGCAAATCAAGAACGTTATCAAGGCAGCGGAGAGCCTGGCGGCGTTCGACAAGGTCAAGCTTGACTTCAAGCAGCTACAGCAAGTGACCAAGATTCAGGCTAGGTTTGAGAAGGATTTGGAGAGCTTTGGGGAAATAGATTACACGGCGCCCGGATCGGCCAAGAAGCATGCACAGAGTAGACACTTCTACATGTAAGAAGATGTTTGAGCACATCAATGGCAATACCTTTTGCTTTTTTGACCGCAACCTCAAACATTTTTTGTCGTACCGGCAATCTCCGGCTCATCATTATTCGCGGGAGCCCGACGCTTTGGAGACAAAGTTATGGAATAAGTCGTAGGCCTCGCTAGAATGATTGTGAAAAAGATTGCCGGACAACTTAGAGAGTTCCGGGCGCGTCGGGCAGTGCGACACGGCAAGACCAGAAGTGACGCCGTCCCTTGCTTGCAGCATTGAGGGCGGCCATCCGGGAGCAGAGCTATACTAGATGGAACCTCGCCCACGCCATGTGGCATCGACTTTTTGGCCAAAAGCCTAATTTGGTTGTCTGATCACCGGCTCTAGCTGGCGAGCCGTCTTTTGACATAGCGCGCTAGACTCGAATCGCACCCCGAGGGCACCAATACGAACGCAATGTGATAGTGTTCGTCTACTCCCGTCTTGGCGATGGTGCATCTAGAGCTTCCGGCTCCTGGTACGCTAGAACGCCCAGCTGCAGGTCCCATGCAGCGTGCCGGAATCTCCAGAGGGGCTCGATCATTTAAACGCGCGAGGTAGCGCAGTCTCTTGTTGTGCTTTGAGCCGCCGGTGTTCCGGTCAATTCCAGCATCATCACGTTCTCTACTCGACGATCTCGAGTCTGCGACTCGATACGTTGATCAGCTGCAGCCTCGAATGTTTCTGCTACCCTCGAGCTGGTGGAGGTTTCCAGACTATGAGGCTCAGACTGATACTGGGCGTCGCCCTCACCACGCTATTCTGGACGTGCTGGGCGCAGACGAATCAGACTGCATTCCTCGCTGCCTTTGCCCATGTTCCAGCATGTGCCGTGAGTCGTCATCATTGCATCCATGAACACTATAGGGGATCTTCTTACTGACGGAGTCACGTACAGCAACAATGCATCCTTTCGAATATACCCGCGTCAGCATGTAAAACATTCAGCAACGCCACGTGCATATGTACAGATCAGCGGCTCAAAGACGTTACCCAGGCTTGCCTAGTGGATGCTTGCAGCGTGTCGGAAGTACTCACAGTCGGGAGGGTTCAAGCCGATGCGTGCAACACACCCTTGCGGTCCCAAAAGGCAGAGCTGATGGCGCCGTTGGCCATCGAACTGTTGGGAATACCAGCGGTCCTCCTACGTCTGTTCAGCAGGCGGAGATACACGGCCGGGTATGATATCGATGACTGGATCATGGTCGCTTGTCTCCCAATTTTCATCGTGTTCGAAGTTGTGGGCCACATCTGTTCGTCCTCCTCCCCCTCCCTTAACTTCACTGGAGAAAACATGCGAGTCTCTCGTGCGAGCGAGAAGGAAGATCCAGCACAGCTGACAACGTCCCCACAGCTGGCCAATTGGGATTCGGCGTCGACGTATGGATGGTCGAGGAAGAGGTATTCTCATACGCACTCAAGCTGTTCTATATTGATGAGTCGTTCTACCTCACCGTGCTCGTCCTGGCCAAGATCTCTATTCTCTTCTTCTACCTTCGCATCTTCCCGCAGAAGAAGTTCCGGTGGGCATGCTACGCTGTGATGGCCTGGGTGGGTGGGAGTGGGGTGATCTTCGTGTTCATGCAAATATTCCAGTGTCTTCCGATGGAATTCGTCTGGCAGGGCTGGCTGGGCACATTTGGACCGCACCGATGCCTCAACGTGCACGCCCTGACATATACGGCCGCCGCTTTCGGCATCACGCAGGACCTGGTCATACTGTTCATGCCGCTGCCCCTTCTCTGGAACCTGAACACGGGCCTGCGACAGCGCATCGATATCGGCATCATGTTTAGCCTGGGCTTCTTCATCCTCCTCACCAGCTGCATCCGCCTCGCCTTTATCGTCAAGTTCGCCAACACGTATAACCCGTCGCGGGACTACGTGGGGCCGCTGATCTGGTCCGGGCTCGAGTGCGGCGTCTCTATGATCGTCACCAGCCTCCCCGGCATCCGGACAATGCTGACGCGAAGGCGATCGGCGCTGGCCGGGTCGACCGCCGTCAGGCACTCCAACTATGCGTCTCAGGGTTCCTCGCGCTGGGAAAGCAAGGCCCTATCCGGGAAGAAGAGTACAAATTGGTCGCTCTTCAGCACAAAGGCCGGCACTCAGATTCAGAACGAGAGCGAGGTCGAGTTAGGTGACAAGAGCCGCGCGCCAGAGTCTCTGAAGATGGGCGATGTCTCGGTATCTGGCACCGGGCACAGACAGCCTTCGTTTGAGCGAGGATATTATCCTTGATGTGATTCATGAAAATAGCATTGCGTCACTTGATTTGCACATGTTTATTTGTTCAGCGTTTACTGGGAACTTATTCTCAAGATACTCTCATCTTACACCGGTCGTCATTGTATGCTGACTTGAGGACGGCAAACATCGGGCTGTGCCTGCTGTGCGTACAATTATCCCTGCATGTGGAAAGCTGCGTTCGCATGAATTCTGGCGAAGCATGTGCTCTGTATTTAGATGCTCTGGTATAGATGTTCTTGTTCGTGACGTAATATAGAACAGGGTAATGTCAAAATTTACTAGTACCTAAGTACATATATATCAATACCATGAATGTATTGAATATCGTTTGGACCCGACTCTGAGCGATTGATGACCTCCTATTTATTTATGGTATCCACGATGACTCGCTCGGAGATTTGCGGCCAAGAGTCAGGCTCGGGGGTTGGCAGCAAAAGTCAGCTAGTATGCCGCAGAACTTTGCCTTGTGGCTCAAGCCACAGTCACAGGTTAGTTGATGCATATTGTACAGCGAATTGACGGCACTTCTGTTTATGATTCAAGGCGTCCGGATACCGGATAGTCCCACAGGAACTCTTCGCTCCTGATCTGTCCCAGGTTTCTGCGCACTATTTGAGCATGCATTCCCATCCAGGCAATTGAGGCTGTTTGATCCCTGAAGGCGATTGAGCTGGAGCCAAGGATGGAGCAATTCCCACATGTAACTCACTCAGGCCAGTTGTTGGCTTTGTGCCGCTGGGATGCCATTCTTGTGCCGAGCGACAATCAAAGACAAGAATTCACACTTTCACTCCAAGTGCTGAATTTCCAGATCCAGGGTTGCTACGAATCATGGTAGCGAAAATATCCGTGCCGAAATGGGCAAGCAGCACTAACACTATTTTTCGTCGGGAGGCGAGGCAACGCAAAGGTCAATCAATGTCAAGGACAAGTTGGGGTAAGATGCTGCAATATAGGCCATGGAGAAGCCCCATCTAAGTGAATGGCAGCCTATGTCAGAACTCACCGCCTTCTTGAATACGCGTATGAATCCATAAGTAGAGACCGCGTCGGAATAGCCGTGTCTCATACTGGAGCTGACGAGTCGGTGATACTTCCCACAATTTCTTTGTTAACAGTCCAATGGAAAGCGCTTCGTTAGCCGAACGGCTCAACCTGATTGATACCTAGGTACCGACGCGGTCTGTGGCTTGGACTCAGCTACCGAGTGCTTTCTTAGGAGACAAGGACTTCCCGATGGAATGTGGATCATCAGATAACCTGATCAACATCGGAGCGCACGATCACACCGAAAGCAGCCTTCAAGGTCAAGCAAGACTCGCTTTGTAGCTACTGGCTGTTCCCGCCCCAGAAAAGTGAATAGGGGTCAGTTTTAAGGAAATCCTGGGCAGACGTAATGGTATCAGTCTCTGTGAAAACGGAGTGCCCAGCCAGGCCTCCTGACCGCTGCGATCTCAGATCGTGCGAATAGTATGGTGCCGATGTGCTGTGAACGGCTTGGGTTGTTTCCAGTATCCTCGATACTGGTCTCTCTGCCGCCGGTTCCTTGGCAGAGGGTGCCTTCTAAGCAAATCTATGACAGACATGGATGTTGTATGATGCAGGCGACGAGCCCGTGAGGCGGCATGGCATGCAAAGAGGAACCGTGATTGAAACTGATTTCGATCAACGGGGGCGCACAACCTTGACCGCAGGGTGCCGACTCAAGGGCTTATTATTATACAGGGCTTGTTTTCCTCAAGAATGTGAGATGCGATGTCAACATAACTCTAACGTTGAGTTATCATCTCCGCAGCGATCGACCTGTATGCAATGTTGGATCTTTGAGCCGGGACAGCGAATCAAGACGCCCAGAAGGATTGACGTAGTGGAGAGGCATGGCGATGGGCCTGCGCCTCCTTTTCCCCATCAACTCGTAACGCGACTGCAGCCCCTAAGTATTGAGTTTGCTGGAATTGATCAGATTGCCCTCGGCCCAGTCCTCCAGGGGGGCGCAATCACAACACGAGGCAGCCGAGGGCGGGCGAGTTGTGGTTCGCTGGTAAGCTGGGGCGTTTTTGATGGACCAAGAGCCTTGGCTGCTTGGAATTTGGCTGGGCAGTGGGCCCTTGGCACCCTGATCATCCTTTCCGGCACCAAATTTCCTAGGCCAAGACCGAACCTAGTCGACAGCCTCTTGGCCAGCAGACCGGCGGCAGCCAAAGGATGGCTCATCATTACATTCTAATTTTACCAGAGAGCGTGGCGCGTCTCCTGACTCAATGGAGAGGAAAAGTATATCATCCCTTGCCGTGGGATTTCTTTGACTGGGCGCTTCCGGTTTTCCGTTGTACAACCTTCAAAGCCAACATTCCACTTTGTTCCGCCGGCGGTTAGTGTTAGCAAGAAGCTTGCTTGCGTCCGCTTTTCCACCTTTTCCACCGCTATTCATCGTCACTCGTTCCCGACTGGGTAGTTCCTTAACTTCAAACTCGACAATATGAAGTCTGTATCATCAGTTCTGCTCCTCGCGGGCACTGCCATTGCGACACGCACAGGACCTCTCCAGCCCAGACAGTCTGGCAGCAGCAGCACACCCGAGATCACCGTCCGGGGAAACGGTAAGATGATATCACCAAGGAAGGAAAGGAACCGAGAGTGAGGAAGCGTCATGGCTGACACACTGGCGCAGCTTTCTGGGCCGGCGACGAGCGTTTCTACATCCGTGGCGTGGCTTACCAGCCAGGTGGTGCTGCCGATGCGGCAGACCCCTTGGTCGACATCACCAGTCTCAAGAGGGATATCGAGAACTTCAAGGAGCTCGGCATCAACACCATCCGTGTGTACACCGTCGACAACTCTGAGAACCACGATGAGGGCATGGGCCTCCTGGCCGACGCGGGCATCTACCTCGCACTGGACGTGAACTCGCCCAAGTTCTCTCTCAACCGTGCTGATCCCTACCAATCGTACAATGAGAAATACCTGCAGTCTGTCTTCGCGACTGTCGACGCCTTCGCCAACTACTCCAACACCCTTCTCTTCTTCAGCGGTAACGAGGTCATCAATGACAAGAAGACCACCGGCACCGCCCCTTACATCCGCGCCGTCACCCGTGACATCAAGAACTACATCAACGCCCGCGGCTACCGCACCATCCCCACCGGCTACTCCTCCGCCGATGTGTCCGAGAACATTGTCGAGCAGCTCGAGTACTTCGACTGCGGTGACGACAGCTCCCGTGCCGACTTCTTCGCCTTCAACGATTACTCGTGGTGCGACCCCTCGGACTTTGTCAAGTCCGGCTGGAAGGCCAAGGTCGAGAAGTACACCGGCTACGGAATTCCTCTGTTCCTGTCCGAGTACGGCTGCATTGAGGACGAGCGTGCCTGGGGCGAGGTTGCTGCTCTGTACTCCACCAACATGACCACTGTGTTCTCCGGCGGCATTGCCTACGAGTACTCGGTCGAGCCCAACGGATACGGTATCGTTGAAATCAAGGACGGCAAGATCACCCCCAACGAGGATTTCGAGGAGCTGGCCGCCGCCTTCAAGAGCACCCCCAACCCCTCTGGTGACGGCCAGTTCGACTCCGACTCCACCGCTGCCGAGTGCCCTGCCGCTTCCGCCAACTGGGAGGTCGCCGACGAGCTGATCCCCGCTCCCCCCTCTGCCATTGAGGAGTTCATGGACAACGGTGCCGGTACTGGCCCTGGCCTGTCTGAGAGCGCCGTGACCTCGCACTACGGCGGTGACTCCTACTCCGAATCCAACATCACCATGGACGGCGTCGTGGTTGCATCCACCGGCAACGGCTCATCCTCAAGCGGCTCAAGCGGAAGCAGCAGCGGCAGCTCGTCCGAGAACGCCGCCATCGGCTCTTCTGCGCCTGGCCTTATCTTGTCCATGGCCTCTGCCGTGTGCATGGGTCTGATTGTCTTCCTTTAAGAAATTGCATAACATGTCTGTCCGGTGTCTTTCATAGCCTTTGCCACGTTGGAAATGTCATGGTTCGGAGCTACGCAGTTCGTAATTCTTAAATAGACTTCTTTTAAAGCCTCAGCTTCTTCTGAAATCATTTTCGCACAATATTGTCATTAGGTCTCGCAGCGGCATATCCGGTTGTACGTGGTCTAGTCACCTGGTCATCATCGTGGGCGTCGTTTAGCTTTTGTACTATACAGCTGCTAGCTTAATCGATGGGAGTTTTGACCCCCTGCTCCCCCTCACCCCACGGGTTTCCCGATGTCACATGCTTCCACCAGCGGAAGGCTTGGTGAAGGGGACGTCGGCCCCGCCCTCAAGGTCTTCGACCACGGAATGCCATGAATCGAGCAATGAAGTGTTCGCTATTAGCCCACAGGCAAATCACTCCACGTGCAAGCGTTGGCCCTGGCGATGGATTGTGCTCACGGACGCCTTGTGCGTAACATTGAATTAAGGCATGTTGAGCCCCATGCACGATCTGTACCAGAACCGCTTGAGTGTACCAGTCTACTACCAACAAATAGATTCTCTATTTCTCAACGTTCAGCAAGATGATATTAACGTGGCAAAAAGCCAATACCAAGTGTTTACTAGAATTGTCCCGCGAACGACAGAATAGGAGGAGCGCATCGTGCTTCAAAAGGCATCGCTGCCCTGTCCAAGTGGATAATCAAGCCATTTGACTTCGGTGACCCTTCCTTGGCCGCCACGCCTAAGCCTCAAATAGAAAATCCGATTGCCTTTAAGCATCTTCCCTTCCAATCTAAAGGCTAGTGTAATTGCTGTCCCATGGATTCCAACCTGTTCCGATGCAACTATAAGAGTGTGTACCCATGTCCCCCACCGGCCCCACTTCTGGGGCCCCGGATTCTCCATCTGGGGTAATAAGAATGATATCCAGTAGGAGTCTTCCTCGGGTTTCCTGCAGAGGTTGCCATTCTGCTTGTATCGTCAAGGTTTCCGGGCGAGATCTGGCCATCTGCTGCAATTGTCACCCCATAGAGCCCATCTGTCCGTCCACAAGCAAGATGTCTGGTTGGAAATATGCGTTTTCTTTGTCCAAGACTGAAGTCAAGGACGCAACTCCTCCGGGGACAGTCCGCCTTGTCGGTCAGTGCTTTTCTAGAGTTCATCCAGTCATAACGCAGAGCCTCGTGTCAAATTAACAAATGCCAATCTGCAGACCATCACGTTCACGACAAAGCCCTGGAGGCTGGGCATACCCGACCAGATACTTCAGACTCCTCAAGCGATGAGATCGTCCGCTTTCCTAGGCCGTCCGCGGACCCGGCCGACCCTCTCAATTGGCCATCATGGCGCAAGATTGCCTTGCTGTTGACCGCTTCTAGCTACGCCTTCATCGGCAATTTTGCGAGTTCAGGGCTGGCGCCAGCCTTACAGGCCTACAACATGAACTTTCCCACCGACCCTCAGCCTTTCTCACAGCTCACGCAGCTTATTGCTGTCTCTGTCCTCATGATGGGCGCCTCGAACATATTCTGGGTCCCTCTGTCGAACATCTATGGCAGACGGCCCGTCCTTCTCGTTGCTACTCTACTCATGACGCTCTCGTCTATGTGGGGCGGCCTTGCTCCGTCCTTCAATTCCCTCCTTGCTTCCAGGATATTTCAAGGCGCTGGAGCTGGACCGTCTGAAACGACGGCTCCCGCCTTGATCGGAGAGGTCTTCTTCCTGGACTCACGAGGCAGGGCCATGGCTGTCTATACAACATTCCTCAGTCTGGGATCTATCATCGGTGGCATTACTGGAAGCTACATTGCCTTCCACCACGGATGGGCCTATGTCTTCTGGGTAAGCACTGCGTTATCCGCTGCGTGCTTTGTTGGCACACTACTGTTTGTGCCCGAGACGCTCTACATCAGGAGCAATGAATTGTCGCCGCAGGCTTCTCGCACACAGCAGGATGCGTCCAAGGTCGCAGAGACTACGCATGTTGAGAGCTTTCCGCAGACCATCGCCTCAAGCTCACAACACCGCCCCTTTACCTTCGTTCGATCTCTTGGGTTCGGTCCTGTCCAGAGAGGTCACACCCTTGCGCGTTTTATACAACCTTGGAAGACATTGGCCCTGCCGGGAACCTGGGTGGTCATGCTTCATTACGCTGGGCTTGTCGGTGGAATCGTGACCATCTCCACTATAGGAGCCCAGCTTGTTTCTCAGCCACCTTGTGAGTGACATTCACAATTCAAAATCTTCTCCTTGCCTGTCCCTGCGATCTGTGCAGAACGGAATTGGGATACAGCCAATAAGGCGAGACCATTGATTCGTCCTGTCCTGCAATTGCCGATACGGAAAGACCTAATTAACAATGACTGGTTAGATCTCTGGGGTGAAAATGCCGGTCTGATCAATGTCGGCCCAATTATCGGGGCGCTCATAGGCGCAGCATTTACGTATGTGACCTCTGACGCGAGGTTACTCGGCCAGGCTAAGCACGAAGGCCATGGCTTCGCTGAGCCAGAGAGCAGGCTGCCGACCAGCTTCCCAGGGCTGTTAGTTGCTACGAGCGGCCTCTTCGTGTTCGGTTTCTGCGCGCAATACCCAGGGCCAAAGGTCTGGGTCGGCCTGGAGGTCGGGTACGCGATGCTTTCATTCGGCTTGATGCAGGTCCCCTCTATCGACTTCAATTACGTGAGTCTCACACTTGCCTGAACTTGGTTCTTCCTTTTGTAACCCAAAAGCCTTTGCTAATATCGTACCTAAAGCTCATCGATTCGTACTCGTACGTTGCGGGTGACTGCTTTGTCATTGTCACGATTCTGCGATCCGTCATCTCGTTTGCATGGACCTTTTTCGTGGCTGACTGGGTTGCCCTGAAAGGACCAGCTGAGCCATTCGGAATTTTTGGCATGCTATTGGGAATCTTCAGTCTATTGACCATTCCGTTGTGGCTGTTTGGGAAGCGCATGAGGATCGCGACTGCTGGCCACTTGGACATCAGCTACTAACGCAGCCGGGCTGGACTTATGTAGCTCTAGAACGCGTCTCAAAGTCCCTTGTGTCGTGAGATTGCTTTGCTTTTCGTGTCGTCCTGTCAGTTAGTCTTATGTTCAGATTGAGATGTTGCTTTGGTCATAGCATGTGTGTTCGTCTGTGCTGCGATGAATTAATTGCCCCCTTGATCGAATCGTAGTTGCTTTCATGCCCAGGATTTCGAATATTGCTCAGTGCCTCGAAACAAAAATGATTCTGCAGGATGACAAACAGTAATATGTCACATTCATAACGATTTTATGAAAGTTTAAAATCACTTTACTGTACCAACATTTTATTGTAATTGGCATGGTTTTTCCCCTTTTTTTTTTTTTTTTGGAGCGCTGGGTCTTGAGCGCTCACCACTGTATGAAGGCATCACGTACATTTTATATGTATGGGGGATTGGAAACGCAACCGCTTAAAATCACTAAGAACTACAAGATCAGTCTAGCAGTTGAGCGTTGGGCCTCCGGTGTCATAGGGAAAGTGGTCTATCCTCTGAGTGGACCTACGAGCACGGCTAGGTTCCGCCACTGATTGCAGTGACTGAGGCATGTGGTCTGTGGTTATATACACACAACTCGATCCAAGCCTCTGTCGTATACTGTGGAAACTATGAATCCAGTAAACCGGCCTTCCAGCCAGGTGTTTCTAACCACACAAGGTTCTATAATAAGCACAACCTTGAAAGGGGAACGAGCTCGCGATGCGCCAATGCTCAACAACCACGCTAGTCAGACATACACTGCAAAGTGATGATCCTCCTGTCCGACTTACATCGAGAATCAAAACCGTTCTGATGTGTCCAATGCTTTTCAAAGCCACTGGCACCAGAGGACAATCAGCATACTAATCAGAATGCATCTGCAAAGATGTACTTAAAATTGCATCAAGAAAGCACACTACAGTGGCAATTGAATACATGTCGCAGGCTACTGGCCTGGCCAAAGAATCACATTAAGGTCGCCGGGTATTCCCGTAGATTTGGTTGTCTCTTAGACGTAGATAAACAGATGGTAGTTACATTGCTATCAACATGAGACGATGCTGTAGGGTTTGCATGTGAAAAGCTGCCAGGTTGACAGCACGTTTTGGAGGGGAACACTTTTCGAGGCTTCAGAAATTCCAAATAGTCAGTCAAGGACCTGGGTGCAAGGTTTGCTTTTGCATGTGCACAACTGAAAAAAAATCATCAATCCGCGGTGGCGGAATTCGACGGAACATTGTTAGCCTATCTCAGCCTCACAGAGCCGTTGACCCCATGGCGTCATGGATAGTTTTTCACATGCAAGCTAGGATCAGGAACTCGTTCCGAATTTGTCCCACCACCAGTGCATTCACGTGGCCAAAGTGAATTTCATTTAAATAATCTCCACGACGCCAGTAATCGGGCTTCTGAGAGATCCACAGGCGAGTGGACCCGGGGCTTCGAAAGCCGAGGTTGGTGCTCGTGGTTCCGGGCCGTCTTTATCGCCTCGCCTAATTTCATTCCCTCCTGAATAACTTGTCTTGCAGACCGCAGGTCGAGCAGTCTACGGTCCTCCATTCTTAGATCCGGCTTGTTTCTTTGTTATAGATCGACTGCTTTTTTGTCTTCTAATTTTTTAGACCATTATACAGTACAAGCCATCTAGACCATAGACTTATACAGATTTGCAGAGCAGAGACAGCTGCACCGACCAGTCACCGCGAAGCTGCCTCCGACAAAGATGAGTGGATCAACCCAACCTCAGTCCCATCCGGGGGACTTCGAGGCTGTTCGAAAGTCCATAATCAACCTCCTCAAGCAGCCCGAGTACGACGATGGCTCCGCGGGGCCCGTTATCGTGCGTCTGGCATGGCACTCAGCTGGCACGTATGACGCCGAGACTGACACAGGAGGTTCGAACGGCGCTGGCATGCGCTACGAATCCGAAGGCGGAGACCCAGCGAATGCGGGCCTGCAGCACGCCCGCCTCTTCCTCGAGCCCGTCAAGCGCCAGCACCCCTGGATTACGTACGCAGACCTCTGGACGCTGGCGGGCGTGACAGCCATCAAGGCGATGGGTGGACCAGATATCCCGTGGTATCCGGGGCGCACCGACTACGTCGACGATTCCAAGCTCCCGCCGCGCGGCAGGTTGCCCGACGGCGCCCTCGGGGCAGACCACATCCGGGCAATATTCTATCGGATGGGGTTCAACGACCAGGAGATTGTCGCTCTGAGCGGCGCACATAACCTGGGTCGCTGTCACGCCGTAAATTCCGGTTTCGAGGGCAAGTGGGTCAACAACCCAACCAGGTTCTCAAACCAATACTTCCGCCTCCTCGTGAGCGAGGAGTGGAAGCAGAAGAAGCTCGAGTCGGGCGTCGTGCAGTTCGCCGCGGTCGACCCTGTCACAGAGGACGAGCTCATGATGCTGCCGACAGACATAGCGCTAGTCAGAGACCCAGAGTTCCTGAAATGGGTCAAGGTTTATTCCAAGGACAAGGAAACTTTCTTCGAGGACTTCAAGAACGCCTTCCTCAAGTTGATGGAGCTGGGTATCAGCAGGGACGCTGATGGTCACATCACAAATACTGATAACGAGAAGGGAGGATACCATAGTGCACCAAAGAAATCGGAACAGCTTGGGCGGCCACATGAGGTCCAGGGCAAGGGCCAGGTGGGAAGAGAAGCAGAGCCTCTTGCGAAACAGAATGAAGAATACAGGGCGCGGGCGAGGCTGTAATGTGAGCGCCATCAATTTTGGCCTACTTGGCAGGGCAGGTACTCTTCAATGTTTCACTTTGGCAGTGTATCATTCTATAGTCGGAGCAAGTGAAATTATATCAGGCTGGAGATAAGAAGCACATAGAGTAGAAATACAAGGGTAATTAGACTTGAGAATACACCTCAGTGCGGACTCGCCACTGATTCGATTGGAATGGCTTTCAGGCTCATTGGAGCGATGGGCCTGCCTCGCCTTGAGCTACGCCTAGGAAGGGATATCCTATCTACTCATGCTATATTATAATCGTGTGCTTCAAGATGACATGGACATATCGTTCCACCTTGAAATCAAGGCTCCCATCTGGAGGACACCCAATTCCCGGTTCTCATTGCCTTCGCCATCTTCGCCGTTTGTCAGGAGAAAGTTCCGCATCTCGTTATGAAGAGGGAGTGCATACGAGACTGGGACATCCTTAGGTCATCCTCGTTGAAATCCAGGTTGTCAAAACACCATTTGGCAGCAAGCGGTATCTCCTGCCCTAGGCTCAATAAAAGTGCATGAATGCCCTTCAATACGAATCTCACAAGTGGAAAGTGTCGTGCAGAACTTCTTTCTAGGGCGCAGGCGCGGGTGAAGAGGTCGTGTGACCGCGGCTCGTGGAGCAGTGACGCGAGGGTAACGATGATATTGTAGAGGCCATTGGAGAAGTAGCTCGAGAGCTCAGGGGGCCAGAGCTTGGTGTATGCCTCAGATACCTCGAGGTCATTCTTGCAGTGTTGGAAAAGCAGGTCGGTGACAGTGCCTCGGTCGCCAAATCGAGCATTTTGAGGAAGCGGGCGCACTATGCCATAGGCGACCTCGTTGATGAAGATCCTTGTTCGTGTCAATTTCAGCAATACCTTCGAGTGCAAGAGTACGCCTACCTGAGAAAGAAAGTCTAGACCGCTTACCTCAGGCAAAGCACCTCACCCCGTTCGGGTAGGACACTCTGCTCTCTCTGTCGACGGTGTCTATCTGGTTGCTTGCTTCCTGGACGGCGATGCTGTGCTGACAGGGGCCCAAGCATGCCCGGCTCGAACCTCATCACACCTAGAAATCTCCTGGCCATCGGCAACGCGGCCCTTCAGTTATATGTGCCGGGAGAATGATAACTGACGTGGTTGAGCGCACACCATTGCCGAGTACCAAGAGGGCGAAACACTGCTCCTTGCGAGCCTACTCAGCCGCTGATCAGGCCATGCCTACATAAGTCTCACCAATGCTGCCCTCCACAAGGGCCTTGTGTGACACCAAGTCGTACAGGCACCACACTTGCTCCATCTCTCCTCTTCTCCTTGCTTCACTGGCTCTGCCTTTTCGCCTATGCTAACCTTGGACTCATTTCCATCTAGCGGATATAACTCTCGACCAGATCTAAAAACATAACTAGACTAAGTACTACTAGGAAATATATATTAACTAACTAGACTTTATATATCGCTAATCTCCTAGTCTTAATATAATAAAATAAAATATATAACCGCTATACTATATATTAGTAGTTATTAAATAGGGTTACTATAGTTATAATTTACTTATATAAATATTTTTATTATAAAAGTAACTTTTAATAAATTAAATATAAATAATAATTTTATTATATAAGTTATTATTTAATTACTTAATTACTTCTTTATTATTAAATAAACTTATAAAAAAAGGGGTTATAGAAAGAAAAAAGAGTTATAAAAAGAAGAAGGAGTTATAGAGAGAAGAAAAGGTTATAGAGAAGCTTTTATACCTTCCTTTATATAAGGAGAGGGGGGGTACTTCCTATCCCTTCCCCTTCCTTCCTTCCTTCCTTCCTTCCTTCCTTCCT
>JUJX01000139.1:63775-90557 GCA_000800745.1 Diaporthe longicolla | reverse complement strand
TTCCTTCCTTCCTTCCTTCCTTCCTTTAAATTCAATAATACTAAGTCTTCTACCTTTTTTAAATTAATTAAAGATTAAAGATTAAAAGTTAAGTTTAAAATTAAAATTAAAGTTATTAAAATTTAAATTTAAATTTAAATTTAAATTTATAAAAAGAAAAAATAAAGAATTCTTTTTTAATTAAATTATATTTAAAAGTAAAAGATTTATTTTTAAAAATTTAAAAAAGAAACTTTTAAAAAGAAGAAACTTTTTAAATAAATTTATTTTTTATAATAATATAAGTTTATAAATATTAAATTTAAATAATTTAAAATTATAATATTTTAATTAAAGTATTTTATATAATACTATAAAAGTTTATTTTAATTTTAAATTAATTAAAAATATAAGTTTAAACTTTTATATATAAAAGTTTTTTTAAATAAATAATTTTATTAATTATATAAAAAGGTTATTTATTTAAAAGTAGTTTAATTAAATTATATAATATTTTTTATATTAAGATTTTTAAACTTTCTATTTATTATATATTAATTTAATAATAAATAATTTAAATTACTTATAGTTAATTATAACTAAATATATTATTATTTTAAAATTACTTTTTACCTTTTTTAATTTAAAGCTCTAATAAGCTTTAAAGAGGGAATATAATAGTATAAGCTTATAAATATTAAATTTTAAGTCTACGTAACCTAGAATTATAGTCTTTTAGCGAGGGCGTCCTTATATAATACTATAAGGGTCTGTCTTATTTTTAATTAGAAACTAATTCCTCTCTATAACTAATTTTAACTTTTAACTTTACCTTATAATTACTAAGATTTTATTTAGAATTAATAATATATACTATTTTAACTATTAGATTAAGGAGAATATTATAGGAATAATTTCTAAGGAAGAGAAGGTATAGTAGTTAAGAGATAGCTAGAAAGGTATAGGTATTTATAGTAACCCTCCTGAGTACATACTATAGTACGGTATGGCGGCCCCGCAATCCTGTCGAAACGAGTCTCAGCGGTGAACTTCAAAGTTTCAATAGAGTCCTGCAGATTACATGAGCATACAGTCAGGACATAGGTAGGTAGAAATGGTTTGTCACAGCACGCCACGGAGCATAAGAAATTCCCAGTTCCGTGAGATCCGATGTGGCGTCCATAGGTTGAGGAACTGCCAGCAGCGAAGTCGATGGATCTGGATGCCAGCGATATACATAAGCACAATCTCTGGACCTGCCAGACCAAAAAGGCAGGGCCATGAGCCTGCAACCTTTTCAATCTCGCCACGAGGCAGCGATGTAATTTCCCATTTCTGCGTTGTTCATATGGGAGAATGTCCTGGACCATTCCAGGATAGTAGGATTTAGTCAAGGTCTAACACCACCAATTCGATATCCGTATCGCAGTCCGAATTTACGTCCTCTTCGCCAGTAATGGCCGTATTATCTCCCACTCAGAAAGGATGCACAGTTGATCTGCTCCGTCTCTCGCTCGAAGCCGATGCGTTGGCGGCTACATTATCAGAGAAACTCAGAGTGAAAGGCTCCGTCACAACCTGATCCCAATCAGCCTCGACGTCGGGGTTACCAGTCACCCTCAGCATCCGCAGTTGGAACCTATAAGTCCCGCTGTCCTGCACGAAGCTGTCGTCCGCCATCCGCCCGTAAAAGTACCGGCTGGTAGGGGCGTCTCGCACGTAGTAGGGCTGCACCTCACCGACCGTGCTGACCAGGCCGAGGTCCTTGCCGTCCTGCAGCAGCGAGACGTTGAGCCGCAGCGACCCGAACAGCGGGTTGACCTGGTAGCCCGGGAGGGTAAGGTTCGTGAGCGCCGTGCTGGTGGTGATGTTTCCAGTGACGCGCGGGATCTTGAAGGTGCTCGTCAGGTTGTTCCCGTCCAGGCCCGGTCGCACGTCGCCGTCGGTTGTGTTTGCTATTAGAACGGTCCTTTCCTGGCCAGGCGTTGAGTCCATCACGGGCACGCTACGAAGCTCCGAGGCTATCCCGCCATAGGCTAGCGAGAGGTTGTCGCCATTGGATCCTTTGATGGTGATGAATCCGCTATATAGAGGCACTCGGCTGGCCTCGAGCCCGGTCGGTGGTGTCACTTGAACTGTAAAGGCTGCGGTACTTCCGGCTCCCACAGTTGCTGATGTCTGAGAGAAGGACAGCTCGGCATGGGCCTCGGGCAGCACGTTAGCTAGGAACGCAGAGTCGTTGTTGAAGGCCGTGACCGTGGTGTTGCCAGGTGAAAATGCATATAGAGTCGGACCGGGATTGTGAGTCAACTCATATGTCACAGAGTCGCCTCCTCCGTTCCGAATCTCAAAGCCCTGTGGCTGGCTGTACGCGGTGTCATTGAAGGCGAGATCGCTCACATTCAGTGTCGTGGTGGTCTTCAAGGCGGCATAAGCATCGATCATTCCTCCGCCCTGCTGGAAAGCAGGAGCAAGGTAGTCTTGGGTTTGCCGCTGGTTTGACTGCATCTTGACTGGCTTTGCCGTTGTCGCTAGGCGATTGATGATCTCGTTTGGCGTGATGCCAGGACGCGCTTGCTTGATGAGAGCCGCGACACCTGCAACATAAGGTGCTGAGAATGAGGTTCCGCTTGCGATGACTAGGCCTCCATATATCGTTCCACCAGCTGTCAGGATGTTGGCTCCAGGAGCAGAGAAGGTCGTGCCAATCTTTGCTTCATAAGTGGGACCCCATGTGCTGTAGTTCGACATAAAACCCTACGGTAACCAATGTCAGCAGGTTGACTTGTTTGTGATTTCAATGAGGCACATACGCCACTAATGCTATTCTTCATCAGTCGTGGTATTCTTTCATCCTTTTGTGGCTTCCAAGGCAAGTCCAGAGTGATCTTGTTGCCGCTGCTCACGAGCCCGGCAAGTTTCGTTCCCAGGGCATTGTCAATGTATCCGACGCCATCCAGCCACTCAAAAGGGAACCCCTCAGTTGTCACGAGTGGCAATGGTCTGGTGGATACATCATCAAAGTAATTGTAAAACAGGATGTTCCGAATGCCTGCAGCCTTTACTTGTGCGTTCTGGTCACATGCAGAAGCTGGAGTGCCAGCATAGGGTCTCTGCAGTAAGATAACCTGGTTGGGCGTGTACGTCCTATGGAATGGTAAGTCAGCCTACGCATACCATTTGCGGCCTGAAGAAGAACTAGCATATCTCACGGCCCTGGAGAGGGTCGAAGAGCTTTGACCATGCTCCCTCACGCCCGGGGCCGAAATTGGTGCAGATTGGGAGATTTACGCACATGTTGGGGTACGGCGTACAGCCATTGACCTGCAAGTTGATAATTTCCAGAGGTGAAGTCCAGTTGGCAGGAAATCCAGGCGCGTACTGTAAGCGTTGGGAGTTAGCTCAAAGAAGCCGAGAAAAGAAAGAAGATCGGGGCATGGGAGAGTGGCCAAGTAGTATCTGGGGGTTCCTTACTTCGATAGGCACGGCATCTCCCTCATTGACACTGTACGAACCGTTTGCCACAAGGGTCGGACTGTAAGCATTATCGACAGAGCCTATGCTCGGGACACCTTGTGTGCTGCTAAGTGAATTGGCGATAAAAGAACCGCGAGCTCCATCGTTGCCAGCTGAGATGATGTACGCCGTCCCATTTGCCATGATTCTAGAAGCAATGACCCCCCAAAGGTCAATGCCCCATCCACCTTGACCTCCGATGGACGCATTGATAACATCAACCCCTTCTTCGTATGCTGCAAGTGAAGCATTGACGCCGACGTCTGTCGAAACGCCTCCGGAGCAGGGGAAGACCTTATAGTGATAGATTGTAGCATTCGGTGCGACGCCTACAAACCCGAACTTGTAGGGAAGACCAGCGGCTATTGCTGAGGTCGCAGTTCCGTGGTTCGCACAAACAGTTTGCGGAGAGTTGTCGGGAGCTGGCGGGTCGACATCGTTGTCAGGCTGGTCGCCGACAAAGTCGTATCCTCCAGCCACCTTGAAACCTGGCCCGAAACCCCCTCCAAGGGCTTCGTGGAAAGAGTCGATCCCGGAATCTATAATCGCGATTTTAATGCCCTCGCCAGTGACTCCCTCGGCGTGGAGTCTATCGACCCCAGTCATGGCGTGCGGGTTGATAAGCGGCGTACCATCCTGCCCAAAATAAAGTTGATTCTCATCGCTTCCGTTGTCGATCTGCCGTTTCCCCACGGGGGGAAAGTATTCGTCACTGCCAACATGCTTGAATCCTGTAAATTCCACTGGAGCTTGGAGATAGCGCACTGTGTTGGGATAAACAGCTGCGATGTCTGGCATCTGAAGTAACGCGGCCTCCAAGTGTTCATCAGTGGGCATCGGGCCCTCGTCTGCGCCATTCTGGGGCTGTTTGGTGATTTGAAAGGATGCTCCATTGAAGATGGAACTTCTCAGGTCCATCTTATGCGAGACACGTACTCCTGTAGCATCTGACACTTGAGTCGCCACTTTTTGCACGACATCCTGTTGAACTTCATTTAGCAGCTGCCATACTGCTGAACACCAAGTCTTTCGCCGAGGTTGGCTTTGACCACCGTCCCCGGCCGTTTATGGATGCCAGTCAAACACTCAAGTTTAAGCGAACCATGAACAGTAGAACGAATGCGATATCCAGATGAAGCATCATTCATAGGCTGCTGAAGAAAGCTGTCTCACTAGACTAGTCTCAAAGGAGACATTAGGAAAAGCTGACTCACATCCGAGTGGGTTTGTGGATTATCCGCGTATTCCACGATGAAGCCATTTGCCAAGCGAGACAGTGGCAGAGATCCCGGAAAGTCCTGGGCCACAACTCCATGCACGAAGTTGACGGCCCCGAGAAGGCAAAATGAATGTACAAGAACCATAATGGGTTATGAAATAAATGGGGAATGATTGAACGAGATGGAAAGGGCTCTGGGCTTCACGACGACAGTCGCGGGGACTCGGCTATGAGTAGTTATTGTCCGAAGGCCGGTGCAGCCACCTCACTATTGTGTGCCCCTGAAAGACAAGCCAAGTCTTGCGTAGACGGGAATCACGACGGGAATCAAAGCGGCGCATCATGCTGAATGCGGGGATTGGGCTTAGCCTACATCGGTTGCCTGTACAATCATATAGTGAATGCAAATCTACCTACGCTTGATTCATGCCACATTGTGGTACGGGCGAGACTACCAGCCGGCGATCCGGAGGTCGGTGGGATTAGGCTTGACTTTTTGAAAGCTTAAAGGAAATTTGCATAATCAGATTTAGAACACGGATCTGCCTGTTCGCAGCGGGGAACAGGTTCGCACAGGACACATGTTTACCCTCCACAATAAACTCTATTTGATTAAGGAGCTCAAATACGGCCGACTTGGCAAGCGTGATTTCAATCTTGTGGCTGCCTCACACCTCACCGCGCTGCCGAGAACAATCAAACCAAAGTCCCAGTATCTTATAGACTACTATTATTACTGTGAGTATTATGAAGCTTAACCTTAATAGAACGAAAGTGAATGCCATTCGTTTGCCTAATAATACAACTAAGTTGTTGTCATCAAGAAAGTTGGACCAAGCAGTTCATTTATAGCTTAGCCGGTAGCTGTTTTAACTAAATTCTATCTTGAAGACATATCTCCGACTTTGAAGGTGTTTATCGACATTGTGGCCCAATCTATACAAATAGCGACAACAGCATTGTGAGTCACCAGCTTTAGTTCTCACAATATAGAATAAGCAACCTTTAGTATGGCCTAGAGTGGAGCTTCTCTCAATTAGGCTAAAAGAAAATAAATATACAGGAGATAAAGCAAGCATGTAGATATACAATTAAGGTGAAAGGAGGATGCCAAGTTGTTTGGGCCTTTGCACAACCTGTGATCTTGCTTCAGCCGAAGAACAGGAAGAAAGCAAGGTTTCGCCAAGATCCAGTGTCAGTGGCATCACCCTCTACTTTGTGTTGTGATATCATTCCCTGCATCAAACCTTACTTCTACTGCTTCTTTCAGTTTCCACGTTTGCAAAGAATCATCTGCCCTTCATTGTTAGGATAATTGTCGCGTGTTACAGTCGCGGCAGAAAGATGGCATAGGAGCCCAAACACTTGATGCTTCCGGGCACTTTTTTGGCCCCTGAAATAACTTACATCTAGCATCTATGGAATGGTCGTGCGCTAAATCAATTTCGATAGCTTCTCTGAAAATATATGGCGAGAAGACTGATTGATAGAATGCCTGGACCGTTTTCACAGTCATGCTTGGAAGACGTTATGGCCTGTAGACAAGATTCTCTGCCGTCTGGGAGTCGGTGCCGTGTTGCCCTCGGTATTGCTTGGTGGGTTTCTTCGGGACCTAAGCCGTCGATCAGCCCCATTTGAGTGCAGGATCCATGATACAAATGTCCATTGGTAACCCATGTATTGTCTGGGCATATGCGGGTCTAATTGCTGACTGCATGACAGTCCTGGGTGACTATCCTGCCCGAGGGTGTCGTCACCAAAATTCGCCGTCATTCAAGAACCCGTTCTTATTTCCTGGAATGATATCCTTTACACTATTGAAGCAATCTGTCACAAAGTGGAAGCAGTCTGACCTGTGTGATCCTAAACATGGATTCGCCCCCAATACCTTCTGCTTTAGTCGCCGCAGTATTCAATCAAGCCTCTTTGACTTGGCCATCTATTTGTTCGCAAGTACTTGCAGTTTTGATTGGTGTAATAATATGGCACAAATACTTGAATAATATTAGCGATGTGCCGGGTCCCTTTCTCGCCTCTTTCACTCGCTGCTGGCATCTGATACGGATTTTTGTAGGGGATCAGAACCTTCGGATGACGGAACTTCACGACAAACATGGTCAGTCCGTTCGATGTGACTATGAAATCCTCGAATATTGACAACATCATTCGTAGGTCATTTTGTTCGAATCGCTGACGATGAAGTCAGCGTCAGCCACCCTGATGCTGTGAGGAAGCTGTTGCTGGCACCTGTACCAAAGGTATGGATCCTTACATATGTACTCACAGTAACTCATGATGCATAAAAGACTGATGGCCACCAAGGGTTATTGGTACAGAGGAACAACGATTCCTGACTACAGATACATTGCGCCTATGTCCGTCTGTGATCCGAAAGCCAAGATCTCCCTCTCTAAGGCTTTGTCCCCCGGCTACAGTCAAAGTATGAAATGCACATTTTTCGTCTTTCTCGATCGCGCTGTGTTGGCTGATAGAGAAGCAGGCAATGTTCTTCAGTACGAGCCATACATCACCAGGACAATTAGAAGGTTGCTTGACTGGATGGATATGTACTCCCAAAGCGCAGCTCCCATGTGCCTGGATCAATTCTTCGCGTATACGACATTTGACGTCATTGGCGAGGTTGTTTTTGCCAGGCCCTTCGGCTTCCTGGAAAATGGGACAGACATCGGCAACTCTATCGCGAATTCGGAAATGCTGAGCTTCATAGCAGCCTCCGCCAGCTTCTTCCCTCGCTTGCGCAATGCATTGATATCGAATCCGTTCATGACATGGCTTGGTATTCTACCAATGGGTCATGTCTTCAACACCACGATGACGGCCGTGAAAGAGCGTGAAAAGAATATGGACAGCAGCAGCCAATTTGTTATAGTGGACTATTGGCTCAGGACCTTGAGACAACAGCCTGATCGGCTGCACGTTCGCAACGTGTATGCTCAGGCTACAAATAACGTCGGCGCAGGTGCAGACACTGTCAACTCTGCTCTCCAGTCATTCTTTTACTACTTACTGCGCAACCCATCAATCCTAGAGACGGCCAGAAATGAGGTTGATGATGCTGTGAAAGACGGCAGATGCACATCTGGGATAGTGTCGTTCTCAGACGCACAACAGCTGCCTTATGTCCAAGCTTGTATTAAAGAAGCACTCAGATTCTTCACACCAGTTCCGAGTAAGCAATTTCCAAAAGCAACTTCAACTTTTTGTGAAACGAGTAAAAGCCGTGGCATCAGCTTGTTCACCGCTTGCCTCCAAGCTTTTCTCTAGGCCGCGGAGCTTGAGCTATGTCATGACCACATGACCACCCTTCTTTCACATGCGTTGCATCTCCTCGCAACCCAAGAGCTGACTATCAATCATGCAGTGGGCCTTCCGCGATGTGTTCCAAACGAGGGTATGACAATTGGCGATCGCGCCTTTACTAAAGGCACAATACTATCGGTAAATCCATGGGTGATCCATCGTTCCACTGAGATATGGGGATCTGATGCCCGCAGCTTCGTCCCTGAGCGTTGGTTCAGAGGCGACGCGGCAGAATTGGAGAAGAAATATTTCATCCCTGTAAGTTTACAGACATTGATGCTTTACCACTGTACCATAAGAGAACTGACGGCTCTCGTTTGGAAGTTCGGGGCAGGGTATAACTCGTGTCCCGGGCACTACATAGCGAAAATGGAGCTCGCTAAGATTACCGCGACCATCTTACGGGACTACGAACTCAAGTTTGTGGATGGGACACGTGAATGGAAATGGAGGGCAAACTTCACAGTTGTTCCGAAACACTGGCCAGTATATGTGAGCAAGAGATCCAGTGATTCGATGATGTAAAGTTACCCATGTCTCTTTGTTCAGGACTAAATGATGAAGGAAATGGCCCTTGGCCAATACATACTTTGTTTCGTGAGAATTTATATACATGCGTCGTTGATATAGAACCATGAAAATTTCCTTGAATATGTGACCGCGGATCCAGTTCATGGGCGAAAGGCTTATTGTGCAAATGTGAATCCTTGTTGCAAGCCTGAAAAGTGGTGTACCCCCTAAACAACCATGTTTTCAGTAAGCCTAAGTCTCTCCTGTGGTCAATTGATGTCGACAAGCGCCCCCTTCAACTCCAGTACTTCAGCATTCAGCTCGTTCCCTGTTGCGTCGATCCTGTTGCGTCGGTCCTGTTGTGTCGGCCCTATTTTGGATAACGGGCACCACTAAGTCCTGGAAATTTGCCACCACTCCTCTTCCTGGAGCGCATTTGTCCATCAGATTGTGTTCATCGGGGTGGACCACCTTGAGGTAGTATCGGTCCTCAACGGCAGCCTTAAAGCTTTCCAACTACCCTAGGGAACAAGGAACACCGCAATATAGTCAAACTCCTTGAGCTCAGGTGTCTCGCCTATCGACTCCACATCTCTTGCGTTTGGGGCGGGTTCTGGAGAGGACACAGGAATGACCTTTCCAGGCGTGCGGAACTAGGAGTGAATCAGTTTGTCTCTACCAATCAGTACAATGGCTGCATTAGTGAATGCCACCCGAACACATCTGTTACAGCCAACGTCCACCTACACACCTTTTACATCCACCTACCCATCTATTTTCAGCAACCTACCCAGTACCTACTTTTCTAAGCAACTTCCTTATATTCTAAAGTACCTTTTACTCCACATCAAATTTCCTCCTAACTTAGCTTAATCTCTAAAATTTAAATACTTAAAGTATAAAACCCCTTCTAACCCCTTCTAAAACCCCTTCTAGCACACCTTAGCCTATATATATTTAGTTATAAACTAAATATATATAGGCTAAGGTATATTAGAAGGTATACTAGAAGGTAGGTATACTAGGTTTAAAGGTGTGTTAGAAGGTGTGTTAGAAGGTGTGTTAGAAGGTGTGCTAGAAGGGGCTTTATACTCTAAGTATCTGAATTTTAGAGAAATTTAGAGAATCCTTGTTAGGTATATAATTTTGTATAGGAGCCCTATACTGGAACCTTGTACTGGGTAGGTTACTGAAAACAGATGGGTAGGTGGACGTAAAAGGTGTGTAGGTGGACGTTAGCTGCATCTGTTGATATTGCATTGACCCGTACTTCTCAGCTAATGAACAAGTTTGTGCACATGCGTGTCCTTCCAGCAAGCCGAGAACTTTTCTTGTGTGAATTTCGGGTTACATTTGAGATAGTAGAACGCCTGCACGCCTCTTGTCCCTGGTCCGGCTCAACATCCTTTCAGACTTTAAGATGATCCCAACCGTCGACTCTCAGCAGTGGTCGTTACCGTAGCGATGTGAAGAGCTCGCCGTACAGACGGGCTAAAAAATCTGTTCAGCATTCGCACGAAAGCGAGGAACACTTCAACTTCAGATCGCCCGAGCTCGTTGCTTTGTGAGTGCAGAGCTGGACTACAAATACTCCTTAGCGGATTTCATTCTCTTCTAGCCGTGCACTTCGATCATACTAGCACTGCTTCTGCTAGTCTGACTAAACGTGTGGTATCAGGCATTCTCGCCCACCAATTTCGAAGGCAAGAAGCACACACATTGGCGAGTCCTTGGCTGGACATGCTCTATTTTCAACACGCTTGCCTTAACCAACAGACAGGCAGTGTCACTGCAATGATCCCAATCACTCCTGGTGTTGCGCCTATGGGCAAATGAAGCTACCTAGGTAACCATGTATGCTACGTTTCGAGACCACACTCCTTAGCCTTGGAACTAAATTAAGTACAAAAGCTTATTACCCCTTGAAAGCCGCAGAACTTGATGAATAAAAACGCCTTGTATTCTGTTCGAAATTTTAATGAATGGGATTGGCCAGGGGCTGAATGCCGGAATTATTTCACTGATATGGTTACTCCCTAGACACAGTGCCTTGGATGCCACGGTAAGATAAAAAAATAAATAAAAAAGGTAATAGGTACTGTGGTACCCCTAGGAAATAAAACCTCGCTATTAGGTCACCTAGGAGACCCACACTGTCGATCCCTTCCTATTACACACACAATCATACAGCACTAAGCTTATCTAGGCCTATAAGGGTAATAGTACTTAATTAGGTACTATTTCCTATATCGTTTTAATAGATTTTTATTATATAGGCTTAAATTCTTAGTATTTTACTTATCTTTACCTACTATAGTATAAATAACCCTTTAGCTTTAATTATATCTTTATAATATTTTAATATACTAACTAGTAAGTTACTAATAAAATCTTTATTAATTAATTCTTAAGCTTTTTATACCTATAAATAAAGTTAGTTATATAATAACTTATCTATATAACTATACTTCTATTTAATATAGTTTTTTATTTAATACTATATTATTTTAATAGAGTTAAGATTAAAGTTAAATAATAGCTACTTTATTATAATAATACCTTATTTATATAAGTCTTTAATTATACTTTAAATAAAATAGGTATTAATATTATCTTATATAAAAATTAACTTAGTACCTTCTTACCTATATATTATAATTTAGCTATTAATTAAAGGAATAGTATATTAATAGTAGGTTTCTTTATTAATTATACTTTATTCCTTCTTTTAAAATAAGTATAATCCCTTTTATTTACCTAGAATATCTAAAAAGTAGCTTTAGAATATCTAGCCCCTCTTCTTCTACTATTATATAACTATATAATTCTTATCCTAAATCTTATTTACTTTATAAATAATATACTACTTATAATAAATATTATTAGTTATCTAAGTTTTATTAATTTAAAAAACTTTAGCTTATTATTTAAAAGTTTAATATTTATAAACTTTAACCTATACTAAATAAATCTACTAGTTCTTTTTACTAATAAATAGTTTTCTTTAAATAATATAGTATTTATAACTAAAATAATAGAGTATTAAATATATATAGTATAAGTTAACTTATATTTAATAGAGTATAATACCTAGGGGGATAGATTACCTAGTAGAATACTTTTTATTAGTTTACTAACTTTTATTAACCCTAATACCTACTTAGTATAGTTAATTTAATAAAAGTTAGTACTAATTAATACTAACTACTTCTAACTCTTTATTTTTAATTATTTTATTAATTTAAAATAGTAGTAAAGTTATAATATAAGTTTAAAAACTTAAGGTTTTAATAAATAAGTTTATATTTAATAGAGATTATATCCCTATTTTTTATATTAGTTTTATATTACTCTACTTATTTAACTATTTAATATACTAGAAATTAATATTTACTATACTAATTTACTTAAAAGAAGATAGAATTATTTTAACTTTTTAGGTAATTAAGAAATTTAAAATAAACTATAAAAAGCCTATAAGTATATATAAAGCTATATAAATTTTTTTTATCCTCTATAGTATATTATTAGCTAGAATAAATAATTAACTTTATTATAAGAAAATATATATTAATAACTATAAACTTAAGCTAATTAAGAAATAAGTATTTATTTAATATATTATTAACTAAAATATATAAAGTTTTCTAATATATCTTTCTAATATAGAAAATATAGTTAACTTTATACTATTATTATATAATAATAAGCTTATTAGTAAGTATTAGACTTAATACTTTATAAATATATAACCTAACTTAAAAACCTAGTTTAATTATCCTTATAATTATTAAAGGATACTTTATAAAAATTTAGAAATTATTAGGAACTAGTTTAAGCTTTTTTATAATATAATAGCTAAGTATAAAATTATAAATAATAACCTATATAACTTTAATAAAACTAGCTTTATAATAGGTATATTAGTTATATTAATAGTTATTATATATATTAATAAATATAGAAAAGTTAAATTAATATAATTTAGAAACTAAGAATAAGTAATAGCTATTAAATATATTAATATAAAAGGCTAGTATATTCTATTATTTATAATTATTTAAAGAGTTTACTACTTTATAAGCTAAGCTATAGAGTTAAGTTTTTTAAAAAATTAAGTTATTAAATTTATTTTAGATAAATAAATAAATAATTAAACTAGTTTAAAATAAGCTTAGTACTTTAAAAAGTATATAAGATAATAGATAAAAAGTAAATATTAGATACTTATTTTAAATAGATATAAAAGTTATATATTAGTAGATTTTAAGAATTACTATAAAATAAATAATATTATTACTATTAGTATACTATTATATTTATTTTACTTACTTTAACTATTAGATATTATATTATATTTACTTTTAAAGTATATATATATAGTAATTAAATTAACCTTTTTATTTATATATTTATTAACTATATTACTAAGTCTAAGTTTTTTTTTATTTTTTAAAGTAGCCTATAATAAAACTTTTATAAAAATAAATATTAAGTTTATATTTAAAGAAGCTAAAATTACCTTTTAAAATTTAGATTCTATTATTTCTAAACTTAATATTTATTTATAAATATTAAACTAATCTCTTCCTAGCTTTCTTTAGAAATAAGAGTTATAAATACTATTTAATACTTAATAAACTATCTAATAATTAAGTTTTATTAAGGGTAGAATCTTAGTATATTAGAGAAGCTCCCTTATACTAATTATTTTAACTATTAACTAACTATTAAAAGGTTTATAAATAATAGTATATAAAATTATAATTTTAAAGAATTAGGTTTATATACTTAAGGATACTAATATAGTACTTACTAAGTATAAGAAGGTTAAGAAGAGTTAAGTATAGCTTAGAGGGGTACTTACTATTAAGGATTCCTAGATAATAATTAAAGAAAAATAAAAGGGGAAGTAGCTAGTTAGTAAAATAAGTAGTAGGATAAAGAAGGTAGTCTATAGTAGATTAAGTAAATAATACTATAGGAACTATAGTAAGATTAGGTATAATATAAGAATATATAAGAAAGAGGAAGAAAGGTTTAATAAATTAGATTCTAACTATATTATAGTAAATCTAGCTTAGTTAATACTAATTAATATAAATATATTTATTTTAGTAGTTTATAGTAGACTATATTTTTAATAATATAGTTAGTATTATTTAGTATAAAGTATATATTTCTTATTAAAAGTAACTTAGTTTAAATCTATATTATACTTATACTAACTACTTTAAATTAATTAAATTAATTAAAAATAAGTAATTTAAAGTAGTTAGTACTAATTAGTACTAACTTTTATTAAATTAACTATACTAAGTAGGTACTAGGGTTAATAGAAGTTAATAAACTAGTAAAAAGTATCCTACTAGGTAATCTATCCCGTTAAGTAGTGTACTATATTATAGTAAGACTTAGGAATAGTATATAGAGGAAATATTTAGTCTATTTAGTTAGAATAGCTAATTTGTATATTAAAGAGAAAAAATTATGTTTTTTAGGTAGGTGGGTTGGAGATATTAGTCTATACTAAAATTAGTATAGTAGGAAATGTAGGGGGTACGGAGGTATAAAGTAGGGGGGTTTTAATTACGCCCCTAACCACAGTAAGTGTATGCTTAAGGTCTCCACGTTAGGGGTCTGGGCTGCTGATAACCCACGCCTTCTGTCGGCTGATCTAACTATAATAAACATGTTATACAAGAACTTAATCCTCATCTGGCGCATTCTCCTTGACAGGATCTCGACCCCGATTAATCCTCCAATGGGCACATGGAGTAGGTCCGGTTTTCTACCAATTGCGGGGAAGGAACCTGGAATGGCAGGGGATTGTGGTTTTTGCCGCGCATCGCAGTGGGGACGTACGGACTTACTCGTAACTTCGGTGCTTTGCTCTAGCTTGGCAGAGAGGCGAAATAAGGAGTACTCGCCAAGCTGACTAGTAGAATTGCGTGCATCAGGCCCACTGCGTGTACTACGGTACCATTTTCTGGGTTGAAATACGTGCGATGCGGGCGCGATGGCATACAATATGGCGAGCTCGCGGATTCTCTCATTTTCCCCAGTCATTCGCTCACAGCTCACGAGAAACTACTCGGCGATGGCGTCCTTGTACAAGACTATTCTCTCGTCAACCCTGGTGGTTTCTGCCTCGGCGGTTAACTTATACGCAGCTCAGTCGAATGGGAACGTTACAAGCCTGTCCTTGATCAGCTCGGGCAGCTCCTATGAACTGGCCGTAACATCGGTTACCCAGGAGTGCGAAGTCAACCCTTCGGTCTTGACCCTCGACAAGGAGAACAGCGTATTATACTGTTACGACCGCGGAGGGTCTGTCGGAACTTTGAACTCCTTCTCCACCGCTGTCGATGGGACCCTGTCTCGAATTGCCCGTGTAGAGGGGCCGGCCAGCGCTGTTTGGGCTGAGATCTTGACCGCAGAGAGTGGGAAACGCGCCTACATTACTGCTTCGTAGTGAGTACATTGCAGCAGGCCATTGTGCAAGGGCTATACTCTGGGTAAAAGCTGACTAGAGATAGCAACGTGAGCGCTGTGGGTATCTTTGAGCTTGGCGAAGACGGCACTCTGCCTGGAGGTCCCATTCAGACAATCTTCCCAACAAGCAATAAGACCGGCCCGATTGCTTCTCGTCAGGATCGCAGCTACTCGCACGAGGTCATCATTGACCCGACGAACACATATGTCCTCGTTCCCGACTTGGGCGCAGATCTGGTCCGGGTCTTCACCTATGCTCCGGACACAATCGCTCCTCTTGTGGAGACTACGCCACTGACTGCGGACGCCGGTGCCGGTCCCCGTCACGGCTTCTTCCGAGTCAACGACGCCGGCGAGACTTTCTTCTTCTTTGGCGGAGAGCTCTCACAAGTCGTGTATTCCTACCGAGTCACGTATGGTGACTCTGGCTTGACCTTCGACAAGGTCTTTGAGGCGCCTGCGCTTGGTCTAAATAGCACTCTGCCAGCAAACACCGCGCCAGTCAGCGAGTGTGCCATCACTGTATGTCTTCGGGCCACACCTGGACGTAGCGAAGCAATAGATGCTGACATCGTCATGAATAGCCGGACCAGAAGTTTCTGATCGTCTCAACCCGCGAGCGGTCCTTCTCAACCTCTGCGCTCTACCAGTCAGGTCCATCTGACACCCTGACAACCTGGACAATCAATTTCGATGGCACTCTCGAGTTTCTCCAGAGTGCTCCGTCAGGTGGCTGGTTACCTCGTCAGTTCTCACTGAACAAGGCCGGGGATCTACTGGCTGTCGGGCACCAGACCAACAACACAGTAGTTATTTGGAAGCGCGACCTTGAGACCGGGCTGATCATTGCCGAAGAGGAAGGCGGTAAGGTTGGAGAAGCGGTGGTTTCCGGTCCTGTTGTCTCCACTATTTGGGATGAGTGATGTACAAGCCATAACCTTCTCGTGTATGTTTTAGAGGTGTATGTAAAAAATATATTGTGACGTATACCACGACCAAGTACATATCCTTAGTAATCCAATTTGTTCCTTTGTGGTCAAATAGAGCTGTAAATAAACGAAGCGTACTAAGGGTCAAGTACCGCTTCACGTTTGACGTCGAGTCATGATAATTTGCCCACTGCAATGTAGTGATCAGAATTGTAACGCCGTCGATCCGTAGTATTAAGGGACACGAGAAGTGATGAGACAACAGACATCTGTGTGTTGGCATAATACTCCCTTCATCTTACTGTAGCACCACTTAATCGTGCCCCTCAAGGATAGGTGCTTCTGTACTGTCTGTGGCAACCGGAATGGGGCATCCCGTCTTCAATGTTCCTAGACCAATGCTGTGTCACTCATGGAGTTTGACGGTGTCTGTGATGACTCAGACCCATGTATCACTGGGAAGGTGCGCATATTGCTTCAGTCCAAGTTTTGATTTCTACCGTGAGTGTAAAGTAGCCACCAACGCGGGCCGCAGCCTGTTGTTGTGTGATGGGAGCAATGGTATCAGTGAGGAACAAAGTTTCTATGACATAACAAAATTCCGCACGCGAGACCTCAGGAGTAGGGCCATGAAGTGGTAGGGGTATCGTATTTTGACAGATTCCACGAAAAGTCGTTTCCAGTTCTTGATGACCCAACTATTCCATCTAGCGTTCTCGGCGTCCTCTCAGCGATGCCTTTCCGAGAGGAAAACCCCCCAAACATGTCATACTCTTCTCGTAGGCTCTTTCCAAAGCCTCGACCCAACTTTGCATCTAGAATATACTACCGAATGCATAAAGCAATAATGCGGGATGCGATCGCATATGCTTGCTGCTCTTCTTGTCAGCATAATTCGCACTCTCTGCCTCCTTCCCTCGATCTCTATCAAGTTGGCGATTTGATCTCTGAGCTCGTCAGCGAGCCACGACGGCAATGCATTCGAGCCGGTAGTTCTGGCACATATTGCCATAACGGAGTCTTTCGTCTCGATCCGCAATTTCGGAAGAGGCTTTGAACCATGTCAGAAAGAACCCATGCGACACATTGCATACATTGTCTCGACATATAAGCCCGAGTGGTCCCTTTTGGACAGGGTAACAGCTGGAATCAGTTAAGATCATGCGAATGCAGGCTGATATCTCCCAGCACTGTCCGATCAGACGGTAAGACGGCCATGGGGCCGGCTCGCCAGCAGAGAACTGGGTTTGGAGGAGCTGTTGAGGCTCGTGCTGCTGTAACTCGGTGTTTTTGGCGGTCATAGACCACAGCTTGCTGGACTCAGCCGAAGGTTGGGTCGCCGTTCAGCCTAGCCTTTTCCCTGCCGTGCTTGCGGGCACCATTGAGCTCGCGCATAACGAACTCATACGTCAACATGGTGACCGTGGCAGCCGGGACTGCCCGCATCATATTTGTGCCCATGCCGGCGTAGAAGGCCCTCCAGCCCTCTTCTTTGAGAATGGTCCGGAATGTTCTGACGATTCCCCGATACTTCTGCTGGCTCTGCTCTTGTTCGAGTCTCTGCTTGGCCAAGTTCTCAGCGGCGGAGGAAGGAGGGCTCAGAGGCTGATTCAGGCCTGGAATCTCGCTGACAGGGTCTAGCACCAAGCCGTTGCTCGCCATGGGTCGTCGTTGGGTTTGAAGCCGTGTGCGTATAACCTCATGTGGATAAGTGGCACTGCTTGCCATTATCTTAGACAGTATGGAGGCGCTGAGGATCCCGAACCAGTGAGACTTTGGGTCGCTTTCGGTGGACGAGGCACCCATTCCCTGTCCCGTGAATTTTGTCTTGAGATATTCGTAAGCGGGGAACTGCACTGCCACATGAGTCAAGCCCAGCAGAGCCGGAGTAAGCCCAGAATAGAACGCGCGAAGCCCCTCGGTGGTGTACATTTTCCTGGCCGCGTCAAGCGTAGAATGATAATGCCATGGTGACGGCAGGGACGGTCGAACCGTGGGCGTGTTAGCGCCTCTGGGAAAGAGAGAAAATCGGATTCCACCATTCCGGCCAGATTGTGACATGAGGCGTGTCTTGATAACCCAGATGGGATTTGTGACGATAGTGCTGCTGGCTCCGGCCACGATGGAGGACCAGAAATTCACGACGATGGTGTTGCCTGCGGGTTGTCAGCAAAGCTCGGAGTGCCCAAGGGCTTCGGTGGCTGCGGTGGCTGCGGTGGCAGCTGGGCACGGGCGAGTCGAGCGTGAAAGGAGTCGGACGTACTATGATACTGGCCTATCACTGTTTTGCTTTTGTTATAGACGGTGAACCAGACGGCCCAAGTGGGCAGATAGCCCATGATTATGGGGCCGAGGCCTCTGTACATGCCACGCAGACCCTCGTCTCTCCATATTACGCTGGCTGTACCAAACAGGCCTTTGTACATCTGGGGTTGGCCAACGTGGATCCCCCTCTGTAGGTTGATTCCACCCTGGGCCTGGAGCTTGGTCTTGATGACGTCGAGGGGGCAGGTTACTATACCCGAAGTGAACCCTCCTATCGCACCAGCCAGCGCGTTGAACTGAGAGTCGGAAGCTTGTGTCGCCCATCGCTCGAAGCGTGACAGGCCCTGGTCGGGCATATTGGTCGGAAGGGAAGCGTATGCTGCCCTGGGGACAGCGGATTGAAGGGGTGCCGGCAGTCCAGCGGCAGTCGAGTGGGGGTAGTTTGCAACGGAGGTCGGGGCGTGCCCATACTCCTCGGGCGTGGAATCAGCAGTCCTCTCCTCGAGAGACATTCCTGTTCCTCTGGAAGGCGCGGAAGGCACAGGGAGAGGACCCGGGGCGGGGTGAGGTTGGGTAGAGGGGGGCCTCGGCAAGGGGCTGAGGTCCCCCGGCGTTGGAGGATTGTCGGAGAAGAGAGGGTCGGCTGGTTGGAGCAGCAAGACGTCCTGGGAAGAGCGGGCAAGATGAAAGTCGAGTTCGGACCCGGGTGTTCGTCTCGTCGTCGGGAGGTATGCGGTAGGGTTGAACGGTCCCGGTATGCGGGGAAGGCTTCCCACGCAGAGGCCGCGACACTGCAGCTAACGGTTGTCGCAGGCCATTGACTTCGGGACACAAGCTTGGAGGAGGACCTTCTGGAGCTTGGAGTTCTTGACGGCAAGTGTACGCAGCAGGAGTGGTGGCTGCGCAAGAGGTGGGAGAGACAAGATTCTGGAAAGAGGCAAAAGGCAATGGACAATGGACAATGGGCAAATGCGAGGGTGAGGGCGAGGACCGGGCCAAAAAGAGGGCCGTCGGGGATTGATGGCGATGCGATGCGATGCGATGACGGCAGCAGGGGCAGGTATTTTGTGCGACCACGGCGGACAAACAAACTGAGGTGAGGCAGGTGAGCGGTGGGGGCCGTCTCTGAGCAGTCCGGAGGTACTCTGGGTCGCACACCTGCGAACCAAGGCAGGATTGTTGTCCTTTTCTTTATTATTGGGGCAGCTTCGTCCTTCAAGCAACAACTTGACTCGACTCCATTGCTTCGTGGGTGCTCCTACCTACGCTCGTGCTTGTGCTCTGGGCTCCCTTCTCCAAAAACCCAGGCGCCAAAAGCCCGCTAATCTACGATGTATATCGGGTCACGCTGCAAGCCGAGATAAGCCGCATTACCTCATAGCTTGTTGCCCGTTCCCTCGCTATTGTACTCCGTTATTTGCTCGTCAAGGCACCTTGCCTTGCCTACCCACGAAATCGGCAGGGCAGTCAGGGCCGGAACCTAGGCGATTAGGTACCTAGGTACAAACGCAGCCGAGCTGGCCAGCCACGTGACCCTGCGGCAGCGCGAACAGAGGGTGAGGTACCCAGGTACCCGTGTAATCCCAGCTCTCCGGTTCCTCCCATCTCTTGCCTCCCATTGCCCACGGCGGCATGGCCCGTGCCCCCCTCAAGACTCGCTCGGCTCTCAGCGCAAGTGGCAGGTGCAGGCTCGTCAATCAACGACGCCTGATTGACCCGCGCCAAATTGAAGCCCTCACCAGCTCTTCTTCCCATCCACAACAACCTCACCACACCGCAACCCAAACCCCGTCGACCAGAAGCCACCATGTCCTACCCAACCCTGGCTCCCTTCGTCGTCAAGCGGCCCTGGCTGCACAGCGCCCTCAAGCCTCTTGCCAACTGGTACGCCAATGCTTCTGGCTACCGACAGCTCGGTCTCCGGTAAGTTGCTCGCCTCTGCCGTGCGCCCAATTGATGTCGCGCCCCTGTCTACACCCGTGCCGCCGTGCCGGCTCGCCTGCTGAACCCTGTCTCTCGTTTTCAGTGCCGACGATCTCATCCCCGAAGAGAGCCCCGAGGTTCAAACCGCCCTCAAGCGTCTCGGCGACAAGGAGCGCTACGACCGTATCTTCCGCATCCGCCGCGCCGTCCAGTGCAGCATCTCCCACAAGCTGCTACCAAAGCAGGAGTGGACCAAGCCCGAGGAGGACACGCCCTACCTTGTGCCCCTCATCAAGCTCGTCGAGGCCGAGCTGAAGGAGAAGGATGCTCTCGACACCCTGACTGTCCACAAGAGCCACTAAAGGATCGCCTTAGATGTATGAGTTCGGCTGAGAAGGAAGAGGCTGGGCCTGTACTTAGACAGCACTGCTGTGAGAGGCTCGGAGAGGGAGCAGATGGGTCAATTAGGACTCTTACCATACGGCGCCTGCGAGGACACCGCCGAGATTCATGACGCAATAGACGGAAACGGTTCTTAGACGCTTCATCCTCCCGGTCAGTGAAAGCCTGAAACAAATCCGAATGGATGCTTCTCGAGATCCAAGCCCCCGGGTAAATCACCATATTCATCGGGTGATAGCCTAGAAAGCAATGGCTCACCCTACACGGACAGACCACAATTGGCGCCGTGCACTGCATTGAAGACGGAGAAGGGCCTCCCTCCTTGTTTAACTGGATGCAACCTGGAGGCTTCACGTCCATGATGCTGACTTCTATCCGCCCGGCCTACAATGTCCCAGCCTTCCTTACGCAACTCATGTGAAGCTGTGCGCTTCAGGTGTGGTAAAGACATAAATTCCCGCTCCCCCCCCCCCTTCACCCCAAGCTTGTAGACCTACTCCGGTGGAACGCGTCTCAGTAATGCTACTTCACCTATGAAGAGCCGTCAATGAAACAGACCAGCCCCTTCAATCTGTCAAGACTGTTTCTGGCGCCACGAGGTCGAGCAATACTGCTTCACGGACAGATGATCAACCAGTCCTGGCTAGTACGGACGGGGAATCAGCCAACTTCGGCACGCGATTCGCATCCCTCTTGCGGTCGTCTGATTTTCAGCCAGAAACGTATTTACCTCCGCTTGAATGATCATTTGTACTTCTTCTGTACGGCTCTGAGGCCGGGCACACTCATTTCTCTTCTTCGTGGGCGGAAGATCCTGCACGTCTCACCGATAGGTTCCAGTTGATGCAATCACTAGGGCATGCGAACAGATTATTATTTTTTTGTTTTTTTAAAAAAAGATACAGTTCACTAGCATTGTGAAATATTGAGGAAAAATTGGCGCGTCAATATTGGCAAGACCGTTCCTTATGGAGACAAAGCTGATGAAGGGCGGCAGTCCATATATGGCCCTTATTGGGAGCACAACACTAGACAGCTCTCGGCATGTGTCCTTGACACTTCACAAAAACACAAGCCCGCGGGTGTTCCGTATCAGCAACTGATGATTTTTAGTATCTATATGTCTTAGTTAAGGTTCTACGCCGAACTCGACTAGGCGCACACTCCAGCAAAGGCCCCAAAAGTCGATCTGGCATCAGGACACCACCCCAACACTCCTGAAATCCTTCCATTAGGCAGTCAATATCACACAATATCACTGGCAGCTGCCAATACTGTATACCAGAGACTGATTGAAGTTCTTCAGGGCAGGCTTGGATGCCGAGGGGCCTAGAGTTTTGTCAACGTCGTCATCGCGGAGCGCATAGTAAATCATTATGTCCTTGTCATAGTGATAGTTATTGACTCTATTGCGCATATATATACTTGATCTTGAAAAGCTTCTCCGTCGTTCTTGGAAGAAATACGCGTAGGCAGGCTCGACCAATTAGGGAAAAACCAGAGCCGACGGGTGAAATAGGGGTTTGATAAGTCTATGGTACTGTATATTAACAACAGCCCTTATAGTCATGTCCGTTCTACCATACTATCATAGGTAGTCTTTCTGCTGTGTGCGACTCTTGACGACTACTGCGTTTTGTGTTCTCCGGGACACAAAGTTGAACAATCATATTCAAGATGAATATTGTCGACTTCAAAATTCCGGTTGGTGATTCATTGAGTTCTAGTATATCTCAAAGGTGGCTGCAGGGTTTACCAAGCCCTGGCTCATGATCATCCCGAAAGCGTCCTCAGACCTATCTGAGAACCTAAACAGGCCGTCATGGTCCAAAACCTCACGCACCCAGTGCTCAAGGTTACACTCGTAACCGGCGGCAAATCCACAGCTACACATAATAAGGTCTCCGGAGGTGTCGAACGCCTCGTACGCGGGTTGGGCCCGCGCTCGGTTGAAGGGGTTGTCAGTATATCTTACCGGCCGGTCCACGACCGCCCCGTACACCGGCAGCGTGAAGTAGGTCTGGCGGGCAGGGTCCCAGCCCTGTATGCGTTGCCACTTCGCATGCCTCTGAACGTCTGCGGGCGCCTGGTCGAACGCGAGCATCTCGGCGTCCTTGATCCGTCGCATTACCCGCGGCGACGGGTCTTGGTGGTCCCGGCGCGCCTCCTCGAGGTCCGCCCACGGGTCTGACAGGGCGGGTGACGCGTGGTAGGGATTCCGTAGCTCCGGGTAGAGCAGGTAGCATCTGTCGAAGCTGTGGTCTGGCATCTGACAGTAGGAACATCTCAGCTCCACCTGCGGTTGCTTGTTGTTAGCGTGGCCCTGAGTTCTCAGCTCCGGGTTGGCCTTGAAGCATTCATTAGCCGAATGATTGCTTCTGTGGCAGAATGTGCATTTTGACTTCCTGCCATCTTGTTGCGCCTGCTTGCCTTTTGGCTGGTATTTGAGAGATGGGTTTAATATGAAGCACTCGGCCCTGCTGTGTCCTGCCTTTCCGCAGTGGTTGCATGCAACTTGACCTTGCACCAGTTTTCCGTTCTGTTGCGATCTACCCTTTTGTTGTGGGGGTTTGATTTTATTTACTGCTTTCAGCAATCGACACTGCACGGCTCAAAGTTAGCAATTATGGCCTGGGTGAGATGTGCCCACATGGGGTGCAGACTTGGTGGAGATAACATACATTAGAGGTGTCATGCCCCTTCTTCTTGCACACCAGGCAGGTAACGTTGTGCTTTCCCCGGCTCATAGTGGTGGTTGGTGTGTGTGTGTTCTTGCTCGGGTGTCTTTGAAGTCGTTTCCAGTTCACCCAAATACAATACAATTGACCGGTGTTCTGGATAGGAGGGTATCTGCCTTATGTAGCCAGCGATGGCTGCCGCAGCACCAAGAATTGTTCGCACAGCAAAACAATCTAGCATTGTAGACGGAGATCTAAGAAGCCTTTCTTCACCGCGGCTCGGTGGGCCGAGCCAAACTTTGTCTATCCAAAAGAGACTTGTTGGTAGACAGCTACAAGCCGCCTTTGTGTGATAAATTTAGAACCACACTTTACTCGAGAACCACTGACTGCAAATGCAGCATAGGGAAACTGAAGACTGCCCACGCGGAAGTACTAAGTGAGGAGGCGAGCAACGTCTAGTCCAGTACACTCAGTGTAGCAGCAGATGGGTACAGCATTAGCAAGACCATGCTGGCATCGGGAGTCACAGATAGATATGTATTAATTCTGGCTCACGTTGGAGCCAGTCTAGACCGCACCGGCTCCTTTGATTGACCCCCTTCCCCAATATGTTCAAGAGCCTGCTCAACTTGCAGGCTAACCCAGCCCGCGCCCTGCTTATGCACAAAACCGACATTGCACTCATCATCCACGCGTGACATGATGTTGGACTTTGGAAGAGTCTTCACTCCCAGTCCACCGTCGGCTATCCCGCTCTCTAAACTGAACTTCCAGAATAAACCAGGTCTATGAAACACACAAGCTCCCAAATTAGCAAGGAAGCTTAAGATCTGAGGCCTGGGCAGCAGGCCGGGTATGTCGTCCTCGCTGCCCAGGTTGCGAAAGTGGGCAAAGCACTTGAGGCTTGCCACATGCGATCGCGCCGGGGTTTTCGGCCAAGAGATTGGGGCTTATCCAAAGCGATACCGAGAAGTAAAGGGCCGCAGGCGCCAAGCGTGTCGTTCCAAACCGACGTCGTGGCTCAGGTACCGGCGGGCTGAAGTAGAAGGTATGCCAGAATATCCGATGATGGCGGACGTATGATTTCTTATGGTAATAAAACAGAATGGTAAATCCCCCCCCCAAAAAAAAAACCTTCCGGAACTCCGTGTCGGTGATGCCCGATCCAATAGGGTCGGTGGCGTGCGTGCGTGCGTCTGTATCATGCTCTTCGTACATTGCCCGCGTCTCCTGCCGCCGGATATATTTGGGTCAAAACCTCGGGTGGAAAAAAGGTGGCTCGTACTGTCGCCGGTGCTCGGAAACGGCGAGAGCCGTCCTGGAACAGGAGGTGCAGTCTATTCGCCTTGGACACTATGCGTTTCCGGCCTTCTCGTCGGTGTCGATGTGCCATACGACGTAGTTGGGCAGACCCCAGACCCCGTACCCTGCGCGCTTAGCCATCTTCGCGAAGCCTTCTGTCTCTGCCTGGTTCTCGAAGGCATAGCATGGAAAGTTGATGCCTGTATTCGAGATCTGGTCAGCCATTTGTCTCAAGCACCAGAGGGCCAGTGCTGCTACGGACCTGATCTGTGGACGTCGGCCTTGACGAGAATGTTGACACCGCCGATGCCGTCCAGCTCGATCTCGGCGTCCTTGTTCTCTCGCCAGTCGCCCATGCGCGCCATGTAGGTACGACCGGTATCGTACTGCTTGTAGCCTATAGATTGTTGGTGTCAGCGCGCAGGAAGGATACGAAGTCATATGCAAGGGCGTACCTTCAGCCAGAACGACATCCTTGTCCAGTTTCGCAGAAAGCTTGCGGCCCTTGGGAGACTCGATCCACGAGTTATAGTCGACTATAACAAGATTAGCCAATGATCAATGCGGAATGGTAGAGATATGTGGAGCCTACATCTACCCTCGATATCGCGTCCGTTTTCGTATCGATGGAACCAGATGTCTGGGATTGGTCAGCATTGAGCGTGGAGGTCTCGCCAAGTGTCGGTTCTCAACGTACTGGGGACGATGATGTCTCGATCGTGAGCAACAAAATCCTCAATGATCTTCTTGGGGCTGTCCACGATGTCGACGTCGCGCCAGTAGACCCAGGAATGGTCAGGCTTCAGAGCAGTGGAGAGCAGGTAGTTGCGAGCCTTGCCCATGGCCTTCCGGCGCGGACCCTGGGCCTCGAACCCATGGCGGTCCTCGACATTCTGACTGAGCTTGAAACCGAAATCCTTCTCGACAACCGTGGCGCTCCTGAAAGGAATGGTGTCAGGCCGCTTCTGTATCCTGTCGAGTTCCATGGCCAGGACAGCCATGGTGTCGTCGGTCGAGTCCCCGACCAGGAACGCGATGTCGATGAGATGGTGAGGATACGTGAGCTCGGCGAGCAGCTCGAAGTACTTTGACAAATAAGGGGCGGCGTCCTTGAGGGGGGTCAGGATGAGTATCCTCTCGTTGTTTTGGAGGGCCTGTTTTGTCGACTTGATGGGGTTGAGGTCGACATGCTCGATGGTCGACGAGTTGACTTCTATTGGCGCGTGATGGTTGAAGAGAACGGGCGTCTGTAGATGCTTGCTCCAGGAAACCTGCTCGTTAAGGGACATCTCCATGGGCGGTTTCGCAGGACCCCAGCAGTAGAAACTATACAGCAAAAGGCACAAGGCGATGTCAGCGCATTGCCACCCGGGGCAGTCACAGTGGTCGAGATTGCTCCTACGCACCTTTGCATCTCCGATCCTGCCGAGCTGATGCCACGCCATAACAAGAGAATGACGCCTGTCAGGGCGACACCCAGCAGGAATCTGGTCCTGGTCACGAAGCTCCAAACGGCCCTCGACGGGGGGAGTTGGGCCCTGGCTGCCTTCCAGTTGAAACCACCTTTGGGTAGAAGCATCGTAGCGACCAGCTGGGGTGGCCCTGAGCACCACCCTTGTACGTGCAACTGCGACAGGTCAGGTGAAGCCGGAGATGGGCTGGGCTGGACAGGATGGGCCGTCGCTCCGTGGGAATTGTTTCGGTCCGGGTTGTTGACGGCAAGCCAGCCGATGCGCGCGGAGCGTGGTGGCAAGTGACACGCCGCCGGAGGTATCGCGAGCGACAGCGGAGGATGACACCGAAGGTGGCAGGATTGTGGTGCTGTTGTGCTGAGGTGTGGCGTGCCGCGTGGTGCTCTGGCGAGCAACCCTTGGACCAAGGAAACGGGGGCGGCGGGACTGATTTGGCGTGGAGCAGACGCCCGTGTGCTGCGTTGCAGATGGGTGCAGTTAGATGGGAACAAGAGGCCCGAGCAAAAGGCACAGCATAGCACAGCGCGGTACACGGTATAGTCGTCGTCGTAGTCGTCGTAGTCGTCGTCGTCGTCTCGGCAAAAGGACGAGGCGGGTCGGATCGTAAGCAGGGGAACAGGCGCAACGGCGGACGCAAACCCAGGCACGGGGAAAAGCACAGGCACGGACACACCGACCAAGGCGTGCGATAAGATTGGGAATAAGAAACAGACGGGGGGCAGCTATCACCAACCTGCTCTGATGCAGCTGGCAATGGTTTGGGGGGGG
>JUJX01000139.1:17007-63770 GCA_000800745.1 Diaporthe longicolla | reverse complement strand
CGATAAGGTGTACAGTACGAAGCGGACCTAGCAGCAGTGGCAGCGTGGATAGTCGTGTCTCTGAGTCCGGCTGCGTATACGTACAATAATAGATAGTGGTAAATTTGCTAAGAGCATTCTGCCGTGCACGGTAGCTCCCCTACAAGAGGTCAAGCGCCTACATGCACCTGGGGGCTGCCTGGACCCGGACCTGGACCTGGACCTGGACTGGGGGCCAGGCAGGACCTGCAAAAACCGAGCGCCCTCGACCACCCCTTGGCAGGCCAAGCGGGCGCAACAAGGGACACCTCTCAGGGAGCACCTAGGTACCCAGGCAGGCCATCGAGAAGACACCGGGCCCTGAAGCCTATCATGATGACGCGGAAGGGACAAATACGAGCTACCGAGAAAATATCAACCCTCCTCTCTGGCCGTGCCGACCAGGGCCCTCGCAGTCCTCCCGAACCCTGTGCCAATGATCAGATCCTCCACGGCCCAGCACCAACATTTTTACCAACATTCCCCCCGGGACAGAGGTACAGAGGGAGCAAGCAGCACATGGCACACTACTGTTAGTAACCATTATCCGCTTTGCCTACCCGCTCTCTTATGATTTAATTGAAAGGATCACGTAGGAAGTCGACAACATTGCAGCGACTTCCACCCCCCCCCCTTCTCTGACCACGCAGCCACGCAACCAATCAAGCAATCAAGCAATCAGCGATCAGCGATCAGGAGAAGCAAACCCCGGCGCTCGCTCTGGTCGAGGTCGATCGACCCGCACCCGCCCTGCCGCCTCCCTATCCGTACGTTCCTCTTTATTACCGGCCCCGTCGACTGGTCATGCATGTGAAATGATTTGAGCGGGAGGATGGGAAAAAGCGGAGGTGGGCTCTGCGATGTCGCCCACCAGATCCCAGATTGCTGCCCGCCTGCCCCGCCTGCCCCGTCTGCCCTGTTTGCACCCACAAGAGCCCAGATGTCTGCAGGTGCTTTGTCGAGCTCGAGCTCGAGCTCGAGGTCGAGGCCGAGCTCGTGTCAACTGGTCATACTTGAATGCATGGCCGACACAGTCAGCCCCGCTCTCGTAGTCTGCCAATGCTGGCTGGGCTCGCTTATTTCTATACTGTTTGTTACCAAGCTCCGGCTCATGCAGCAGCACAATCTCGAGCAGATGATCAGCTCCTCTATTTCCCCTTTCCCTCCTTGAAAGTGTGTATGGTGGGCCCATGCGTCGCTCATCACCAGCCCTGCGGCGTTCATCGAGCTGATCATCTGGACGATGTGTTATCAGTTGGGCAGTGCTGAGATGCTGCTGCCGCCGCCTCTGCGCCTGCGGTATGGGCGGTCCAGGATGTCAGCCCGGGTTTCGCAATCTCCAGGGGGCCACACCTGCGCCCACGTGACTTGGCGACGCCCTCCCGCGCCTCTCGCGCCCCTCGTTGCCGGTGCACCACGCTGGGCTATTGACAAGCGCAGGGCGCGTTTCATACCATGCGCGCCGGCGATTCTTTGCTTCTCCTCTCCCTCCTACAATCCCTTCCTTGGACCGTGACTGTCTCGCGTCCAAAATTGAAATTGAATTGTGATACTGCCCTGGGTGCTTGTAACCTGACCCGTAAGGACCGACCTGTGAACCATTCCCGACCTGATGGTTGTGGTTCATCCCTTCAACGCCTGCTTGGTATCTTTGCACCCCTGGACGCTCTTACAATTCTCTACAGCACTTGCAGCCCCCGGATACAGGCTGTCTCATCCAAAATAACCATGTCGAGTCGACGATCTGCCCGCCTCAGTGCCCGGGTTCACGTACAAGCCGCGGCGGACCAAGATGCGCCGGTCCCAGTCAAGGCGACACGCTCTCCTCCGGCACCCAAGTCGCGCAAGAGAAAGGTCCCGCCGGCCCAGGACGAGGCACCGCCTGAGCCTCCCGCCACACCCAAGAGACCAGCAAGGAAGACTGCGGTCCCTTCTCTACCTTCCGCGCCGACAGCCACCCCCAGCGCAGTCCGTCTCATCGCAGAGCCAGCATCTACTGCCGTCTCGACTCCAAAGCCAAAGCCCCGGGCTGTTGCACAACTCGCAGACCCAAACCTGACCAATGCCCCATTGCTCTCGCCCGAGACGTCCAGGGTTGTGTCCTATAACCCAACGACTACCGCGAACATTCTCGAGGAGGCGTGTGCGCATCTCATAAAGGGTAAGACTTTCCTTACGACCACCGTATGCTGCTGGAGAGTGCGTTGTGTTGCCCAGGCTTTCCTCTTGGCTTCGTCCCGCTCGGGCCCGACACGGCCCCCCCCCGGATCTTGTAGTCGGGAGAGGAAGCAAAGCCGATCCACTAAAGAGCCATCGTGGTGTGGTTATCTCATGGCTCGTAGCAATGACTGACCGTCTCCGACACAGTCGAACCCCGTATCGAGCCTCTGATCACAGCCCACCACTGCCGGATCTTCTCGCCCGCCGGCCTCGCCGAGAAGATCGACCCCTTCGAGTCCCTCGCCTCGGGCATCATCTCCCAGCAGGTGTCCGGGGCGGCAGCAAAGGCTATCAAGGCGCGTTTCGTCGACCTCTTCGACCACGCATCCGCCGCCGATGCCACGACCACCACCGCGACAAACAAGTTCCCCACGCCGTCCCAGGTCGCCGCCGCCACTATCGAGAAACTCCGGTCCGCGGGCCTGTCGCAGCGCAAGGCCGAATACATCCAGGGGTTGGCGGCCAAGTTTGCCGCCGGCGAGCTCACGGCTGGCTGGCTCGCTGACGCTCCCTACGACGAGGTCCTAGAGAGGCTCATCGCGGTGCGGGGACTCGGCCGCTGGAGCGTCGAGATGTTTGCTTGCTTCGGCCTCAAGCGGATGGACGTCTTCAGTACGGGGGATCTTGGCGTGCAGCGGGGCATGGCGGCGTTTGCTGGCCGTGACGTGTCAAAGCTAAAGGCCAAGGGCGGCGGGAACAAGTGGAAATATATGTCCGAGAAGGAGATGATAGAAATGGCCGCACCCTTCAGTCCGTACAGAAGCCTCTTTATGTGGTACATGTGGCGAGTGGAGGAGACTGATATCAGTACGCTCGAGTGAGCGATTGGGCCGAGACCAGTGGGCGATGCCATCTTTCAGGGGGCATCTGCAATCCTTACTTTAGAATCATCCCGGTGGACAAGTGCTCTACGTATGACTGCCATGGTCCAAGTCTAGTCGCTGCAACCCCGGGTCGTGAATAGTGAAAGTGCAAGGCCGCCGAGGCCGCCTTGGTCGGGACATACTCGTTCTGGTAACGCGTCAGAAATGTAGTATACGCGGGTTGTCAAGCCAGCCTCCTCATACACAGGTCGCTTTCATCGTCAAAAACAGCTTATCGTTCTGAGCAATGCCGTTGTTGGACGTGAGTGCGCGATAAGACACCCATAAGAAGCCGAGTCCGGCGAGGATCATCAAACCAAGCTTTGGCCCCTCTGTCCTACAATATTCCCGAAAGAGGGCAACTTTCCAACAATTTGAGCTTGAAAGAACAGCGCGTGGTAGCGACTGGGGTAATTCTCAGACAGATATTGCCTCAGGTACAAATATGCTGTTGCTGCTATATGGGACAGTTCTATAGCACAGAACAAGACTCCTTGGCCGTGACGACGGGCAAGTGCAGCAAGCCTCTCACTTGCTCCCACCCCCGTCCAGTCCGAGACAGCCGCATGACGGTCAACCCCGAATGACGAAGTCCGGTTCTGTCCTACCTTTCGTCTAGTGATCGTGTGGCCGTGAAACCTTGCTCTGGCGAGGCCTGCGCGTCAATCGCGAGAGGGTGGACCTAGAGGGGTAGATAATCCTCAGGTTTCTGTGTGTGACCTGACGGGGCCCTAGCATCTGGCGCCCGGGCGTGGTTGACTGTCTAGAGTCGTTGTCTGTTCAACGTGGCTTCACGGCTTACTGTTTACAAGGCGTGTCTTTGTCACAGGCCCCTATTTACCTAAGTATTTAATTGATTGATGAACTGTCCGATTCGGCAGCGATAGAACAATGATGCCTCGAGCTGTCTCACTGGGTGTACAGCATCACCCATACATCGAGGGCAGAGACACTTGTGCCTCCCAAGACAGCGTCAGGGCGTGGCATGCTGGCGTTGCAAGTCGTACGTGCAATACATCGGACGGCCTTCTAGATCTGACTCTGCCCTTCTGTCTTCCCAGCTCCAAGGCTCGCCAGCACGCACATGTCAATCTGCTACTGAGGTTCAAAGTATGGCGCGCCCCGCAGCCGCTGCGCTGAGCCGGCTGTCCCGTCTCGGCCGAAGAATGCGTCCGTCCACACATATGCCGAGTGCAGGTGTTGTCCAGGAGACCCGCTGCTCGGTATCGCGGTGAGAGGAGGCAAGCTTACCATGTGACGAGGGTGTGTCCTGCACAGCAATCGGCATGCAGACCCTCTGATGTGGCCGCGGTGACGCGTGGGAGAATGAACTCACAGTCAGATCGTCGATCAAGCTGGCCGTCCAAAAGGAGATGCTTCAAACACTGTCAAATTCTTCGCGAGGCTGCGCTTCGAGGACTTCGGATGAAAAGCGTCGGTGTCGGTCTGAGGTTGCCAAGACCCGCAGTCAGTTTGGAGATGTGTCGCAAATTGGGCACTCCAGAGCGCTGACTCGGCAAGTCTGAAGAACACTGTGTGAGGTCTGATCACCAGCAAGCAATGGACATGCTAGGCCAGCTGGGTCACGATCAAACGACGTCGAACCTTCCGACAGAATGGTGGAGAACGGACATCTCTGCCACCGACGACGGACGAAAACTTCGTTCCTTGCGAGCCGGAAGTTAGTAACGAGCAGACAGTTGTCTCTGATATAACATATTTCTGGGCTGGCCATCTGCACAGTCTGCTGGACGGGTCGAACAGGCTGCGATTCCACGGCATTCGCGAGCTCGAACTGCGTCGTGACGCCGGCGGTCTGTGGGGCCTGAGCCCATATATATCACTGGACCTGGGATTCATGATGCTAAGCGAAGAGTCAAAGGAAAGCCAAGATGCGACAACTCTGGTGGAATCTCGTTCGGAGGTTCCTTGACGGCCTCCTGGGAGGTGCAGGGATGGGCCCGGGCAGAACTAAGTGTCCTGGGGAGCATTGGCCAATGAGCTGACCAGCCTCGGCCTTCCAGATCAAGATCATCGACCTCGACGGAAAGGTGGTGGCGTGCCCATATCAATCCGGTAACAGGGTGGCCGTGATACGCAAGATGAGAGGGCCACTTTTTGTCCATTAGGCTCATGGCAGCCACCACTGGAATGCCCGGAGTCGTCAGCTATTGACTTGACATAGTCCAGTGGATGTCACTCTAATGATTATCCTGCCATTTGAAGTGTGCAGGGGCTGGAGAGCTGTTTTTGCCACCAGAATGGATGCTCGCAATAAAAAAGCAGAGCGTTCTTCCCAGGAATTCCAGGGAAAAGGAGGCCGGGTGGTTTACACCAGACTACGGTGGGGCCGGACATGCGGGATTGGCGTGTATCGCTTCTTACACCGTATGAAGACGAACGGTTGTGACGGCAGTATCCTGTCGCCGCCGGGCGCGTCGAATTTGTGCAGACTGGGTGTTTGGAGCCTGGCGGGCGTGGGTGTTCTGTGTTGCACTCTACTCCAACTCGTGTGGCCAGAGGAGGGAGCTAGCGCGTTAGCTGCTGCAAGATGGACGCGGAGCTCTCGTGTTGGTCTCGCTCGGGGCCAGGCCTGATTGGTATGCTCTAGCTTTTACTTTCCTCTGCAGATTCGTAATGCATCGCATTGTCTGCCATTCAAGTTGTCAGTCACAAAGTCACGCACATTGGGATGCAGCTCGGATCGTGATTGGCCCAGCTGTACGCAAGAGTTGTCGTAACCATGATCGTGATCGTGGGAGTCTGGCCAGCAACAGAGGCGCGTATGTCAATGTAGTCCATGACCTCCAACTCCCTTCGGCCTTGCTTTTGCTCAATATGTCCCCCGTGGATGACCAGGAGGAAGCCCTTCTCTGGCGTCATCAGTGCTTACCCTGAGACAAGCCCAGGGACAGTGTCGCTTCACCTCGGCTGAGGATTCCTCGCCTTCGGTAACATCGTACCGGATATTGGCATGATGAACCACACATGGGAAGTTCTAAATGGGTATGGCCAGGATTGCGGGCTGATCAGGCTAGGCATTGAATTCAATCAGGCCCAGCCAGGCTGGCCTGGCCCAAATCCAACTCCTCGTTAGGTGTGAACCGTGTGATAGCCTGGGAACTTAAACTTGGCAGCTAAAGTGGGTGTGCTTCATGCGAGCCTTTTTGCGGCACGATGTTGGCGCAATGAATTCTTGAGCTAGCGGGTCTAGCCTAGCATCGGTCCAGGCAGGTAAGATGCTTTCTGGGAAGCAGCAACGAGCAGTTTATCTGGGAGATAGAGCCCTTGATATCGGTCATGGACGATTAAGGATGCGACTTATGAGAATCCCAATGGAAAGAGAGTGCTGACGAGGTGTGCCAATAGTCCAGGGGCCATGGCACGAACAGCCAATGTTTGATAGGAGCAATCTCGCCAGTGTGATTACGGATCCAGTCTGGTCGTATCCTTGAGCTCGATGTACAGCGAGCCGGCAATGACATGGGGCTCGTAATCAATTACTGCCGAAGAAAGCCCCTCGGTGGTCGACAGCAATTTATCGAGCAGTCTGTAGGAACAGGACTTGATAGACAGCCTGCCTGTCAGGTGCGTGCATGGAAACAGATGTGCCGGACGCGTCCTGATGCACCGCTTCCGACGTGCACACTCTCCCAAGTCCATGTCGAGGTCTAGCTCCAAGCCATTCGCCGGTGTCGTCGCCTGGAATGGTCGTAGTTGGACATCTGTGCACGTGAGAACAAGCCCCGTACTGTACGGTGTTGGACGTGGGAAATGCGGACGCACACCGCGAGATCTTCGCCTCACCCAGAGGGAGGTGTTCGCAGAAAAGAGGAGTCATGACGCGGTCATGGGCCAAAACATTCATTGTGGCCAGGCGGCCAGGCGGCTGGAGATGGGACGACGACGTCTTCACACCCAGCCCAGCCACATATGGGGCCACGACACCTGGGCGGGTGGGGATGCTACAGCCTCCGGCCCCGATGACGACGGTGAAGCTGTCTCTTACGCTTCGAGAGGGTATATATCCCATCACACCCCGCGGGGGGGGGGAGGCTAGAGTAGAGCAGAGCAGAGCAGAGCAGATCAGAGCAGCAGAGCGGAAACGTGCGACGCTTCTCGGCAGGTCACCCACTGCATGCGGCCGTGGGCTGGTGCTCAAGCAGAGGCCGAGAGGCGTGTGCTCTCTCGGTGGTTGGTGGTCGGTGGTCTGTCTGGATCAAACTGGCAGAACTGGTCTGCTGGTTCGTCTGCGAAGTGGGAAAGTGGGAAGTGTTTTCCGCTGGGCAGGGGTGAATGGTCCCGGCAACCCCCCTTGTCGGAGCTCCACTGGCCAACCGCAGCAGAGCGGTACCTCGTTCCTGGACACACACCCCCCCACAGCTCGGGGAGGCCTGCGCCAGCCAACGTCACAGGCGAGGGAGCAAGATGTGAAGAGAGATTGAACGGGGGTGACTGTACGAGAATCGAGTACCATCGGCCCTGGCTCCTCATTAGCGTCGCCAGATTGAGGGTGCAAGTGGGCGCCCTGGCTCCCCCCTTCGCTGTTTCTTGATCGGCCCCTAACACAGTACGGAGTACATACAGTAGGGGCAGTAGCAGTGATGATCCAGCCATCCCCGTCCCCAACCCAGCCAGTCTCGCCGTGCTCCCGTTGCTCCCATCTGCCCCGGCCCTCCCCCTTCCCTCTCTTTTTCCCTGAAGCCATACCTTGACTGCTACACTTTAATCAGCCTTTTCCCCTTCCTCAAACATCTTCTCACAGTCTCCCGTTTTCAATTCTCCTTCACGACACTCGCTACTGTCCATATTTCCCTTGGCGAAGAGAGAAGCATCCTTCCTCCATCTTCAGTCACTCGTGCTTAATTGGATCCGGTCTGATCGCCCTCCTCGACAAGTTTAAAAAAAATCCCCGACAATTTCTCTGGAATTCCGCATCTCAAACAACCACTGGAATCCTCCTAGATATCCCATCTTTCGGTAAGTCCTCGACTCTTGTCAGCCCTCAGAGACAAGTCTCATTGCTCCCGTCCACTATCCTTCATTGCACCTGCCTGGCCTGCCTCTGCCGCCCCCGAGCCCAAAACCTCGTTATTGGCAACGGCGATCTGGACCGTCAACAAAAACAACAAACACCACCCAACGGCCCTTCACCTTGACACTCGAGACTCCGACCTGCGATTGAAAGCCCTGCCGTCCCTCGATCGTCCTTGCCTCGGTCCCACCGCCCCGACAACAAGCCACCCCGTGGAGAAGGAAGCGTCGGGCCGGGCGACTGAGGGAAGTCCCACTAGCCGTGCCGTTTGCCAGTTTCCTGGGGAAACGGACACTAGAGAAACATACCTGTCACCTAGCAACCGTCTTCTCTAATCGATCGGTTTGTACCAACGCTTCTCCGAGACCGAAAGCCATCGCCGAACGAACATCGCTACCATCTGGTTTCGTCCACTCGGCCTCATTTTGGTTTCTTGGATTCAGGACGGGACGCACTCAAATCGGCTCGCCAAAGCAAAGTAAACATCAGCAATCATCATTCGACTCATTCAACTCGTTCGGCCCCAGGATTCTCGCCTCTCGTCCACATCACAGCCACACTTGAGCTGCATTAATCTCCAGCCGAAGAGGTTGCTAACCAATTATCCACACAGCTCCAGCAAAATGTTCTCCAAGCTGGCTCTTTCTGCCCTCGCGGCGGCCACTGTTGCCTCTGGTGAGTCCGAGAGTCGCTCCCCGCAGCATAGCAGCGACGTGGTCATTGACAAGTCTTCCCTTCCCAGCGCAATCTTCCTCCTGCACACAATCCACCTTCACAATTGGCTCCGCCGCCGAGGCCACCGCTCTCTCCAGCTGCAGGACGCTCAAGGGCGACGTTCTGATCCCCGCCACCTCGGACCCCCAGATCTCTCTCGACGGCCCCACCTCGATCGACGGTGACCTGACTCTGGAGAACAATGGCCAGGTCATCTCTCTCTCCGCCGAGCAGCTCAGCTCCATCTCTGGCACTTTCAAGCTCGCCAACGTGACCCTGCTGTCCACCCTCAACATGCCTGCTCTCACCAGCGTTGGCACCATCACGTGGCAGTCCCTGCCCGCTCTGAACTCTCTGAGCTTCTCCAGCGGTATCAGCACCGCCAAGGAGGTTACCATCTCCGACACCTTCCTGCAGAGCCTGGACGGCATTGACCTGGAGTCGGTTGGCACCATGAACATCAACAACAACCGCCGCCTGACCAAGTTTGACACGTCGCTCAAGAACCTGTCTGAGAACCTGAACATCCAGGCCAACGGTGCCAAGCTGAGCGTTACCATGCCCAACCTCGTCTGGATCGCCAACATGACCATTGCCAACGTCACCGAGTTCTCTTCCCCCTCGCTCGAGGTTGTCAACGGTTCCGCCAGGTTCGATTCCAACTACTTTGAGAGCTTCGCTGCCCCCAACATGACCTCCACCACCGGTGGTGACATCTCCTTCATCAACAACCCTCAGCTCACCAACATCACTTTCTCTGCGCTCAAGAGCCTCGGTGGTGCTCTGACTGTTGTCAACAACACCCGCCTGGAGGAGCTTACCGGATTCCCCGAGCTGGCTGAGCTTGGCGGTGCCATCAAGCTGGGCGGCAACTTCAGCAAGTAAGTAACAAAATGGCTGAACTATGAAGCTGGAAAACAGTTGCTAACGTCCCCTTTCTAGCGTTGAATTCCCCAGCCTTGAGGACGTCAAGGGAACCTTTGCTCTGTCTTCCACCAACGACATTAACGATGCCTGCACTGAGCTGAAGAAGAACGCCCCCGGCTCCCAGGGTGGTAACGGTGTCATTCAGGGCAAGTTCACTTGTACCTCCAACAACGAGAAGGCCAACACTGGTAGCACTGCTGGCGACAGCTCTTCCGGAAGCAGCGGCAACTCTAGCAACGCTGCCGTCAACGTCCACGTCAACTCGGCCGTCATTGGTCTGAGCTTCGTCGGTCTGTTGGCCCAGCTGCTGTAAGGTGGTCTTCGTCGGTCGTTGAAATCGTTCAGGTGGTCATGATGTGTGGTATTTCTACAGGGTCAGGGTAAACAAACCGGAGGCGTTTTTTCTTTTAAACCAATTCCCTGGATGATGGATCTGTCCTTTGTCCGCTGTCTCGTCGTTTTCAAGTCTCAGCATGCACAGTCATCCACAGTCGCGCGCGGAATACGGAGTCAAGCTTGTTATGTTCACCGGGAACAAAAAACCACACTAGACTAATAATTTCTCCTTTACCCCCGACCCGTCCGAAACGCATCATGGTTCTCCTTGTAATGTGTCAGGATTGTGGACCGAGTCCTGCTTGGCCTGCTCCTCAATGCGGGAGCGCCTAGCTGAGGTGGATGTGGAAAAAAATGTAGCACGTGGTGCATGATGCCTAAGGTTGGATCAAGGGGAAGAGTACACCAAACATAAAATCCTGGAGGGGATCGACAAGAGGTCAGAAAAGACAGATGGAGGATGGGTCACCTAGGTAAAAGCCTACCAATGGCTTCTTCTGGTCTTGATAGATGTTGAACGTTTCTAGCAAGAGCCTCGCCAATCCATCTCAATGGTTCCCTTCACGATGCTTTGCCTTTGTGTGATGCTTGCTCCGAGACCTAGCTGTAAAGTCCGCATGTAGTACCACTGGATTGGTCCTTCGTTTGTATTGTATAATACATATTGCAGATATCATGATCTAATGTATTAATCTTAGGCGTCTCCAATCAGCAATCTGTGTGTCCTAGACATACTCGCCCTTCTCGAATTTCTCGGTGTCCCAGAAGCGCGCCGCGATTGAGTTTCCGTTGAAAACACGGCCCTCGAGAGCGTTGACAGCCCTCAGCGCTGACACCTGATCGGTGAACTTGATAAAGACCTGCCTACCTGCCACGTCGATGTGCAGCCTCTCTACACGGCCGTACTTTTCGCCGCACTCCTCGCCAATCTCCTGCCCCAGCCCGTCCTCGACCTCTTCCTGCAGCGAGGGCATGTTCTCGAGCATGTTCTGCAGCACAATGACCTCGGACATGGGGCCGAATTTGCCCGCACTGTCCTCGGCCACTGCCGAGCCTGACGACGGCGATGGGTCCTTGGCGGCTGCCGTCTTGCCGCCGATGATCCGGGCGCGATTCGCCGGGTCTGCGTAGCCGCCGCCTTCGGCGTCTGGTCGCTTGCGTCGCTTTTCTACTTTCACCTGCAACGGGTTGATGATGCCGCTGCTGTCGGCGCCGAGCCCGCTGCCGGCCGTCCAGCCATACTTGGACATCAGGCGTTGGGCGAAGCCCTTCTGGCCTGGTCGGTTTGAGCGCGATGTGTCGCCGCCGCCTTCAACGTCCGGCATTGGCTGATTGGTGGTGCTCTCTTGACCTACCCCCAGGCCGGTGGGAGGGAGGTCGATGTTGTCTACCTCCATGTCGCCGTCGCTACCATCCCCCCCTTGCTCTTGTGCGGGTAGTTGAGGAGGCGCTTCGTAGCGGACAGGGCCGCGAGAGATTGTTGCGGCTGCTTGTGGTGGTGATGGAGGTGGAGGGGGAGCTGAAGGTGCTTCGGGGGGCGGCGGAGGCGGCGGCGGGGCGCCTAAGCCTGACAATGCGAGGCGGCGGGCGTAGGCATCGTCGCCTGTAGCGTCGTCCGGTACGGTGGCGGCAGCAGCTGGCGACGCCCGAGAAGGAGACACTGGCGGCGGCGCGAAAGAGTAATCTCCTGGAGGGGCAAATTGATCTGTCCGGGCCAGCCTTGTTAGCAATGTTGAAGTCGTCCGCGTGCTCGTGGGTGAACCCACTGCCCATAGCAGGTCTCTCGTCGCCGTCCGAGTCCTCGTCACTGTCGGAGCTCCCTCTCCTCCTCCTGCGGTGGGCGTACAGAATGGCCTTCCACTCCTGTACCTCCCGTATACGCTCGTCGCTCTTCATGTATTCCTCCACATTGGTCGGCCGCGAAGGGTCGTAGATCTCGTCCCAGTCCGTCCCCTGGCGCTGGTTGTCCCCTTGCTTCTGCTGCTTCTTCTTCTTGGCCTTGCGCCCACCTCGCTGCCGCTTCTCAACTGTCCCAGTGCCATACATGTAATCGTCCTCCTCGGTCGCTGCCCAGTCGGCAAGTGTACTGCGTTGGGTAGGAGGCGCTCCCTGGCCAGGCGGTGGCGTCGCGGTCGCGTCCCTGCTGTCATTGGCGCCATTTGCTCTGGAGGTATCTGGGCCTGTGGAAGATGGGGGTATTGACTTGGGAAAGGAAGGTTTGGCCGCTTTCTTCTGAGGTACCTGTGGCCGGCGTATTGGCTGGAATCGCAAGGCTGAGGAGAGGGACACACATTTCAGTCTGGTTGGTTGACCGGATCGACAGCGTCGTAGCAAGGATTTGCAGGAGGCATGGGTGGAATGGTTGCTTACCTTGATTTACTTCCTTCTTGGCTGCAGCATCATCTTTCTTTCCGCTGTCGTAGACCACCGGCGCGCCGGATACTGTGGCCTGGGAGTCGGCCTTCGGATCAAGCAGGTTGGCGTAAAGCGACAGGCCGCCCTTTGGAGGCGGGGGCGGCGCTGCCATATTGCGTGGAGGCCTGAGAAAGCCGCGTCGTTCAAGGTCTAATTGGCTGTCTGCAGGTCAAACCTTTGCGAAGGTGTCTGACGTGGGAGACGGACTGAAGCCAAAGTACTCAAGGAGAGGTTGGGAAGATGCCGCGCAGCCTTGTGGTCTAAGGCAGGCCTGGGGGAGCTGGAGCTGCAGCTTGGTGGGGCCCTGGCCCGACCCGTATAAGTCCAACTGCCCCTAGCTTCACACGGCTCGAGTACGTACACAGATTCAACCTACAGAATCGCAATTGCGAGGATACGAGATTGGCAAATTAAAACTAGGACACGAAGCCCCGAGAGTCTCCTTTGTCTGACTGAGGAGGTGTTCACCAGCAGGATCTGTGGGCTCTATGGCTGGATATGGGAATACACAGACGCGGACACTAAGATCCATCCACCTTGGGACAAAATTCCATGGTGTCTAGACATGATGGCTGGCGGTCTCGGACTTCACATTACGATGCTCAGTCTCACATTCACAGAATATCTCAGAGTACAAAAGAATACCCATCACTCGTGCTCTCCTCTGGAATTCAGGACACAATAACGACGCCATCGCCGCAAGCAGTAACGCTGTCTCCTTGAAATTTCAACTGGGGCCATCTCCACAAGGCCATCCATCACACGCCGGTCTGTGCCCGACACCTTATAGAGTCTGACATGAGCTAGTCCTCCTTCTTCTCTTCTGCTCCCTCGGCTTTGCCCTCCTCGGCTGACGCTCCGTTGGTCTTTTCATCCTTCTCCTCCTTCCCCGTCTTTTCCTCAGCAGCATTCCCGTTAGCAGACTCGGACTCGACAAGCTTCTTCACAGCATCGACTGTTGCGGCTGGCCCGCCGGGCTCGGCCAGCAGCACCTTGCCCTCTTTGTCCACTGCAAATACGCCTCTCTGGGTGCCGCTGGGGGCTTTCTTCATGCCAATGGCGCCGATGAGGCTCGCACCGGGGTCGCACAGAAGAGGGTACGGGAGCTTCTGCTTCTCCTTGAAGGTCGTGTTGCTCTTGGGGGAATCCCTGGAGAGCCCGTAGATAGCAAGACCGCCCGCAGTAAGCGGCTCATAAGAGTCACGGAACAGGCAGGCCTGATTTGTGCAGCCTGGCGTGGAAGCCTTGGGGTAGGTGAACAGCACGACACCAGAGCCGGACTTCTCGACCAGCTGAGCCAATGTTGTAGTCTCGCCGTCGTTGGTGGTCACATCGCCGCCGAATGAAGCCAGGTCGATGGTGTCGCCAACCTCGGGCTTCTTGGCAGGGGCGGACGCCTTGGCCGCCTCTGTGCCATTGGCCTTGGACTTGGCCTCAGGCTTGCCCTTGACAGCCTCCTTGACCTTAGCTGCAGCTTTGGCCACCTTGGAGGGCTTCTTGGCCGGTGGCTCCGGGGGCGGAGCTGGAGCCTTGCGCTTGCGTAGTTCAACGGGCATCTCTCACGCTTGGAGGACCCCGGAGACACTTGGGAGGGCTGTCAGTTGCGGGTTTGACCTTGACGACCATGAACAGTCATCGGATACAGGGTGAGATCACGGCCGGAGCTTCCTGAACGGCCAGGGACGTACAATCTGCGGAGAAATGGTGAAACAACCAAGTGCCGTGCAGGCGATTGAGCTAGGAGGGCCCGGGATGGAAGACGGGCCCGGTGTGTGAGCAGGAGGGCCGTGGATGGGGCTGGGATACAAGAATGACGCCGAGATGGACAGAAATGAAAAGGAGAACAAACAAAGTTGAGAGAGGAGAGGGAGAGGCGCTGGGCAAGATGGAGATGGGGATGGGGATGGGGACGGGGACGGGATGGGAGGTCAATATAAGGAGGACGAGGTAGGATGGGATGTCGTCTTGCACGAGCTCCGACCAATCAGACCGGCGACATGGGGGAAGCTCTCACACTATCAGCCCTCAGAGAGTTCCGGCTCCCCTGAATCGCCCATGTTCCCCAGCTTTTCCTCCGAGCGCTGTTAAGGCTCATCGGTCGACTCCACGGTTCCGGGGCCCAGCCCTCGCTTTTCTTTTCTTTTCTTTTCTTCTCCTGCTGCGCAACACCCTTGTCACTGCACATGTTTGCCCGTTCCCGCTAGACAGCGTAGCCGCCCATCAGGTCAATGACACTGATGGGCGATGCCCACTATCGGGCTTGATCCTCGCCAGGGCCGCATCTGAGAGTTTCATCTGAGACAGCTTTGCCAAAAAGGAGACACCAAGCCAGCCTGTGGCAAGGCTGCAGGACGTGATCGAGAGTGCATCTCTTGCATTCAGTTTGAAATGGCTGGCTACCTTGGACTTGTTGGTGGTTTGCCCAGGTGATTAATAATGTACGGTGGAACGGGCAGCTGGGGCAGAACGGGGGGGGTGGTTTAAAGCCATGAGCCGTGCCTAGTAAGCTCACGAGAGGAGAAGACTGGATGGGATTGAGGACTGTCCTCGGCGAACATGTTACGGAGCTTGTTGCCGTCCCGGGAGCTCAGACCAGCTCTGAGGTTAAACGGTGGGATAGCAAGCATACCTACATACTTATAGGTATTAGGTACCTAGGTACTTAGGTTTGGCTGGTGGGCGTGCAAGGTCGAACGCCGCCCGGCTAAACCCCGGACCATGCCGGCCGCCTCCAACCAATCCCGTCCCGTTCAATTGAGAGCCGCCTCTGCTCGCTCTAGTTGTGACGCTCTCTCCTTGAAGGCCGACCTGCGCCTCGACATTCGACAACAACCACAGACACCCACCCACATCTCATACAGCGCCTGCACCATGGCCTCCAAGGCTGTAGCGAAAGTCGCCGCAGGCGGTGCCATGAAGGTTTCGTCAGTAAGTCGACCGTGCTGACGTCGCTCAAACTTTCCCAATCTGCTCTCGCCCATTCACCGCGGACTGACCGACGCGCCCCCTTCGCCTTCAACAGAAACAAACCCTCCAGTCCGTCGGCATCTGGGAGCGCATCCGCCGCTCGCTTGCGATCGATCCTGAGCGCTCGAATGGCGTCCCCCTCAACCCACACTTCCGCTGGCCCACACCTGGTGGCCAAGACCCTCTGACCTACGACGACCCGGTCACCCGCCCCGCCGGCGACATCGCCGACAACCCGTACTGGAAGCGTGACGTCCGCCGCAACTACCCCCGCCTGTCCGTCGTGAACCAGGCCGACACCGTCGCCCTGCTGACGGTCGGCAACGCCGCGAACCCCAAGGTCGAGCTGATCGGAGAGGAGGGCAGCAAGGCGCTTGTGGCGGCCGAGGCCGAGGGCCAGGAGAAGGGCCTCGCCAAGGTGTTCGAGGAGAAGGGCGTGGAGGCGGCCAAGGACCTGCTCGTGGACGGCATGCCACCGCTGCTCAGCGGGCAGAGCCTGAAGAAGGGTTCTTGGGACGTGCACCCGTGGGAAGTCACAGAGGATCAGGCCTACCCTGAGAAATACCCTTGCCGGACCTTCCACTAGATTCTCTCATTGGGCCAGCAGTCGTCCGAGGCCAGGGCAGTGTACTAGTTCATTTTAACACTGGCGGATCATTCGCATAGACATTCAATTAAAGAAGTAACATGGCATGTCAACCTCGGCTACCGACCTTAAAGGGTTTCCTATTCCATGTCTCGAGGCTTCTCTTCAACGCCCGGTGATATGGAAGCTGAGCTGTGATGTACTCTATATCCGGAACACACAAGTCAACAGTGAGACAAGCGTGCTCCTGTGGGCATCTACCTCGTGCGTGCTTGGCGAAGAAGCTGTCCATCCTGCACATCTACACAATTTGTGATTACCACCAGGTCTTGTTCCAAAGCAGGAATACTGACGTGAGTAGCTACAAGTTAGCCAGGGCATGTGGAACTGGTGTTTGGTGTTTCTACTCACAAGTCTGCGGCCGCACTGCATTGCAGCGGGCATTACTTCCAGACAGTAAAGAAGTCTCTGAGGCTGTTGGGTTGGCCGACGCTGTTGAGGAATGCAGTAAGATGTCCCAGCTGTCGAACAGTCTCGGGCAGAATAGAACTGCTCGCCCTCCAGGGCCATTCTCGGCCTGAGCCAGCGGTGGGGAATAATGATACCGTTTCGACTCCCATGCGTGCATCCGCCTCACCGCTGTGGCAAACGATTTCTCAGCCAACCGGGGCAATCTGGATGCTGCGGTGCGGTGTTGCGCTGTCTCGCGGCGGCTTGTTGTGAGATGATCCCCAACAATCAAGACGACGGATGTCGAGCAGTCCTCAAAAGCTCACGGCTTCCTTGGACGTCGGACCCGCCGGCGGCGAGGCCTGGTTGCCACCAGTTGTGGCCTTGGGAAGACCGTCGTCCTTTGCCACAGCCGCAGCATCAAGGCCGGCATCCTCTCCAAGGTGCCTCTCGATGACCCTCGCCTTGCCTTGCGCCCTCTTCACCCGGTCATCAAAGTCATTGACTGCCTCATCAGAGTTCTCTGTCGACAGGGTGTCCGGCTCGACGAGCGCGTGCAGCATAACGATGTTCTTCTCCAGCCTCGCGCCACCGCCACTCAGGACAGGGAGCACCTGTCTTTTGCAGGCCTCTGGCACCTGAGGGGCACGAGGCACAAAACCGGCGGCATCCTGCGGCTGCTGTTGAGCCTGTGGCAACCTGTTGGCCCAGACGATCGATTTGCCTTGCAGCCTGCCCGCCTCGACAAATTTTTCGAAGCCCTTCTCTATCCCGAACGCGCGGCCCTCGATTCGCCCTGCACGGTCGCCATCTGCCACGCCCTGCTCGTAGCCCTCTGAGTAGAACTGCTCCTCTAGGTTGAGAAGGTCATCGAAGGCATCGTTGGCGGCCATTTTGCGTCTCCTCGGGGCTGGCTGAAAAGGTTGCCGAGAGCTGATGCTGTGTGACGACTTCAAAAGACACAAAGACAACCAGGTACGAGTTCAGGGTCTTGGACTCAGTTACCCGGGTTAGCTGCACGCTTAGTCGAGCCTTGATATCGTGGACCGAACGGTGGGTGAGAGTTGGTTTGGCCAGTTGAAACGGGTCACTTACAAACTGAGAGGCAGTGCCTGACGCCGGGTCCCGCCGCTAGTGGCCGGACTCGGGGCCGGGCCTCGGCCTCCCCCATCACCCACTAAACCTGTCGCCGTCGAAGCAAGGGGACACCGTCAGTTGTGAGCTCCTCTAGCACACCGTGCCTCTCCACCTGAATGTACATTTCTCTTGAATCAACGGCCAGGAAGTCAAAAAGCTCAAAGCAAGCCCAACAGGCAATGTATGTATGATGTATGATGGTAGGAAAAGGCACTCGATAAACCTGGGCCTCTGCAGAGATATCGCGATGGACCCTCCCTCCCCTGTGTCCATGAGATGAGGATTACAAGTGCACAAAATGGTCGATCCCAGCCGGCCCCGTCTATTTCATCAGCAAACCGCCATTGGCACAGACAACCTGCCCAGTGCACCATGCGGCATCAGGAGTGCACAGCATGCCTACAATGCCCGCGATCTCGGAGGTGTAGGCCGGCCTCCCGCCCTCTGCCTTGGCCGCCTCCACAACCTCCGGGGCGTCGATGCCCTCTCGCGCCCTCATCAGTGGCGCATGCTCGATCCACCCCTTGATGGCAGCCTTGAACTCGTCGCTGTTGGCCGCGTACCTGTTGTGTGTTAATCAGCTGCTGTGGGCCCCAGAATGGTGCTTTCTGTAGTATCCGGAGGGATTCGCAGACGGAGCACCGCAGGAAAAGACATGTGCTTACATTGGGCCTTCGACGGGGCCCGGGTTGATGGCGTTGACGGTGGCCCGCTCGCTCAGCTCACGCGCCCACACCCGGGTCATGGCCTCCATGGCGGCCTTGGAGCCGCCGTAGACCGACTGTCCCAGGAAGCCGCAGTCGGAGCTGATGGAGGACAGGTTGACAATGCGGCCGGAGCGGTCCCGGGGCAGGTACTGCGCGGCAGCCTGCATGAGGAGCAGGGGCCCGAGGACATTCACCTTGTACGTGAAGTCAAAGTCCTCGATCTCGATGTCGGCGAGCTTGCCATTCTTTGCCACGCCGGCGTTGTTGACTATGATGTCCAGCTGGAACTTGTAGTCTTGCCCGGGCGTTGGCGGCGACGACGAGAAGTGTTTCTTGGTAGCCTCGACAAGGGCCAGCGGTCCTTGAGGGGTGCCCAGGTCTGCCTGCACGCCGACAGTCTGGATCCCATATTTCCCCTCGAGCTTCTTGGAGAGCTCTTTTGTGAGGGCTGTTGATGACTTGGAGGTGTAGTTGAGGACCAAGTTGCATCCTTTGGAGGCAAGGTTCTCGGCAATGGCAGCCCCGATGCCTGTGGGCGAGTGTTAGTGATGGAGTCTTGGGCCCAGGGACGTGGACGGTGCGGGCATACTTCTCGAGGCACCTGTTACTATTCCCACCTTTCCTGCCAAGACTCTACTGGCCATCTTGAAGACTCTGTAGGACTATTATCGGGTGTGCTGAGGTTTAGGAGCAAGTACTCCAGTGTATATACTTGTGTATATACAAACAAGCATATATATTTGGCGCAGTCAGTCACTTTCGATATGACTCTCTCTTCACGGTACACAAAGCACCAGGGAGTCGCAGTGGGATCAAGTGCCGGTAGATATACCTATGGAGCGGGACTGTGAACAGAATAGTACCGAAATTAGACCCTATGCTGCCCCCATCGTGACCTCTGCTCCCTCCCCACGTAGTCTTTCCACTTGTATCCCGACCAGAGCTGCCCGAATAGGTACCTAGGTATGCTATGTCCCGCTTGGCCGAGGTGAGTTTGCCCTGCTTGCCCCAATTTCCCCGCTGTCCAGGTCTCTGGGGCCGCCCTTCAGGGTCACTCTGTCCCACCCCGCTAGAGATGCGCGCCAGTCGGCTCAAAATGCTCCGTCTGCCGGGCGGCCAGCCAGCTCGACAGCTAGGCTGGGTACCTGGGCAGCTACTCTGGCAAGGCACCTGGAAGCCGCCCCGGCCTGCCTGGCCGTTGCGCCAGGGTACTCGGTACCTAGGTACTTTTGCAGCTCGAGGGCCCCTCCATGCGATTACGGTATGTACCTAGGTAGGTACTTTTCGACGGGCCCCGACGGTGCAGTCAAATTCCACGTCAAGATATTCCACATGCCACTTGCGACACCACGCTGCAGACAACTCCGGGCCCTCACGCAACCTCTTGGATCTGCTCATCGACCCCCGAATATACCGTCCTTGCATATCATCAAGGCTACCCGGCAAGCATTTCGCCGCCCGCCATGGATATCCGCCTCCTGCAGCCGTCAGACCTGCCTCTGATTCAACACGCCAACCTCGAGAACCTGCCCGAGAACTACTTCCTCAAATACTACCTCTACCACGCCCTGTCATGGCCTCAGCTTAGCTTCGTCGCCGTCGATGCCGCCCGCCCCAAGAAGACACCTTATGACTACCCCAAGATCGTCGGATACGTCCTGGCCAAGATGGAAGAGGAGCCAACAGACGGCGTCCAGCACGGCCACATCACCAGCTTGTCTGTGATGCGCACGCACAGGAAGCTTGGAATCGCAGAGAAGTTGATGCGGCAGAGCCGTACGTCTGCCAACCCTTGACTGCCAGCGGAGCGCCAGCCGGCCAGCCGGCGGAGTATCCCTCCCTACACACGATCCGGGGAAACGCTTGGGCTGACAAAAACGCAAAACAATAGAGCTAGCAATGGTTGAAACCTTTGGCGCGCACTACGTCTCCCTGCACGTGCGCGAGTCCAACCAGGCCGCCATCCACCTGTACGAGAAGACGCTCGGCTTCCAGCGCGAGAAGACCGAGCCCAAGTACTACGCCGACGGCGAGGACGCCTTCGGCATGAAACTCGACCTGTCTGCGATCCGGGACCAGCTGCGCGAGGAGCGGGAGTCGTCGGACTCGGAGGAGCTGGACGAGGGCGAGCCCGTCGGCGACGTGGGCAGCGACCCCAACAGGAAGGGCGGCAAAGACTCCTCCAAGAAGGCAAAGAATGGTGCCAGCGCGGAGAGCGCCAAGGACGAGAAGAGGAAGGTTAAGGTCGGAAGGGGCCTGGGCGTGGGTGAGCTTGTGGAGAGGGTTGAGAGCAAGCAGGGCTCATGAGCAGAGATCTGATATACAAGAGCTGCTCGTCTCCGGACCATCGGGCGTGCGCATGTCCACGAGGATCGATGGGGGCCCTTGGGCTGGGCGGTTGCTCAATAACAGTGGTATATGAAGGAGCCAAGTGGCTACATCTTCGGTGTCGCATTTGAGTGAGACTTGGCAGGACTACGAATAAGGCATGTCCGTCCACACAGCGGTAGCGGCACCCAGAAAGCATGGCGCAACTGGGAGTTAAAATAGACGAAAAGGGTAGACAAAATCGACCAATAAAAGGCCATAGGACGTTTCATGTACACTTTCTCACCCGATTTATGACGGGTATAGGGTCAATAATGGGCCATACCTTGCATGGCGCAACCGGTGTTCTACTCCAGAGTGGCTTAACCCAAGCACGGGCTGGCTTGTGGTGGTATAACAAGGGCCAATATGTTCTGATCAATATGCACTGGAAGAGACAGGGAGCTCTCGCCTTGCTCGAGTCGACTTGACCTAGAAGCTACTGATCTTCATTTGCATGGATTGGCTGGAAACTGTGGCGGAGGTGTGATTAAGTGGAACAGTAATCCGATGATTTGATGAAGACTATTAAGTCATTTGTCTCTTCACACGTGTCCAAGAAAGAGAATTGGCCATTTGAGCCCCTATTCCTCAAGAGCAGCCAGCTCCTTTGCAAACTGTTCATCCGCCGCCAGGCCCAGCTGGGCCACAGATTTCTCGAGCTCCTCAATCTCGCCGAGTATGCCAACGAGCGACGGCGCAGCCTCCTTGTGGCCCTGGCTGTCTTCGCCCTGGGAATCGCCAGAAAAGTTCGCCAGGGCATCCCTCTTGCCCTGCAGTGCCTCCCTCTTGGTCTCGAGGGAACTGTACATGGCCGACGAGACACTATGTGGCCCCACGGCATCATTCTTGGGCTGGGTCCCGGCCTCCTGCTGTCCATCCCGGCCGCCGCCTTCCTTGTCCTGTTGGTGGTCCTCTGCTTCCGCAGGCCATGACCCGGGAAATCTTGGCTGATCAGCCGCAGGGCCGACGGGGCGTGGCGCAGAGAAGTCACGGCTCCATTCACCCATCCGCCGTGACCAATCTGCCATATTTCGCGAGAACCCTTCTCCCCAGTTGCCCGGGCCACCGGTCGGGAAAGCACCGCCCGGTCCGCCGCACGGCAGCGGCCCAGTCTGGAAGGGCCCATGAGGACCCCCGCCACGTCGCTGGCGGGCACCAGGGCCAAAGCCCGCGCCAGGGAAGTCTCGTCCGCCGAGGCTGAATGGGCCACCTCTGCCCCCAAACGGACCGAATCCGCCGCGATGGCCGAGACCGAATGGGCCTGGTCCTCCTTGATGACCAAAGGACTCCTGGCCACTGTGTGAGTGGTGGCCAGCATCGTGGTCATGCTCATGATCGCCACGGCCGCCGCGTCTACCACGCCTCGCATGTCTATCCTCCCGTCTAGCCTCACGCCTGGACCGCTTCCTCTCGCGCCTTGCCTGCCGAAGCTCCTTCTTCTCAGCCCTTTGACGGGCCCTTCTGTCTTTCTTGCGCTGTCTCCTCGCGGCCCGTTGCTCCCTCTTCAGGACCCTCCACTGGCCCATCATGCCTCGCACCTGCTGGCGCATGGCGTCCCGTGCCAAAGGGTCGCTGATGTCTTGCGGCGCGGTCTTCCGGGCGGCTTTGATTTCCTCCCTGGCCTCCTTGACTGTGTCACGGTTGACAAAATTCTCGGGCCGCGAAAGCCATTCCTCTAGGTAGACCTTCGTGACCGGAAGCTGGCTGTCTTTGAGCTCGTCGTAGTCGGGCAGCGAGCCGACCGAAAGCGTGTCGGAGTCAGAGCCAGAGGAAGACGAAGAGCTGCTGCTGCTGCTGCTTGACGTCCAAGAGGAGCTCGACCGTGACCGGTGGCGGTGGGAAGCGCCGTATCTATAGCGTCCGGCAGGACGTCCGCGCCCGCGTCCATGTCCATGTTCATGGTGGCGATCATGATGACGGACCGGATGCCTGTCTGGACCCCGGGTGCGAGCTTCGGCCTTCTCCTCGGGGTACTCTTCGTGATCATGAGTGCCATGCCCAGGAGCTGGGGAAGGAGTGGGGAAACCAGGTGGCGGGGGTGGCATCCGCGCATAGTATGCCTGCTGGCCATGAGAATAATCTTGAGGCAAATGAGGCACAGGTGGCAGCGGGGGCTGAACAAATGGAGGAGCTGGTTGTCCTGCCGGTGGCGACGACGTGCGTCCACCTCCAAAAAGGTCTCGTCCGCCAATTCGTACACCATTGTTGTCCATTACAACTCCACCAATCCTCAGACCATTCGGATTGGCAACAAAGCTCCTGCCAATGGACACACTGTTGGAGTCGATGGAAACACCAGGAATATTGAGACGGTTAGGAGAATGGTCAAACCTGTTCATAGGGTTGAAACGCCTCCAGCGGCCGGTGTTGTCCGGCTGGCGGGGAGGCCCGGACGGACCAGTATGGTTTGCTCGTAAAGTGCCAGAGCCCGTAAGGATGGGACTGTCGTTGTTGAAAGACTGGTCCCAGGCACCTGGTACGCGATAATCCTCACCCGGCGTTGCGCTTTCATCAACCTTGAGAACCATCCCACGAGGACCAAAGAAGCCGTCGTTCCACTCCCGCACCGTATGTTGAATGTCCTGTCTCTGTTGCAGCTCAGGCGTGGGGATCTGGTCCAACTGGGCTTCCACAGGCGTCCTCTCCTCGACAAGGGCATCCGTGGCACTTTTCTTGCTCTTATTGCTGCGCGCGGATTCCGTGTCCATGCCCTCTGACCTGAGCTTCCGGTCAATTATGGCGTCGTTGCGCTGCGCAGCGTGATTTGGCAACAGGTAGTTGAGGAAAGTCTGCCAGTCCTCCTCCTTGACGTCACGCCTGGCCCAGTCACGACAGTAGGGGAAGTCATCCGGCGAGCTGTCGGCCTTGACGACGATTTTATGCGTAAATTGCTGCTCGTCACCGCCACGCGAAGCCGGCACCTGTCTTGACTCGAAGTAAGCTTCTGCCGATGCGCTCGTCAGATGTTCCGATGAGACAGACACAGTGTTCTGCTGCTGTTCTGCATGGCTTGGACTGAGGAAGTTGCTGTTGCCTGAGTTGTAAGACAGAGACTGTGGGCTGCTGGGACTCAGCGGTGGCGTGTAAATCACCTCACTTGTAGACGCGGCTGACGAGGCATCGTCCATCATGGGAACGCCGTTGGAATTATTGTGAGACGGTGTACGATGATGCGCCGGCAGAGTCTGGGACTGAGAGAGTGTTGGAGAGTGCCCATGAGAGTCTGGGTTGGAATATATGTCCGTCTCAGAATATGGAGGCGGGGGTATGTCTGGCGCGTCGTCCAGATGCGACGTCATCTTGGTTGGAGTCGTAATGGTGTTGCGTGCTGGTATGGGCAAGGGCAAAGATTACTCTTGGATGGGCTCGGTGTGCGGATGTAATAGTCGATGTGGCAAGACAAAGGGGGAACGGAAGCTTGAAATGGAAGAACCGAGATGGGGGTTTGCACGAGGTCACTCGAGGACTGATGGGAAATCGAGAATTTAGGAACGTAGAAGGAATTAGTCTAGATGTTGATGGCGTGGATGACAACTCGGCTTGGGAGGGGTCTTCTCTTCAACAACTACTGCAATCAGATGCTCTGCCCCGCGGCTGTCTACCCAGTGGTTTATGCCTGCGCCGTCACACAGCCTTTGACCAACTCGGATGGCATGCTCCATTTTGTCGTTCCTCGGCACCGAGCCGTGTAAGGACTCCATGAGGTCTCGATAAGCTCACTCAATAACCCTGCAATTGCGGGCATCCGAGTATGGGTGGGTGGTCCCTGTGTCGGCGGGGGCCGTTCGCTTACGCTTCTCAACCCAGGAGGAATTTAGGCCGTCTTACACCAAGACGTGGGTTGGGCGCTTCTCCTGCGCCACAGCTCTCCAATAGTTCTTGGCCTTTCCCCACCTCGATTGTGACTCCTAGCACAACCACCTGCATGCCAAATCCGAGCTGACGCGGCCCCGCAAGGCAGCACTCGAGGCTCTCAAGGCTTGAACGACGCTGCATGAGGACTTCTAGAGCCTCAAGGGAATTCTCTGGGCTTCCAACGCCACGCGTATTCCACACTCAAGCCAATAAGAATGCTCGATAACTGCAGTGCGCTTGTAAAGCTGTCGCGTCCAACCTGCAACCCGTGCCTTTTGATGCTCTGTCTCGTGGTTTCTGATGTCATTGGGACAGGAAATTCACGTCTTCGATTTTATAGTGATCAGCAACAACACCTTGCAGATGATCTCGAGAATGTGGTCCCCTGGATCGATCGTCAGCCGAGCTGTTTTGAGCGCAATCCTGTACCTATTAGATACTCACAGGTTTGTAATGTAGATGTCCACCCACTCCGGAACGATATACTCGGAGCTCGTGTCCTCGACGTCAATTTCGACCATATGGCCGTCGTAGCCGACCAGGTCCATTGGGCTACCAGCCTGGACGAGTGCATCCAGGTCTGGCTCGTCCTCAGGGCAGAGCTTGAAAACACCGCCCAGAACGATCACTGTCTTGTTATACTCACGAGCGGCCCTTGCGACCACCGCAGCGCCTCCGACGGCGATGACTGAGCCGTTCGCGGTCACGGCCTGAGCATCAAGGATTACGACGTTGACACTTGCCATGTACGCCATGATGCCGCTCCCCGCAATAGTGATAGTATTGACGCCGAACTTTCCCAGCTGCTTGCGCAACGCCGCGTATGGCAGGTCATCGGACACCTTGGGGATGGTTGCACCAGCGATAAACACAGTAAACTTCCTCCTCTTTGCGGCTGCGATCAGAAATCTCTCCACAGTCGGGCTTGGCTTGTAGACCAGGACGTGCTGCCCCGGGTGTATTTGGACCTCTGCGAAGGTTGCAATCTGGTCGTCCACCTGGCTGATCTCGTCCTTGATTTCGTCAATGCCATCGATGACCTCCGAGCGGAGGGCTGAGTTGTTGGCGACCTGGGCATGCGACATGGGCGTGGAAGTCCCGGATCCCCTTCCAAAGGGCGACCCTGCCGAGCTCCTGTCCAGCTTGGGTGAGTTGGCGAGGAGGTTGAACATGGACTGCGGGACGTGGAAGGAGCTGGTGGATGTGAGCATGCCTATGCGAGGAGGTGGTCGAGACGGAGGCGAGGCATCTGCAGAGATCGGGTTTGGCTCGTCGCCAGGCAGGGCCGAGATATCAGACATCGAGTCGTCGCCATTCCCACCACGGTCCTCCTCGGCCTCGTCGCGGATGAGACCCAAGACCCGGCGCACGACGTTTCCAATTACCAGCTCTTGAGGGCGCGCGAGAACCAGCTTCCGGCCGACTCGCTGGACACGGTCAAGGAGCTGGTCGACATTATTCCACTTTGATTTTGCGACCACATGAAGGAGGATGTGGGCTGTTGCGACGGCGCATTGCTCGGCACCGGTGATTTGTCTCCGCTTGAGCAGGCTGCAGCAAGGGAGGCGTTTGTTAGCCATGTGTTTGAGGCAGTGTCTGACCTGCCATGTACTTACGATATCAAGGACTCTATTGAAGCATCCAGCGGCCGCCCCTTAAGCGACTTGAGGAACTTGTCGAGGTTCGGCGATTTCTGCTGTGCCGCCATGGCCGCAAGCTTGCTGCAGGCGGTGGAAGGGGCCTTTGCCTGACTTTCGGCGTAGGAGGGTGGAATTAGTCTTGGGAGGAGGTGTGCTCACATCAAAAGCACACTGTATCTTTCTATGTCGCAAATGAGTTGATCTGGTGTCTTGTAGAAAAAGTGAGGCCAGCTTCTGAGCACCGTTCTAAAGAAAGCGAGTGAGTCAAGCGAACCGCGGTGCCTACAAAAGTTTGGTGGGGCAGATATGACTGCATTGTCCCACCACCCGTAACGCTGAGTCAGCGGTTGGAGGCTCTCTACATTTGTTCACCCAAGGGCTCGGCCATGCAGTGATAGACGAAGGTAGTTTACTTGGAAATATTTCAGCAGGCATAAAATGATTGTGACGTTCCGTTCACCAATTTCAAATCACATTGAATGAGGTCTTGAATATTCAGTGTATATGCACCCATATGACTGAGTGCCTTTCTCGAGATCAGTAGGCATGAATGCTCTTGGCCTGTCCCTCTGGCAGTCCAGATCCGTACAAAATAATTCATATAGGCTATACTCATCTGACAATTTACAACTTCTCGTTCGGCATGAATTTCTAGCAGATGGTTAGTCACCTCCCGCGAAGCCTGAAGTGTTCCATATTTGGATAGGTACTCCCACACATCAAGAACCGGGTTCAGAATAGAGACAAGAGTCGTGCTTACCATGGCCTGTCGGACACCCAAATCGCCCAATACTTCCTCTGCTCCTCCGAGAATCGCATCGAACTTGTATCCCTTGTTGAAGTTCTCTACCTTAAAGCCCTTTTAAAAGAGAAAAGAAGAAATCGGAGTCAGCGGTCGAGAAACCAGAAAAGTAGCTCATGCCATCGCGGGTTGGGAGTGGGCCACAAGATTGGCCATAGCCTGCAGTCCGTAAAGACTTTCTTGTATCGGCTAATACTTGGGCTTATTCGATCTTGAAGGGGTGAAGATGGGGTCCAAATATTGCTTACCATGCCTGATTGTGTCAGCCCTCGCCCACCCCAGATCTGCACTGATTCGTCGGCAATTTCGTGAGCCATGCGTGTACAGCTCATCTTGAGCAAACCAATGGGCCCACCAAGGAACTTAGACTGTTGAGAGTAAGGCATGTTGCACATCTGGTAGGTAATGGTTTCCAGCCAAGATTGGTGAGCCTCGACCAGGGCGATCATCTTGGCCAACTTGAGACGAATGACCGGCTGGTCGATGAGCCGCTTGCCAAAAACCAATCTCTGGTGCGCCCACTTGAGACTCTCTTCAACGATGATCCGTGAGTATCGGACAGTACCACCTATAGACGCATTGTTAATTTGGATTCTCGTTGCTCTCACCTCCTCTGGCAAGACTTACAGCACATGGTCCATCTCTCGTGGTTGAAGTTGCTGAGGATCACATATATACCCTGATTCTCCTTGCCAAGCAGGTTCTCCACCGGAACCTTGACATTATCAAATGTAATGTATGTCGTTCCGGCAGCAGTGGAATAGCTCGTCTTGATCAGCTTGGTCTCGACACCCTCACCCCTCTCGATGAGCAGCACGCTCAGGCCCTTATCGGTCTGCACACCGGTGACGAAGTAATCACTGAACACGCCGTTGGTGATCCACTTCTTGGTTCCGTTCACAATGTAATGCTTGCCGTCTGGTGTCTTCTTTGCAGTTGTCCTCAGGCGCGCGACGTCACTGCCCGCGAAAGCCTCGGTGATTGCGAGACAGATCTTCTTCTTGCCACTGAACACCTCATCCGAGATCTTCTTTTTGAAAGCCTCGTCATTGGCGAAGTTCAGAACGGCTGTCAACCCGATAGTCATTCCTGCCATGTTTCCGTCCTGGAAGCCTCTAGCTGATGCCCGAGTCATCTCCTGGCCAATGATGAGGTCGTGGAAGTAGTCAAACTCCTCCGGCTTCACGGCACCACCTAGCAGCGGGGGAGCAGACTGAAGGTGCTTGCCAGGCCCAAGTCGCATGTGAAGAACGCCTTCCTTGGACATGCGATCGATGAGCTCTTGGCTGATGTACGTGCCGTCCTTTTCTTTAGCCTGTGCTTCTGGAGTGACATACAGATCCGTGAACTTCCTGATGGCCTTCTGCAGCCTTCGATGACTGTCATTGTAATAGGGGTTCTTGAAAGGCTCAGACAACCAAAGCGGCTCGGCATAAGGGACCTTGGAAAGCTCTCCCGGGCCCGGGTTGACTATCTTTGGCTTCTCGCCTTCGATTGCACCCACGGCCAACTCGGCATACTTGCCAGTCAAGACCTCATGGCGGTGGAGATTGTAGAATGCCTCTGTGGCATCGGTGCCGGCGACCTGTCGCAGCACAGCCTCGCCTCCAGGGTGGGCATCGAGGAAGTCGGAGACATCGTAGACTTTGCTGTCGATGATGAAGAGTACTTGGTCCTCGGTGTTGCCCTCCTTCTTGACCTGCTCGCGGGTGAAGGTCTTTGGTGCGGCTACGGAGCCCATTGTGACGGTCGTGGTGAGGTTTGTGAGACGAGATCCTTCAGTGTCGAGAGCCCAGGGAGGGTGGTTGATGTTAGGAGAGGAGAGATCAGGAGGTAGAGGAGTAGGGAAGCAAGTCAGTGAGACGAAGGAAACTACAAGAGGAAGAGAGGGATGGGAAAGGGGATTAGTGAACGAAGCAGACAGACGCCGGCAGGGCGAAGACGATGCTGATGACCAGACGGCACGACGGCCTTGGTTGGGCGGGTGACCCTTGCGGAATGAGCCCAGTTGCCTCGGCTCAGACTGGATAGCTGGCCCTTGGAGACGGGGAAGCATGGATAGGCCGTACTAGGGGCCGGGGTAGCTGATCCCAGGGACCCAGGGGATTGTATTTGCGGCACATGCCATTGGCCCAGTCCTCCAAGCTTTCCCCAGACTGGCCCTGGGCCCCTGGCTTGGAGCATGTGAAGGGTGTGGTGGGGCCTTTTCACAAAGCCCCTACGTAGAAATCTAGTACTTGTCAACGCTCCCGGAACGTCGTCCCCAGGAGCGTCGCTCTCTTAGAACCGTAAGCTCCTCTCTGGTCCGTTCAACTGAGATCGATCTACACAATAGCTGTACTGCTAGACTGGTGGCCGAGTGAGGCCTACCAAGAACTGACTGGGTGCTGCCGCCTACAATTTGCGAACTTGATGCGTCCGGGTTTGCCGGGACACAGATGGGAGTTTTACTACAACGTTGTCGAGAAGCATCAGGGTTTTAAAGTGCCTGGTTCTTGTGCTGTACGTTCAATTCAACATGGGACAAGTGAGATGTCATGCTTCCAACTCTTCCGTAGACTTGGACACGAGATAAATAAGTAATTAGGTACCTGCCGAAGTAAGCCTACCGAAGTAAGCACCTAGGTAGTACCTACTACTTACTGCCTAGAGCACCAGCGCCTCGCCCCACCTGTCGATTTTCTCGCCTTTCCTTGTGCTCAGCATCCAAGCCAAGACTCCTGACCAGAGGTACTGCAGACGCCTATGCGCAGATTGACGGCAATATCCTGCCTAACATATGTGCCCTGGCAACGGTGAGTCCCCTTCGTATTTCCCTTACTTTTGGTTCCACAATCTTGTCTTTTTTTGTCTGTGCCCTTGTTTAGGCGGCTCCGCAGAATACTCCCCCACGCTCAACTCTATCTCTGGACAAGACCAACCCACGGTATCTACCGATCTTTGGGTTAGACACTTCTTGGTCCTGCTCTTTGCCGATCATGGCTGAGGCCTGCGCGCTCGCTTCCACGGCCCTTTGCCAACCCCAGTCGCCTACCTTGGAGTGAAGCTCGTGCTCTGGTTCTCAACATAGAGCTCCTACGGCCGCGTGGCCTGGAGTTGTCTCAGACCCGAGAACGATGGGTCGACTGATGCAGAAGCCACTGAGATCCAGAGCTAGAACCTTCATAGAACATGTTCCTCCAAGAGACAGCGCGTTGCTCGACAGTGGGCTTGTCTCAGCCGTGCTCTTTTTGGGGGCGCGGCCGGTAGTGCTGGCTGGCCATCCTAATTGGAAGCTGCACGTGGACAAGGCACACTTCGCTGTGCGCCGCGACCTGATCCTCCACCATGCGATACCGTCCAAGATAGCCATTCCCCCGTGCTCTATGTTTGAAGCTCAACGTGCTCGTCCTCAACTCTGCGTGCTGATCGAGTGACGCCGCCGCAGCCTACCAGCCACGCTCAGTGATCATTCCTTCAGGCACGCCTGGTCTTTCTTGCCCCACGCGGCTTCTGCTCTTTTATCTGGATGCCCTCTGGCCCTCCCCCATATGTTAGAGCCGAGCCGGAGGAGCATCACTCCTTCATATGGTCAGCTTCAGGCAACAGCCCATCACGTTATTCCTGATTCCAACATACTCTCGCGCTCGTGGACTTCGTCTGCTAGATTAACATGGATGCTTATTCAATGACGTGCACTAGTCCAACGCTGCGGCACATGTCCCGGATCTATCTTGACCTCAAGTCAATACATTGCCAGACAATATCGGGCCTCAACCCTGACCATTTCGACCGGCCAGTGCCAACCATGCCTCCAGAAACAAGAGTAAGCCAATACCTCACAGGCCACATGTATGCATGCCATCGCTGCACTGCCGCTAGGCTTCGTATCACCTCCTGCCGTCCCTTATCGAATGCTATCTATTTCTCTGCTTCTTCACCCTCCGACCACGTGGGGACTGAGCGATACCGTATGAGATACACGCTGATTGGGTGGACAGCAGACAGCTCAAAATGGCCAGGTGCCACATATCGGCATCATCGGTGCTGGGCTGGCAGGCCTGCGGTGCGCAGATATCCTTCTGCAGCACGGCTTCCAGGTGACCATCCTCGAGGGTCGCGATAGGATAGGCGGCCGTTTATATCAGGACCGCATGGCCAACGGTATCACGGTTGATGTAGGACCCAACTGGATCCACGGAACCGACAACAATCCCATCCTGGACCTCGCTAAGCAGTCCAATACTGCCTTCGGGACCTGGGCCGACGAATCATATGTCTTTAATGAGGATGGGGAGCCCTACAGCTCTGAAGAGGGCGAGCGCCACTCGACGATGATGTGGGATATCGTCCAGGCGGCGTTCAAACACTCAAACAAGTGCTCAGCCGAGATCGACCCCAACGAAAGCTTGTTAGACTTCTTCAAGGCCACGCTGAAAGAGCTAATACCCGAATCAACCGACGACTGGCAGCGAAAAAGGGAAATTGTCCTCAAGATGGCCGATCTATGGGGTGCGTGGGTGGGCAGCCCCGTTGAGCGGCAGAGTTTGAGATTTTTCTGGTTGGAAGAGACTCTAGATGGCGGTTAGTCAAAACCCCCTTCATTCTGTTCCCCTAAATTGTCACCAACCGACATTCGTGTCCCAGAGAATCTCTACTGCTCCGGCACGTATGCGAAAATCCTAAAGGAAATCGCCGCACCGGCTCTCATAGGCGCCACGATCAACTACAACACGCTCGTGCATAGGATCCACGCTCGATCTTCTCTGGAAGACCCGGTCAAGGTGACACTATCCAGCGGCACTCAGCTGTCTTTTGATGAGCTGGTCGCCACCTGCCCCCTTGGTTGGCTACAGAAGAACCTCCAGGCCTTCGACCCGGCCCTCCCACCCCGCCTCACCAAGGCCATCAACAGCATCAGCTACGGCTGCCTGGAAAAGGTCTATGTTTCATTCCCAAAAGCCTTCTGGCTGGACCCGGATCCCAAGAACGGGGGTCGCAAGGTCCAAGGTTTTGCGCAGTGGCTCTCACCACGCTTCGCACTGGACACGAACCCAAACCGCTGGACGATCGAGGTCGTTGAGCTCGCCTCCCTCGGGCCCCAGGTGTCACACCCAACCCTCCTGTTCTACATCTACGGCGCCCAGTCGGCCCATATCGTCAGCACTGTTAAGTCTCTACCGTCCGAGCAGGAGAGGGACAAGTTCCTCTATAGCTTTTTCAGCCCTTACTACACCAGGCTGCCCAACTACCAGCCCGATTCCCCAGACTGCCAGCCCGTCTGCAGCTACGCGACCACCTGGCTGGCGGACGACCTCGCCGGCAACGGCTCCTACAGCAACTTCCAGGTGGGGCTGCAGGAGGGTGACGAGGACATCAAGACGATGCGCGAGGGGTGGAAGGACGGGGGTGTGTGGCTGGCGGGTGAGCATACGTCGCCCTTCGTGGCGCTAGGCACGGCGACAGGCGCATACTGGAGTGGAGAGAGCGTGGGAAGACGACTGGTAGAAAGGCGCGGGCGGGATGCGGGTGTTGCTGGCAACGGTAGCTGCGAGGCCGCTCATGGGAGGGATGGCTAGAAAGACCCGTCATTTACATGTGTTCAAGTCAGCTCGGCACGGTTCTAACAAGCGATGGGCAGGGCGTTCCCAAAGGGCGAACTAGAGAGAAACGCGGACCGCCCAAGCATAGAGTTGTATGCCCTATTTACTACTCCGGTCGAGAAGACATTGGGCGAATGGCCAGAGGTCCTGCCTTGAAAATGGCGATGTAATCTTTTCCCAAAGCAAGTTCGTAGGTAGCTACCCGGTAAATTGTCTGCCGCTGTTGGAGAGGCTACCGATTCATCTGCCCGCTGGCCATGATTGTCGTCCCCAGGCTGATCATTGACGTTTCATACACCGAGCAAGGAAGTTGGTCAGGACCCTTTGCATATCGTTCGGTCATTTTACAAACAAAGCTTCTTTTTTGTGTCATCAAATTTTTCTCTGCCAAGGGCCTATGAATAGGCGATCTCAACTAGAGTGCAGAGTTCATTGCCGTGTGCCATTGTTCCCGATTTTGAGTAAAGAACCAAGTCATTATGCCGGAGTCCGTATGAAAGTCAAGACCGAATTTTTTTTTGTGGACGAAAATTTCCGCGACAGCCCGCCTCACATGAGAAGACCAGGGCCATTCCTCGAGTCGTAATTTGGCGGTCGACGCCAAGTATCGGTATTCGGTGTCGCAGAATGAGTTCCAAAGAGCAGAAGAAAGAGCCATCATATCATGATCCGGGGTATCCAGACGACCATCGTCACCACAGGTCCTAAGCACCGCTCCACACTGGAGCCGCAACTTCGCATCCCATCGCGAATTAACAACCTTCCTCCATCATCAATGGTAGTCAAGACACGTCTGCTTGACAGTACCAGGTCGGTTGTAAGTTCATGTAGTCGTCTGTGTGCCGCGACGCAATTAGGCGGAGGGGCACTCGGACTGGATGTGGCCAGGCTGCTGACACTTGTAGCAGATCTTCTCGCCGGTGGAGGTGCCCTTGGGGCAGTCACGAGAAAAGTGGCCGTTCTCGCCGCAGTTGTAGCACTTGGAGCCGTTGACGCAGTCGCCTGTTTGGGTAAGATGTCAGCCACCGGTCTGCAAGCCGCCTATTTGGCCAAGGAGAAAAGAGACTCACGAGACATGTGGCCGATACCACCGCAGCTGTAGCAAGTCTTCTGACCACCGCCGGCGCCGTAGCCACCGCCGTAGCCACCACGACCGCCGTAGCCACCACCGTAGCCGCCGTTCTGGGGGCAGTTGCGGGCGATGTGTCCGACCTCACCGCACTGGGACTGTGTTAGCGCGGTCCTACTGTGTTGACTGAGCAATATGAACGAACCTTGTAGCAGTCCTGGCCGCCGCCGCCACCGCCACCGCCACCGGACTGGCCAGCAGACTGGCAATCACGAGAGATGTGGCCGGCCTGACCGCAGCGGTAGCATGTCTTGGTGTCCTTAGCACCCTCCGGGCATTCACGGCCTGTGGTGCGATCGTCAATATACTGGTCTCAGCGATCTTGTCGCGAGGTAGTCGGAAACTCACTCATGTGACCCTCAGCTGGTGCAAGAAATGTCCTAGTCAGCATGGGAGCCCATCATCGTTGTGAAGTGCTTCGTTTGTCTCACCTCCGCAGTTGTAGCTACAGGTCCGATTAGCACTTGTCGCGTCCTTGCTCGAGGCATCAGGCTGGTACTTACCACTTGGCGGGTCCACGGGTAGGGCACTCGCGAGCCTGTGAGGGGTATTGTCAGTATCTGCGACGACATGACGCATCCTCGACCTCATCCGCCCTGGTTATTGACCATGCATACCTGGTGATCGGTGGCACCGCCTAAATCGCATACTCGTCAGATCTCTCAACACACCACGCCAACGTGAACGAAACAGAAGGGTACAATTTTGTGCCCTGGAGATGAGCTCTTAGAACTGGGTCGCTGCGAACAGAGCCAAGGAGCATTGTGAAGTGGAGGATGCCAAAGCGCACAGGTGTTACCAGCGCCTTGGGCCGGGCCTTGCGAACGGCGGGCGAGCGATCAAGGGTGGTTGTACCACAAGCGCAGGCACAACCACACCGGCAGGCGGCCATGGGTTGCAAAGACGACCGCAGCAAGGCCGTAAAATTGGGATTGAGGGCAGGTGAGGAATGAATTGCCGCAGACACGAGCCATGAGGTCGCAGGACCACTTGGATGTGCATTGGACTTGCGCCTCAAGGATAGAGGCCAGGGCAGTACGGATGGGCGAGATTCAGGCACGGGTCCAACTTACAGCTGTAGCAGGCGCGAGGAGCAGCGCCGCCGCCGAAGTTGCTGGCATCCATGATTGCTGGTTGGGGTTGGGGTTGGGATTGGGATTTGAGAGTGAGTGATTGAGACCTGAGATGAGCAGGTGAGAGTCTTGTCAGCGGATAAACTGAGTCTGAAAAAGAGGTGGTAGGAGAGAAGTGAGGTTTTCAAATCTGGCGTTGGGGATGGAGTTGGGAGGACGCAGGTCAAGCCAAAGTCTGGGAAGGCAAGGGGAGGGCAAAAGGTGGAGGTGGGGTGAAAACCGTTTGCCGTGTGAGTGGGGCAGGTACGAACCGAATTTTCCTCCGTCCTGGTCGGGGATGCCATTGGCTACATACCGTTTGAGCCCAAGTACTTTAGCCCAGAGTCCAGAGTCCAGAGCCTCGAGGTACGTGCAGGATCTGGCGGCAGAGGTCCCTTCTCCTGGATAGCAGCCTCCGTCAAGAAGGGGGTTGGCGTTGATGGAGAACTGGGTGAGTGCGAGGGGTACCTGGTGGTCAATGGATGAGTGGGTGGATAGAGGTGGTGAGGGTGAGGGTGAGGGCAAGGCAAGGAAGGCATAGGCAGGAAATGTGAGACAGGTAAATTAGATTTGTGTGACAGGCAAACAAATCTGCTGCTGGCCTGCAGGGAAATCTTCCCACTACAGAGGACAACCAAAAGCAGGTAGATCAGGCTGGCCCGGCTGGGTTTGGAGTACACAGAGAGGGGGGCAAGAACGGGGGATTACATGTTCTTGCATACAGCACATGAGGGCCAGAGGGCCAGAGGGGCCGAGGGACTGATTTTCCATACCCACTCCGACAGGGTAGTCCTTGCAGAGATTGGAAGACCCTGTGTGACAGGCCAAAAGAGGGCAGCAGGCTGGGAAATGCACCGGGATGGTTGGTTGGTTGATGGGCGGGCGGGCGGACAGACAGGCCACAAAAATGGAATTAGCAATCATCATCTACCTGGAGGCTGGCCTGACCATTCTGGTAGTACACAACAAGACAATATGCCTATCTACCTACGGGGAGGTAGATAGGCAGGTACTTGGGAGTACCCAGGTGGTGGTGAACAAACAGGATAGGGTAGGGACGAGATATTGACATGGCTTGTATGTGAATGCAGTGAAGAGGCCCCAATCTGGCTGGGAATCCTGAGCCCTAAGTGCACCACAGCCCCACAGCGATAGTCTCGTTGACCACTGGGCAGCGACATGACAGGCACACCTATCTTTCCTCAGGCTTTTCAACAATGCCATCTTTCCAGAAGTGGCAGGTGGGGCACTGACCCCTGCATACATCTGAGATCCCTTCTCTTGGTTGACTCCAACACTGGCAGCAGGATGTCACCATCCCCTGCATGTTGCAGACCTGGAGGCACCACGTGAGAATGGAATTTCCCAGCTAGGTTGGTGTTGATGGCACAGGCTCTCGGTGTGGTATTAGCACGCTTTGCATTTGTGGTTGGCGTCGTGGTTGTGGTCGTGCACGGCTCCCTGGGAAGCCGAAGGTGTCCAAGCCGGCTTGAATTGACTTTGACAACAGGCCCGGGAGAGGCTCCCTGTCAGGTCCTGTCAGGTCCTGTCAGGTCCTGTCAAGCCCTCATTGCAATTGATGGGAAACCAGCCAGATCACCGGAAACAAAACCTTGCACTCAGGATGTCAGAAGAAAACAAACAACTTGATGTCGCTGGCCAATATCTTGCACGGGCAGTCAAGAAGCCAGTATCTGCTCTACACTCCCCCGTTTCGGGCACAACGGTTGAGCCGTTGGCACCATTGGCGAATCCATCAGGCAGACCAGGGATAGTGCGCTGCTAGAGCATTCTCGAACAAACGCTTTGTCTGTTTAGCCTGATACGCCACTCTAATCTTCGACCGCCGGCCTTGGGTCGGACAGTTGCGTGGTTTGCGCCGGGGCAGTTGTCCCATACCCTCGGATACCACGAGTACCAGGAGCAACGTGATGACGTGCTATAGCTGGCCAGGCACATTGTCTGCTGTTAATCTAGCGGCTGCATGATTCAGATAATGGTGAGCATGGATCAAACTGGTGTTTGGTCACACGACGCCGTCGGGGGACTGTGTTCCGGATAGGTACAGCAGGTCAACACTAAGCGCAAAGGCCCTACGCCGCTACAACTGGAATTGTAAGCGAGACTGCGGTCAGGCGGACCAAGGACACTCGAGGGGTGCTTGGCACAAGATCTGCAGTCTGGCAGTCTGGCTGCTTCTGGCCGTAGAAGCATCTCGGAACGTGTTCAACGCCGACACGAAAACGGCGCCTCCGGGCTCCACGGCTCGGAAGATTGCAAGGAATTCAAAGGTCCGGTGCCCATTGAATCTTGATGGATCGAGAACGGTCAAGCAAACAATTCGACAGTTTGGATTGTTGGAGTCGAATACTTTCTCGTGAACAGGGATGGCGGAGCTTTTGCCTGATCAATGTATCATTGTCTTGCACAACATTAATCGGCCTCTGTCAACGTCTCTCTACACAGTATCGGACAGGTGGGCTGGATGGAGGATGCAGGGCCCACAGCGCCTGGGCCCGTGCCAAATGACCCCTGCTGCCGAGCCAACCTGCCAACCCGGGCGGGCCAGCTTATTACCTACCTACCTGGAGCTGGCCGATAGCCGGGCCTGGCTCATGTGACAAGGCGTTCTGTCTTTCAGGCCGCGTCTGGACGGAACGCGTCAGGAGATGCACGACTCAACACCACATCGGCAGCCACTCGCCCTTCCTTAGTCACGACGATTGGAAATTTTTAGGCCGCAGTCATCTTTTCACCTGCCGATCCAAGACAAGATCCCAGTGTAAAATGTCCCTCATCTACTAAATACCGTGAGTGGAAATGTCGGGCTGGCTGCAGGATGGCAAGTCCGCCATCCAAGAAGCCGTAGCAGACGCGTTTCACAGGATTGAGGAGAGCGCAAAAGCTGGTATGCAGCCAATATTGCTACAAGCTATTTTCGAATTGTTGGGTTAACTTTCTTCTTCGGTTATCCAGAACTAGCTGGGCGCGATCGCAGAAATGAAGAACTGCTGCGAGAGCTACGGCACCTTCAGGGCCACGCCGCCAGTGCTGCTCAGCTCCAGCAAGAGAATGAATCACTGAGGAAACAAGTTCAAGAGCTCCTAAAGGCCCAGAAATTCGCTGAAGAAGTACCTGCCGAGAGACGAATACCACTTGGCGAACTGTCCCCGAACAAATGCAATGCTTCAAGAACTGGCGATCCACCGGGCCCCAAAGTGGTAGACTACGAGAAGGAATACAAAAAACTTCACACAAAGTGTGCCAACCTCGAAAAATCGCGGGACAGATACAAGTCAGTGCTCCGGCAAAGGATCGAGCAGATCGACAAATGGGCAGAGGCTTCGGACAAGCAGAAAGCAATCATTGACAGGCTGCGGAGGAGACTTGCCCAATACCAGTCCAAAGGGTCCAACGGGACACCTGCGGATACTGCCGACATTGGAACAATAACTGACGACGAACGCTTGAATACCCGCGTGGACGAGCCGAACAGGCAGACCCCGAAGTCGAGCTTCGGACATACACCCAGCGCAGCCCGAGAACCATCTGGAGGCCTTGTCCCTGCGAGACATATCGGCGTGGTGGCTCATTGTGACACCAAAAAACCAGAAGACTTGGCAGAGGATGTTCTTGACGCCAGTACCCCTGCGGAGGGTCCTGCCGTTGAGCCGCTCGAGCTTCCGAAGCTTCCTGAACAGGAACATGGTTCGAGCATCGCTCTCAAGGTCGAATTGTCATCAGATGGACCTGTCTTCGTGTCCGAAAGAGCAGTCCATAAAAGGAAACGTGAGCGAGGAGATGAGCCCAAGAGCAACCATGCGCAGAGGATCAAGTCCGAACTTAGTAGTTCAGGACCCGAATGTACCGGAGAAACACACGTGTTCGCACCCACCGAAAGTCTCGACTTTGACGAGGAAATCCATGTTCCAACCCCCAAGAAACCCAGAGGCTTTGCGCGAGCCCAGCAATATACCGGAGATGACGTACGCGGTGCAAGAGTAACCGAGAGCTCTTCGAATGACACCTTTACGCCAGCCGTTCAAAACAAGTCTCTCCTCAAGCCGGCTATTAGCCACGGGGATAGCCATAAACTGGACAATGCCCCGACCTCCCACGAGGCTGTTGCTCGCATTTCGGAATTGTTGACTCCTGGTGGACGACAGCAACAAAAGCATGCGGTATTACGACTTGAACAAGGAATTAGAGGTCTCGCAGAGGACGGAGATGCCGACTTGACTACTGTACAGCATCGAGTGGCTAAAGGCCGCCTAGACGCTCTGCTCAATTCGCCATCCGTCCGAACCCCAATGACCAAGATTCAACCCGTGTCTCATGGAATGCAAAGTCTCCAGCCCCCAGCTGAAGATGATGACGAGGCCGATCTCCGGGTACCTGCCCCGCGCGAGCTTCCTCACGGGAAGAAATCGGCATCGAGAGACACACCGGCCACCCCGATGCAGCGGAAGGCCGCAGCGGCACTTCCAACAAAAGCCAATCTGGGCCAAGAACGTACCGCGAAGAGGCCCTCAATTCTGCGTGAGGACGTGCCCCGCGGGCGACTGACAGACAAGGACGAGGTGCCTCTGCGCCGCAAACCAGTGGACATGCTGAGACCAGAGGACTTCAAGCCGAATCCCGGTTACAATGACGGGCTCACCTATGTATATGACGAGGTTGTCCGGGGCAGACAAGCGCGCTCTGCTCTGTCTGGCTGCACCGACCTCAATTGCTGTGGCAAGACATTTCGATCCTTCGCCAAAGCCGAACGTTCGACGATTGGCCCCTCGGTCACCACTCGTGCGGAAGACATCAAATTGCTCGAGGATTACCTCGGGGACGATGCCTACAAGCTGGGAACCATGACACGCGACGAGAAGGAGGAAACGTGGCTTCTGGCCAAGACCTGGGAGCTGGCAACTAAATTCGGGCGGCACCGGCAGAGATACTCTAGGATGCCGAGCCCGCCAGGCTACTGGACTGTGGAGTTCCCAAACACACAGGAGAGAGCAGAGGAGAGGAGGCAAGCCGAGGAAATTCTGAAGGCCTTGGTGAATGAGAGGTACCGGGAAGCAACGAGGCCTGGCGGGAGGTGGCTGTTCCGGGATGAGGAGGGGCGTTGACTAAGTCCTTGTCGAGATCTTGGCTCGCTGATTTTATAGTGGCTTGACTTGCTTGCTGGATATGTGTTTTGACTCAGGAGTCATTCGTGTGGCGGCGAGCAACGACCGGCGTAGTGAGCCCTGCATGGAGCCTCGGTGGAAGCAAAGGCGTCGAGTGGCTTCGGAGAATTTAGAAGCCCATTTGCGCCGTGTGGTTGTCCGAGGGTGATACGAACCACGTTCTCTGTAACCCAAGGGTGCATCCGTTCAGCTCAAGTATGCTACTGTGTCTGTCATCTTCTCACTCTTTGCAGAGGAGGCTGCTCTCTGCAATCTGCCGATATTACAACACATCCTCGCTTGTCTGTCCTGACATTTGGGGGGGGGGTCGCAGGGCTGACTGGAAAGCTGATGCAAAGGGACTCAGTTCAGGTAAGAACAAGTTCGTATTCCATTCTCAACGGCAGAACGGCCAGTGTTCTCTATATTGCTTGTCTTGGTATCATCCACATCAACGGTGCTACTCCTAACAGCACGTGGGGGCCGTCTTGGATTGTCACTAGAGGCAGGCTTCTGTGGCTTGGGCCAGAATCGTGGTGGTGGTACCTGACATCACTCCCATAACTTAGGTACCTGCCCGGCTCAATAAGAGCTAGGGTGAGCTAGCTACTTAATTACACTATCATGTGGTTGCCAGCCCTGGACCAACCAAGGAACGTTGCTGATGGGCAGGGATCGCCGGGTGACCCGAGCTCGACCAAGTTCCAATGGCTGCGACCTTGGGTACCCCCCTGTCAGTGTGTTCCCTCCCAAATTTTGTGGCCGAGCCCGCAAGAGCCCGCAACAACATCATCTGGAGTGACTGATTGCTCTCAGCCTCTGACCGCGTGCAGCCGGCCAAAGGCTCTCTCGCATCGCATCCCATCCGCCCACCCCTCTTGGCCCCGCCATCTGGCCATCCTGAGGGCAGACCAGCAACTGGTATCCTGTGAGTGACAACTGGCCAACCCCACCCGTCAAGCTGCTTGTCGCAAACAGCCGGCCAGCCCGCGGGCAGGAGGATCTTGAGCTAACCGAGACTTCTGCCCAGATTTCTCGCGCTGGCAAACGGCTCAGGTCGAATCGCATCGCGCAACATCTATCGGGTCGGAACCCCAGACCGACCTGTGCCTCCGAGCAAAGCTGGATAACCCCGCTGTGGCCTCTCACGACAAGCTCCGTGTCTGCTGCTTCAGTCACCCTGACGACGAGCCGGTGGCCAGGGATCGCGCCGGCGAAACTACACCTCCCAAGCCGGCAAGATGAGCAACGGTCATCTGCCGGCTGGGTCGCCAGCCATGCCCGGCGGGGGCCACGGGACCCACGGGGCTCAGCCTGCATACAACATGGGAGGAAGCCCCGTCCCGAACGGCGGCCGAGCCTTGTACCCGTCTCAGTATTCCCAGTCCCGAGGTCGCGGCAGGACACAGCAATATTCCCATCCCGCTCAACCTCAGAACTTTTACACACAGCAACAGGTCCAAGCCCAAGCCCAAACCGCTCAGTTCTCTCCCCACATGTACGGCTCGTACCCTCAGCAAGGCTATAATGGCATGTATGGCTACCCGAACCAGCAGCCGTACGTGGGCTACCACTATGGCCAGAACGGAGTCGTGCCTGGGCCGTACGGCCATCCGCAACCCCAACAACACTACTATGGCCAGCAGCATATGCCTATGCAATCATGGTACCCTGGTGGCTCTATCCCTCATTATCATTTGCCTCAGTCTCCATCCATCAACACTCCTTACCCGCCGCCACCCCCGATGGCCGCAGTCCAGTCTCCTGACGTCGTTCCCATCCCTCCCGTCGTCCCTCCTCCGCAGCCGACTCCGCCAGCCTTCAATCCCGCTCCGCAGGCCGCCCCGGCGCCCGCCGCTCCAATACCCACCGAGACACCTGTGAATCAGTCGCCGTCGTCCGCGCAGCCCGATAATGGAGAAGCAGCCTCCGATCCCTATTACTTCTACCCGCAACCGTCAGAGCACGCGCTCGCCTCGGCAGAGCCTGAACAAGAGGCGCCCAAGCCTTCTTATCAAGCAGTACCATCAAACACTGATGCTCAGGTCACATCCCAGCCAACGTCGCCGGTCTACAGCCCAATAGAGCCCCAGCCTGGGCGCACATGGCATCAAGTGAGTTTTGAGCATACGAGAAAGGCGCTGTTGGAGCTTACGCCTACTCCGCTGCCCGACGGACTGGAATCAACGCACGGCCATACTAATTACCTGCAGATCCCCTGGTCTACCCATCCCCTTAACGACTGGCCTAAGCGGAGCAAGCCCAGAAGGAAGAAGAAGGCCTCGCAGGCTCTGACAACGGACAAACCACAAGTTTCTCAGTCGGAAACCTTCGCAGGCTCCGGCACAGTGGAAGCCGTGGAGGGCCGCGCTTCATCCGAGAAGCCCGCGGTTGTCGACGAGCGAGACGATTCAAGCTTGGCGGAGACGATATCATCCACACTCAACGTAGCCACGGATGCATCAACGACTAGCACGCCAGAACCTACGGCTCAGCGCTCCCCGCTCCAGAAAACGTCGTCCGTCTTGGCATCCACACAGCCTCCCAAGACCACAAGTCGTAGTGCCGTGCCAGCACTGCCGGTCCTTCCTGCCCTGCCTAAGGACGGGGCCGTCGATCGAAGCAAAGCGACAGCCGGCCATGAAGAGACTGACAAACAAGATGATAAGCCCAAGTCCCAGAGTGAGGCCCCTGAGGAGCCAAAGCAGCAGGAGAAACCCGCTGCGCCGGCTGCTCCAAAGTCCTGGGCTGCCATAGCCAAGGGACGATCAGTCTCGAAGCCAGCTGCGGGCCAGCCTGAGCTGAACGGCACAGCGACTGCTGAAAACGCTTCATCTGAGATCATTGGCACAGCGGCAACGGCCAAGTCTAGCTCTGCGTCCTTGGCTGAGGCTCTTAAGTCATTCGAGGCGGGGAACAGCGGTCCGATTCACTTCATCGAGCCTAGTGGCCTGAAGAACACTGGCACGGATTGCTACATGAACTCGGTAAGTCGGTCAATTCGGCCGGGTGCTGCTTCCGACGGGCAACAGAGCGCAGGTGTATACTGACATGTTGTTGTCCACAGGTCCTACAACTGCTCCTCTTCTGCACACCATTCTACAACTTCCTCGATCAAGTTCGCAAAAATGTCGTCCATAGTTTTAAGTCGTCGTCGAAAACACCCTTGATCGATGCCATGTGAGTCCTAAGCACAACAAGTCGGAAACGCAAGATAGCTGACCATCCTGCAGGATCGGATTCATCTCAGACTTTCGGTCAATCAATGCTGCTGATACCCCCGACCAATTGCAAAGAAAGCTGAGACCAGAGGACCATCATCTTCTGGGTAAAGCCTTCGCACCGAATGGTGTCTATAAGGTTGTCAGGGAGCTAGACCGCTTTAATACCGTGAAGGCAAGTAGCATCATGTCTCGCAAAGCCCACCTCCCTTCCTACACATTTTGAGGCTAACACCCATCAAGCCGGGCTCTCAACATGACGCTCCCGAGTTTCTCATGCTACTGCTTAACGGGATTGAAGAGGAGTGCGAAAGAATGATCAGAGACTCTGCGACTTTCGCGTCGGGCTCTGACCAGGCCCTATTTGATCACCATGATACCAACGGCGGCGCTGATGCATCGGACGATTGGACCGAGGTCGGGCAACGCCAGCGCCTCGCCGTCAGCCAGAGATCAGGCCCCGCGACAATTCCGAATCCCATCAGCAAGATTTTCTCCGGTCAACACCGAGAGGTGCTTCGACTCTCGCGCAAGGAGTCCGTCACATACAATGCGTATCAAAATCTATCGCTTGCCATTGATGACCCATCGATCAAGACGGTCATAGATGCGCTGAAATACTTCCACCGATCCGAACCTATTACGTCGAAGAACTCCCAAGGCATTGAGGTCAATGGAACGAAGCAGACTCTGATAGAAACTCTGCCGCCCATCCTCATCATGCATCTCAAACGCTTCTATGTAAACGGCGGTGAAGCCGAAAAGACTTGGAAAGTGGTGCGCTACCCATTGGAATTTGAGATGCCGCAGGAAATACTTTCAAGACAGACCCGCAACAGACTACTGGCTGGGGGTCGCGACCTTCCCAGGTACAAGCTCACTGGGGTCGTGTACCATCATGGTGCGAGTGTCACCAGTGGCCACTACACCGTTGATGCTCTGCGCCAGGACGGTCAGGAATGGCTGCGGTTCGACGACACGATGATTACTCGTATTAGTGGTGATGCTGTTGCAGAGGCAGGGGTCGAGGAAGCCAACCAAAAGGCAGCCGCTACTACCAAGCACGAGAGGGTCAACGATTCGACCAGCAATCGCTTCGCCGCCATGGGTGACGATGATGTTGGGGACAATGACGGCGACTGGAAGCAAGTCGGTCCTGGCGCAAATGGCGCAAAGAAGCACAGCAGTGGCGTCAACGGGAGCTCATCTGGCACTAGCACACCCAAGAGCAAGCCTATCCGGGACCACAAGGACCACAATAAGGTGGCGTATCTGCTGTTCTATCAGTTGTGGAACTAAGAGTCTGATATCACGGACGCTACGCCCAGGATGGCTACAACGGCTGTGCTGAGATTCTCCTTTCGAGCAGCGTTGTGGGCACCTCATGCGACCCTGCGAATCGATGTCAGAGTCAAGGACAACAAAGGTTGCTTTCAAGTCGTCAAGGACCAGGCGTCTCGGCTAGTAGCCATCGATACCGACCATATCAGATGCCAATGCATCCAGGAAAGCAAGTGATTTTGAACCAGCTGGGTCCAAAGCACCTGGAGCCCATTGACAGCGTGGAGAAGGGGCCAAAGACGATGGCCGTGATGTCATAGGCAACATCGTTCTGGGGCCATGGGCGGGCTACTCTGGTTGTCTCGTAAAGTGACTGACTAGGGCACAAGCCGCCGCGTGCCCAGGCCGACTCTACAAAGTGACGAAGCGGCCTGCATTGACAGTAGCCACCCATTTATCATTGCTGTGGAGGACGGCAGGCGGGTCAGAAAGTCCGTACAAAACATAGTAAGGGAGTCAAGGATCGAACCCATCATCGCCTGTTGGCATTGCGGGGGGGAGGGGGGGCTGGGCTGTCGAAGTTGTTTCCANAGGGGGAGGGGGCCAAGGTTAGAATAGGGGCCGAGCCGAACAGAAAATGCATGGCTGGCTGAGAGGCATGCATCGACATACTGGCTCGATTTGGTAGCGGCATGCCTGTAAGGTCTGCCGATTGATTCGTGCGATTATCAGGCAGACCAAAATCCGGCAGCGAATTGTGCAAGAATTGTGGAACCAGACAAGCTACAAGTCAAGTAGACACTGGGACAGTGAAGGTCAGTTGGGCCAAGTGGCTAGGAGGGGCCAAGAACCCAGCTTCACTGGTAAGAAGACCCGTGTTGCTTGGAAGTAGAATATTTGACTGTGATAGGGATGAGATGGAAGATGCATAGCGAGTCCAGCGGCGAGAAGGAGGATGAGGCTGTATTTCTGTAAAATTGAGAGAAGTCGTAAACTTGTAAACAGCCTTTCCGCCGTGCGATGTGATGGTGTGATGGGTGTAGATGTTCTAGACTCAGTTTTCGACCACGAATTAAGTATACGCAAGATGGTATGCTGGTAGCAGAAAATGCGCAGTCTAACTTTAAGCCTCGCCCTATAAGTCCTCTCCAAGAGATGACAGCTTTAATCCGCTTGCATTGAGCCACTGTCACTCGTCATCCTCCAGCTTCTTCAGGAAATCGTTGTGGGCGGGCCCAGTGTCACGGCTGCGTGTCAATATTTTCAAGGGTAATAATCAAGGGGAACCACCTGGGCACTGTCTCACATGTAGCGACAATCTATGTGCATAAATATATGCCGTTCCCACTCCCCCGTCACCCTCTCGCCCGCGGGCAGAAAGGGGGGAAAAAAAGGAATAAAAGCCTCTATTCCTCCACCGCCATGCCCTTCCCCTCCTCCCACGCTCTCCATCTTGAATCGGAGAAGACGTCCTTCCACCTCCTCTGGAACGAGCCCCTCTCGTCAGCGGTCCGCTTGAACCTCTCTACGGACTCGACGTCGGCCCGCCCAAGGCTGCCATAGAGGTGCGGGTACCCCTCGTTACTGCTACTGCCGCCGGCTGGAGGCTCCCACCTCACGGCACCTCCGATGCTGGCAAGCCGGACCTTGAGTACCCAGAGGGTAGTGTGGCTGCTGAAGAAGAGGTCTGCCGTGACGGGGAGCTAATGTTCACGGTCAGCGAATGGAATATTCGAGAGACGCAAAGGAACGCTGGTGACCAGGGAGGACGACGGACAGATACGCATCGCTGCATGGTTGCAGTGGCGCTGCTGCTGCTGGCGCCGGTGCTGGTGCTGGGTTTTATATGCTGGCTGGCCTGACTCACCTGCCACGGCGCGCTCAGGTGGACGAAGCCGTCTTTCTTGTCAAGCTCTGACGGCGGGAACACATCCGGTATAGGAAACGGCGGCTCCGTGTCTACTATCTTGTAAACGTATCTGGGTGGTTCTGCCGGCGCCGTCATGGTGGGCGAAAAATTGTCGGTCGTGTGCAAGCGGGTCCCAGAAGAATTCGCTGATGGCTTGCTTGGGTACTGCCGAGTGGGTGGGAAAATAGAGAGAGAGAGAGTCAGGGAACAGGGCCTGCCTCTTCTGATTGATGTTCTGTTCGCGAGGCGGGTATTGGTGGCCCCCCAACTATAACTCCGGGCTTAAGTTCAGGAATCGTCGATTCGGGACTGTCCGCACAACCCC
>JUJX01000139.1:0-17002 GCA_000800745.1 Diaporthe longicolla | reverse complement strand
GCCCATCAACGCGGAGATCCATTCTAGCTCTGGATATGCAACGAACATTCCAATTGCCGCCTCACGTGGAAGAACGACAGAACTTGCATCACAGAGTGCCATTGAAAGCCCCCAGCTCCGGGTTGGGCCCACATGGCGGAATGAGGGCATCTTTCGACTCTTGACGCTCTTCTCCTAGTCTTCATGAAATACATTATGAACAGTCATTACGTGCTACTGGAATGTCTGCCCTTTGGATCATCCGGTGCTTCTTAAAATAAAGGCATCCCTTACCGTCCCTTGATCACAGCATCCCGCCGTCCGCTTCCACGAGCCATAATTTGGCCAGGTCTCTTGTCAGACCCAGTCTTAGGATCCGCAACACCTGCTCTGCCGATGTTGAGTAGTCCAGCCCGGATCTCCAATCCCAGCCCCTCTTTGCGTTGCCTTTCGGTGCTACTGCGCTACTCTTACCAGGCGATCCGCCGACCACAGACCGATGCAGCTGCGAGGCCAGCATCGAACTTCCCGTCAGCACCATACTTCCTTTCTCTGTTGACTTCTTCATCAGGTCCGCTGGCGTGGACCCCTTCAGAAGCTTGGGAGCAGATGCAAGCACCAACTGGAAGAAATCCTTGCAGGTCTCGTAAACCCTGCTGCCCACGGTCTGGAGGTCCTCAACCGCCTTAAGCAGAACGTCGAGCTGCTCAAGTGTGATTAGCGGCGGAGAGCCTGGGCCGCGCTGGCTGTGGTCGACAAACACGAGCGCCTCGCCCAGCAGGGCCAACAAGAAGTCCTCGCCGACAATTGCGTCGCGCGATGCGTCGTACAGACCGCCACGAATGTTGTCGTCCGAAGAGGCAATCACAATCGTCAATGCTGCCGCGGCCGACTTTTGCCGCCTGGCCAGCGGCAGCGACTCGTCGTCGCGGATCTCGTAGAATTTGCGCAGTGTAGCGTAACCGGCAAGCATCTTGCCAAGCAGCTCCGCTGCTTCCAGATCCTGTTTGGCCAGTCGCTCAAGAGTGCTGTTGCGCTGCTTCAGGAGCTGCCGCAGGTGGTCGTCAAGCTCTGCGGTAGGTGGGTATGCGGCGGACTGAATGAGAGAGTAGGCGATAAGGAAGTGCATGACATCCCGCACTTTGGCTGGTCGGTGAGACAGGGCATAATACCACATTGCCTCACCATAGCGGAAGCAGGTCTCCTTCAAAAGATCACCAAAGCGCTGCGATCTTATTAGCGGCCCGACAATTGTAAAATCTCTTATGATCTGGAAATGGAAGGCTCACCTCTGCGACTTGCTCGGCAAACTGGATCATGCCAAGTTCGTTAAGTAGCCTCCATATCTTATCCACCATCTCAGTGGACTCAACGTCCATCTCCTCTAGAATGTTGACGACTAGCTCGCCAACTGTCTCCTCTGACCGTTGTGGAGAGTCCATCCTACCGAGGACGTGGATCGCTACCTCCCATCCATCCCGCGACATGCCAGAGTTGTCCCGGACAGAGGCCAGCTCCTTGTAATTTGAAAGCTCTTGGGCATACTGTATCAGTGTGTTGTCCTTGATCCCATCCATCTCGTCGGGGTCGCCGGGGTTGACCCCCAGGACTGCCAGATCCTCCGGATCCAGGTCATCGAACGCGTAAAGAGCCGAGGGCTGGTGCTGCGGTAGCCAGCGGCCTAGAGATGCTATCTCTGCGACGGCGGCAGCCACTGGCAGGGACCACGTTCTTAGCAAGGCAACGACTGCCTTGGCGTTGTCCTCAAAGACACAAGCCATGCCAACTTCGACGGGATTGAGAGAGTTAAAGGAGAAGTCAGACGCCACAGCTGTTTGGAATGAGTGAGCAAGTCGTTCCATGTATCCCTCAATGCCCATGGCTTGCGGCCCAATCCGGAGGGCCTGAGACCTGGACAGGCGATTACTCCTCTGGCTTCGATTCTCGTCCCACCAGCCAAACAGCCCGATAGTAGCTTCACACCAGTCTTGTGCAGTATCGAGGATCACGTCTTGGGCGCCGAGGGCGATCTCGAAAATGACGTTCAGGTTTTCGTAGATCTCCCAAGGAACCTGGCTCTCCGCTTTCCTGGCCGCCGCTGTCAGAGACTGGTAGTCGTCTGACATTTCATCATCAATGACCATTCTGTTCTTGCCTTCTGCAAAACGTCGCAGATGATCCAATGCGCCTCTCGCTTTGACACGGAAAATCTTCCACTCATCATGTGAGATGTCCCAGTTCCCTTTCCTCCCAGGACAGAGGTCCAGCATGTTGATAGTGTCCTGAGTCGCGAATCGCACGTTGTCAAGTGCGCGGCCAGAGTACTCCAGTTCGCCCCGGCGGTTAGCCTTGACGGATTCCCAGCCTGCATTTTCCAACAGTGCCTGCGCCTCGGCGACCTGACCTCGAAGCAGAGCCATGCACACGGTCGGCCAGAACATGCTATGACTGGCCGGACAAGGCTTGCATTGCAGGACTTCTTGGACCTGGGCTGGGTAGGGGTTGTGGTGTTCAGCAAGCCACCTGAAGAGTGACTCCGGGAGAGGTTCTGTCGTCCGGCTATCTTCGCCTGTCCTGGTGTGATGTATTTGTAGGGCGAGGGTCGCAACGTATGTGGCCTTCTCGAATGGCAGGGACTGAGGCGCTGGTCCAATCTCAGCAGCATGCTCTTCCGACTGCAAAGGAAGTGTGTCGACGTATTGCTTCCAGAGGCCGATGAGCTTCCCAGAGACCGTCGCCAAGGTCTCGTCCAGCCTTTCGTTGTCCTCTTCTGCCCCCACGCCATCCTTGTACAGTCGGGTGATTAAGCTCTCGGTATCAAGGATCAGCTCTGGTGGCTCCGTTATGGTCGCGTAGTTGGCTTGGCTGTAGAGGTCCTTTGCAATGGAAGCGATCGTAAACGAGTGTCGCCGGCCGCCTGATCGCTGTGCTGTGGCCCGGAATATGCCTTCTGCCTCCCTAAAGACTTTTTCGTCCGCCGCTGGCGTCTGAAGCATCATCAGATCAGACTCATCCATTGCCTCATTGTTCTCGACCTGTTCATCGTGTTCCATGTCCAGCCACATATCTCCCTCGCCTACGTCTTGTTCTCCTTCGCCATCAGAGTACTCGTCGAAATGCTCCATGAAAGCCTTTGCCGAACGGTTTCGAGATGTGACTGGGGCATCATCCTGCTCCTCTTCGGCCTCCTCAGATTCGTCATAATCGTCGTCCGAGTCACTTCCATAGTCCACCTGGAACGAGCCTCCCCCCGTCTGCGTTGCCGCATTGTCCTCGTCCTCGTCGTCACCCTCATCGTCATCGTCATGACCCAGGACTTCTTCTCTGAGTCGCGAAGGTTTGCGAGTCGTACTGGAGCGAACAGACCGGCCGAGTGGAGCGTTCGACTTGTTGTTCTGCTTTGCGGCGAACAGATTCTTTGGGGGTGCAGGCGCGAAGGGGTTTGACTTAGGGGCTGATCCTGCGCCAGCGAATGGGTTCTTGACGGGAGGGGTTTTGTCGTCCATGCCGCTCAGAGAAAAAGGGTTCTTGGAGTTGCTAGCACCAACAGCCTTCATCAAAGAGCTGCCCATGAAGGAGGCAGAAGGGGTGCCGGCCGGGGTACTGCTCGCATGGGGCGGTGGGGCAGCTGGGGTTGTGGAAGGCATATTGCCAAAGTCGAAGAGGCCCTTCCCCTTGGCATGCCGGCTGTGGTCGGGGGTGGAGAGGAGGCTGCTCTCATCGTCGTCGTCGGGCACCTTGAAAGACATGGCGAGCTGAGTTGGACAGTTCGTCAAATTGGCCACTCTTTGCGAACCGATGGCGTTTGCCGATGCCTGACGTGTGGATTATGCAGTCAGCTAATTGCACATGGGACGCTGGGCTGAGCTAGCGATCAGTCCAAGATGCTCTTGCTCTGCAGCTGGCAAGCTCGCAGGCACTGGCGATTTGTTGACCTTGAAAGCGCCGCGAGAGGTGGGATGGGCAACACGGCCCAAGACTTGCTAGCTGGGGGACGCGACTTTTCCAAAGCTGCCATTCGCGACAGGAGCTCAAGAGAGCACGGGCCATCCCTGGGTATACAGTGAAGGTGTAAGACCCCCTGCACTGCCCAACGCTTGCACTGCCCAACGCTTGCACTGTCCAACGGCGTGATGTAAACATGTACCTACTTCAGCAGGTACGTACCAAAGTACATTTTTCTCCCAGACTTCAGCCATCAGTCCAAACACCACATTGGGATGCACATTTACAGCAAGCCAACTCTCCCCTGCATCGATTGGGATCAATCTCAAAATGGCACACGACATGGGTCACCACCAAAGGATCATGCTCCCTGCCAGGGGTGTGCTGCCCGTATTCTTATTCACCTTGACTAGATCTTATTCTCAGTGCAATCCCTCGTCTCCTGCTCGACCCTGGACGGTCCGGAGACACTGTGCCAGTTCGGCTTGGTGACTTTACGGTCGACGATCTCGTTAATTTCTAACAGTCTGCTTCGCGAGACTCGGAAACTCAGGGTATGAACTCAAAGCGCCTTCCAATCGAATGCCTTTTCCCAGGCAGCAGCAGCCTTCAGAACTGTCACGTCATCGTATCTACGCCCAACGATCATAATACCAGTTGGCAGCTTTATGTCAGGGTTGTCAGAGGCCGGGACGAATCCACAAGGGAGTGACAACGCAGGGTGACCGGTGCCTGCATCTCGTGAGCATTTCTCATCTGTCAAGGTAACGGGAAATACAATCAAGGGTACCCACAGTCAAACGGACAGGTATTGTGCACTATGCTCGGGTTCAGAGCATTATCCTGCAGTGGCCCTTTCCCTATGCTGCCTTCCCCAAGATTTGGAGGCGGTGAGGCAACCGTTGGCATCACCAAGACGTCGACATCTTTGAGGACGCGATCATAGCTGTCCTGGTAACAGATACGTCGTCAGCACGCAAGAACGGACCGCGTAGGGTCTTGGGGGAACTGACGGTGAGTCCCTTGGCCAGATTTCCAACCCGTCCCTGCAACGCCGGGCCATACTTCTCCTCGCAGTACAGCCACCTGATGTACAAGTTCCGACAGCCGGGCCCCAGGGCGTCAAACTCACGTTGGCTCAGCCGTTTCGGCGTGATGAGACCGGCTCGATCTGTCATTGAAAACTGCTTTCTGCCATCAATATCCCAGAAGATGGCCTGTCGCCCACCAGCTATTGGAAGGCCGCATGCCCAGATCACATTGCCGGAATGGTGTGCAGGAACTGACACTTCTTGGACCTGTGCGCCAAGCTGGGAGAACTTCTGGGCGGCAGCTTTTACCGAGGCGACGACGTTGGCGTCCTGATGCGGGACCTCAAAGCCTTCTCTCAGGACGCCGACATTGAGCCCGCTCAGCGAAGACTTCGCGTCCTGGTGAGTGATTTCAAGAACAGCATCCAAGAACAAAGTCTTAGGACTCCCGACCTCGAGACCGATCGCCGGCTGGCGATCGTCCCAACCATCTGAACCAGCAATTGCTTCGAGAAGCCTAGCGCATTCAGGTACTGTTCGCGCCATTGGCCCGGTATGGTCTATGTTTGCGTCAAGGCTGAGGATGCCAGTGTAGGGAACAAGTCCCCAGGTCGGTTTCAAGCCCACAATGCCACAGCATGTGGCTGGAATCCTGATGCTGCCTCCTTGGTCGCCCCCGATGGCCATGTCAACAGACCCTGTCGCCACCAGGCGACCGGAGCCTGAAGAGGAACCTCCGGCGCTATAGCCGTCGGCGAAAGGATTGTGCACACGGCCTGTGGACGACGAGCAAGATACTCCCTCGAGACAGCTATTCTCGCAGGCTGGACCCCAGGTCAATGCATCAACAACATGATTCTCCACGAATTCAAAGTGGATGCCTACTTGATTTGCCCAAAATAAGGCCACCTGCGTCCAAAATACGGGTCACAATGGTAGCATCGTACTCGGGCATCCACTCCACCATGATTGAGCCATTGGTGCACCGCACGCCAGCCACGGCTGTGTTGTCTTTGATGGCGACAGTTTTACCGTCTAGGAGCTTAGTCCTCGGCGACGGAGCCTTGATCCAGTTCAGCTTTGGGAGGGAAAGTTTTCCTGTTTCGGCACTCTATTAATAATAACTAATTAGGCCTATTAGCCCACACTACTTTCTATAGAGATATATATACTAAAACTTTAATTAAATTACCTATAATAATACTTCTTTTAGTTCCTTAATAATCCCTTAAAAACTTCTCTATACTTCTTTAAGAGAGATAGTAGCTTTCTAGGTTATAAACTAAATAAAGGTATATAAATATATTTTAGTAAGTTAATAGATTATAATAATTAACCTAGATATTCTAGTAGGCCCTATCTATATATATATAGTTTAAGTAATATATAGGCTTAAAGGCTTATAGTAATAAAGCTAAATAGAGCTAAATACTATAATACTTTATCTTAAATATTATTCTAATACCTTATCTATATAGGTTATTATAGTAGAAGTATATATTAATAAAGCTACTATATATCCTAAGGATAGCTAAGTAAAAATAAGAGTAGGTAGCCTAGGTAGGTATATAGTCTATATAAAGGTTTAGGATATTATAATAATACCTATAGCTAATTAGAATAAAGATTAACTTAGCCTATACTTACTAAAGCTAGTTATAAATATTTATCCCTTAGATAATAAAACCTACCTATAGTATTTATAAGTATTTATCTTTTAAATAATAGACTCTATCTCTAGTAGTCTTAAGGCTAGGTATTAGGGTATAGAACTCTATATAGTAATAGCCTCTATATAGTAATAGCTAGTATAGTAGTTATTAACTTTTAAATAAAGAAGAAGTATAGCTATATTATTATAGTATAATAATAATACTAATAGGAGAGGATAGGTAGCTTAAATATAACTAGATAGAAGCTAGTAGTAATATTTTAAACCTAGTAAATACTATAGATATAATAAAAACTAAGATTACTATACTTAAAAAGATACTTAACTATAAAGAAAAGCTAGTAGATAGTAGTACCTATAGAGAGTAATTTATATAGTTAGATAATTTATAGTATTATATATATATATAATATTAGGGGGATAGCTAGAAGTATAGCCTTATATTTATTTATATTATACCTAGCTTAAATAGGAAGCTTTAAGAGGAGTATAAATACTTTACTCTAGCTAATAAGGAGATAGAAGCTAGGGTAGAAAGTAAAGTTACTACTAAATCTAAAGTACCTATAGCTACTTATAGTATAAAAGGTTATTTATATAGTAATAAAAGGGTTATTTATAACTTTACTTTATTATTATACCTTATAAAGCTATTATATATAATATTAATTTAATAATATACTATTAGCTAGCTTATTTAAAGTATAAAGGATATAGTAATTAAAGCTACTATATAGCTAATAGGTAACTAGGGTATAAGCCTAGAATATATAGCCTTTTACCTACTTATTCTAGTAAAGTAAAAGGCCTATAACCCCTAATAGCTTATCCTTTTATTTATAAATAAGAAACTCTTATATACTAGTTTAGTATAACTAAAGTTTAAGATTAATAACTATTAGACTATATTTACTAAGGTACTAGGTTAGTTTAGGGACTAAGATCTACTTAGAAGAGATATTAACCTTAATAACTTCCTTAAAGTTAAAGATTAATACTACTATAATAGTAGCTACTTTTATAGCTATAGCCTATATATAAACTAGAACTATATTATATATAAGCTTATATCTATTAACTAAGAGTAGGAGCTGTGTTTTATAAAGGTATAATAGCTTTACTAGGCTAGGTAGCTAGTACTATAGGGCTATATATACTATAAGGAGCTGTATATACTATAGCTAGTAGCCCTTATAAACTATAAAACTATACTTATTTAGGGTTATATCCTATTATAGTAGATAAGTATTATCTTTAGTAAGTATATATAGCTATATAACTATTAGCTACTAATATTTAAGACTTACCTCTTACTAGGCTTTACTATAGCTAATAAACTTATTCTTACCTTAAAATAACTAACTATAGCTATTATTAGAGGGTAGATACCTAAACCTAATACCTACTACCTATTATATAAACTAAGGAGGCCCTTTAATAGTACTGTTAGGCTCTAGGGCTATCTTATATATAAGTACCTAGGCTATAATAATAAGGTATACCTCGCTATTATTAAGTTATTAATAGTATAATAGAGGATATACTAGGTAAGTATAGAGAGGTTCCTACTTAGTAGCTTAATAACTATAGCTAAGATTAAATAAATATTAAGGTAAGTAGTGTTATAAGATAATATCCTAGTTTAAAGGCTTTAAGCTTAAGCCTTTTAGAGTATTAACTAGAATAGGTAGTAATTATAATTTATATCTAACTTCTCTATAATCCGCTTTAGGTATTAGTAAGTAGAGATAGTATACCCTTTAATTACTAGTTATTAATTATCTTAATAATATACTAGATAAGTATAAAAGGAGATACTACTACTATAAATATACCTTATTTACTAAGTTATCCCTATAATACTTTATTTATAATAAAGAACTAGGTATTAAGGACTTATCCTCTAGGTAAGTTATAACTTCTCGCCTAAGGAGCGAGGATATATAAGTAATAGCCGTAGTTTAAGTCTTTAAGTATAGGTTAAAGTAAGATAAGTTTAGGGGCCTAAGGGGTTAAGGAAAGTAAAAGTAGTAAGGAAGTATAGCCTTTAAGGGATAAAATAGTAAACTTATAAATAAGTAATAGCTATAAGTAGTAGTATTAGATACTAAGCTATAGTAAGCTACTATAAAAGATAATAGACTCTAGAGTACTATAGATTTAATATCTAAGAAGGAATATATAAGATTAATAACGAAAAGTAGCTTCGTTCTTCATCCACATATATTTTAAAAGTAGATAATCCCTTTATATAGTAGTATTTAATACTTAAAAACCTAGTATTTTTTTAATATAAAAAGAGAGATAAAAGAAAAGTAATAGACTAATAAGAATAGTAGTAAAATAGCTAACTTTATTTTATTAATACTAAGATATAGGTGTAGTAAAGTAGTAGAGTAGGTAAGTTATAAAGCTAGAGATGTCTTATATAGTAGTAACGTTAATACTACCTTACCCCTAAAGCCTACTAGGAGCTAAGGGGCTACTTTTAAATATATAATATCTATAGACTAATAAGTTAAGTTAGTAAGCCTAGAGATAAGGTAGGAATTATAACTACTTAGTATTTAAAGCCTAACCTAACTCTAACTCTAATACCCTACTCTAACTAAATATATTCGCTACCTACCCCTACTAACACTACTAATAACTAAGCTAAATATTAAAACTAAAATCTTTCTAAGATAAAAAAAATAAAAAGGTAGAAGTATTAATATATAAGACTAATACTAAAGCTTAATATAATACTTTATAGAGTATATTATTAAAGGCTTACTTTTAAAATATTTAACTTAGATAACTATTAGCTATATATACTTAAAGATAAGTATAAAGTTTAATTTACTATAAACCTAGATATAATACTTATATAGCTATACTAACTTTAGGACTATACTAAGTATTAGGTATTAATAAAAGAGAGGACTAAAGGAATTAACTATACTTTATATTAGATAAGAATCTATAGTGAAAGAGATATACTATATAAGTTATTTATAAGTAGTAGAGATAGTATAAGAATCTTTTATAGCTTAATAAAAGCTATAAATTTTAACTTTTATAATATTAGGTTATAGTTTTACTTTAAAAAGGGTGAATTAAAAGATAATAGTTAGATAGCTAAGCTAATAATCCTATATATTATAATAGAGAGCCGCTACTATATATAGAAGATTATTAGCTATATAGTAGAGAAGGGGAGGTACCTTAGCCCTACTAAGCTCTAGCTTACCCTTAACTTAACTTAACTAGTAAGTATACTAAAAAGGTAAGAGGAGTTTAGGTTAAAGGCTAATAATACTAACCTATTTAAAAGCTATAATAGATAGTATACTTATAGTAAGAAATATACCTAAACTTTAAAAGCTAACTTTAATAATAGGAATAATAATAACTTTATAAATAGTAACTATATAAAGTACTATTATAATGTAAGCGGAGATGTAGATTAGTAGTATTACTAAACTAGGGATATTAATTCTAATAGAGATAGCTATAGGAGATTAGAGATTATAGTAACTATTAGAGACTAGTATTATTTAATAGTACTTAGTTTAAATTAATTAGATAGTAGTTAGCTTAACACCGCTAATACTATTAGTTATATTAAAATAAAAGCTAAGGGTATTAAGTAGTAAAATAACTATAGTATTAAGCTCTCTTATAAGAATAGTAGGAATAATATAAAGGTAACTAATAGTGAATGTTATTATAGTACTAATGAAAACTAGATAGGGGAAATAAGGATTAAGATAAGTAGGAAACCTTACTAGTATAGTAGTATAGCTAATATACCTAAGAGTAGTAGTAGTAGCTATAGTAGCTTTTACTATAAACTTACTACTAGATAAAGCTAGTAAGTAGTAGTAATTAACCTTACTAGTAATAATAGTAATAACGGCGGTTATGCACGCTAAGAGTTATAAAGGTAGTAAGGATACTATATAGCTTAGGTATTAAAGTTTATTAATTATCTAATATATTAATATAATAATTTTAAAAGGGTAGTAATAGGAATAAGGTTATTTATTTATATAATTAAGATGTAGTATATATGTTATTAGGGTATTAGTAGTAATAGTTACTAGTATATAATCTTACCTCTTACTAAAGGCTATTAATCCTTATTAACTATATAGGTTATTCTTATTAGGTTACTTACTATAATTAAATAAAGAGGCTATTTATAGTAAATATTATTCTACTTAGTATATCTTATACTATAATACTCTATTAGCTACTTAGGTAGTTTATATAATACCTTTATAATATACTATAGTTATTTTTAAAAGCTCTAGTAGTATATAGTAAATATAGTTATTATACCTTTTATATTATTTATTTCTTTATACTCTTTATATAATAAAAACTAGACTTACTAAAAAATATATAAGAGCTTATATAGTATTTTTAAAAGTAGTTATCTATTTATTATTTTAATTATTCTATATAAAGATAGTATTAGTCTTTCTAGCTTTCTTAACTAGGTAATAGGTAGTAGTAAGTATATTACTATTCTTACTATAACTATTCTAATATTACCTCTATCTATATATAAGTAAACTTAGTACTTAAGCTATTTTTATTAAGATTTTACTTTTAAAGTAGACTCCTTAGCTTATTTTAAAAATCCGCCTACTATAACTAAACTACTAATTCTTTTTTTTCTTCTTTTTATATTTCCCTATTATAAGATATACTCTCTAATATAATAGGTAGTATAGTATCTTATTCTAAGTTTATTAACTACTATAAAACTTTAAGCTTAAATCCTATTAATAACTATAGACTTATTAAGTAGGTATATAAGCTTACCTACTATATTAATAGTAGTAGAAATAAAAGATAAGTAAGTATTAAAACTATATAGAAGGTACTTAGTAATAGATAGAGCTATATTACTTATCTTAAAGAGATTTATAGCTACCTTATAAAGCCTACTACTCTACTCCTTCCTCCTACTACCTCTAGCCTTTATAAGTAGCTAGCTCCTTATAGTATAGGATTATCCCCTAATATTAGTAGTTCTTCCTTAGGCTATTTAGCTAGTAAGTCCTTATACTTATATATATTTACTAGCTTATCCCTAGTTAATATAAATCTAAGTCCTATTTCTATAAATAACTTATTTAAATATATTACTAAAGAGGAATACCTAGTTTAAAGTAAGCGCCTATATATACCTATTACTTCCGCTCTTAATATAGATAATATTATTAAGTAGGTTTAAGTAAAAGCTATAGTTATAAAGTCTATTATTAAAAGCTTAGAGAATATAAAACTTTATAAATTAAAGTGTTAAATAGTTAAAAGCGTTCTATTATAGTTATACTTAGGTATTAGTTATCTTACTTAGTAGATTAGAACGGTTATTTAGCACTATTAATAAAAAGTTACTTTAGTTAAGTCTACTCCTAAGGTTTATATAAAGTAATTAACTTATTAAAATAACCTAGAGTAACTCTTAGTAACTAGTAGTCTACTTAGATATTTAAGTATAGGCTATAATTAGAAGAGGGTAGACGGAATAATTATAATAGTTTATTATTTTTTTATATTAATAGAACTTTATAGCTAAGACTAGGTAAAATAGTTAATATAGTTAAATTAACTAATCCCTATAGTTTACTTAATAAAGTAGTTATAGTATAAGGGTATATATTAGCTTAGGCCTACTATATAAGCCTTAAAAGGTATAGCTAAAACAAGGTTCCTCACTGTAACCGTTCTACTACCACAGCACCTTAGTAGGAATTAAAGCCTTTTAGTACTCTAGTATAGCACGCCCGCCCGGCAGGCAGAGCAAACCCTACAGTACCTATTACACCCTACACAGCAGCTCTAGGAGATAATAATAATAGACCCGCTAGGGCCCTCCTTAGATATAACCCTTATAATAATATAAAAACTTACCCCCCTTAAACATTAGCTAAGGAAATAGAGTATAAGGTAAATAGAATATAGTGTTAGAGTACTTAGCTATATAGTTATAGGTATATAGCCTAACTATACTACTTACTATAGCCTTAACTTACAACCCGCGAAACTACCTTAAAGCTAGCCTCTAGCTATTCCTACCTCGACTACACTAAAGCTAGTTACCTTAATAATACTAATATAAGATATATAGCTATAATATATATTAATCCTAAGTAAGGTATATATATTATAGGCCCTAGCCCTTAATATATTTTACTACTAGAGCTTACTACTAAATACTACCTATATCCTCTAATATAGCCTAGCTTAACTACTAGTATAAGCCTTTATAAATACTAATACTTTAAAAAAGATATATATTAGCTTAAAAACTTATAGATAGTATAATTTAACATCCGCTAGACCTTCTATATAGTACTATAAGATAGCTTAGATAATAAAAATAAATTATCTAAGGAGGATATAACCTTACTTAAAAACTAATAGGTAGTATACCTTAGTATTAGCTAGCTTACTTCTATAGTACTTAAAATAAAGTTAACTAATAGGAATAAAGAATCTAAAGAGAATATAATTAAGCTTAAAAATAAATAAGTAGTATATTTTAATATTAACTAGCTTACTTTTATAGTATTTAAAATAAAGTTAACTAGTAAGAATAAAGAAGCTAAGGAGAATATAATTAGGCTTAAGAATAAATAGGTAGTATATTTTAATATTAGCTAGCTTACTTTTATAGTACCTAAAATAAAGCTAACTAGTAGTAATAAAGAAGTTAAAGAGAATATAATTAAACTTAAGAATAAATAAATAGTATATTTTAATATTAGTTAGCTTACTTTTATAATATTTAAAATAAAGCTAACTAATAGTAATAAAGAACTTAAAGATAATATAATTAAACTTAAGAATTAATAGTTAATATACTTAGGTTTTAGCTAAGCTTATATAAAAATAAAAGTAAAGCTAAAAGCTAATAATAAAATACCTAGAGAGGATTTAACCTAGTATTAGCTAAGAGTATACTATAATACTAGTTTAGCTACTACTTTAAAATTAGATAATAAAACTAGTGCGCTAGGATAGCCTTTTAAGTTTAACTTATTTAAGCTTAAAGACTAGTTACTAGTAGTTAAAAATATAGTACTTATAGTAATAGAGATTAAGCTAAGTAGGTAGGGATTAGAGAAGATAGCTAAGTAAGAGTATAATACTAAATAGCTATATAATATTACTAACTACTTTATTAATAAAGTAGGGGCTATACTAGGTTTACTTAAAATAGAATATAGCTTATTTAAGTACCTAGTTATAAGGGCCTCTACTACTAAGGTAGAGTATAATATAGTATAAGAGGCTATTATAGTAGAGAGTTATAAGTATTAACTAATAGACTCTTAGCTATCTAAGATAAGGTAGTAGGCTTTTATAAAGTAGTATAAGGTAGATAAGTTTAAATAATTAGTAAAGGAGGAGAGGGATAAGCTTTAGGAGAGGGTTAAGAAGTTTAATACTACTAATTATAGGCTATAAATATAACTATTAAGGGCTATATTAGAGAATAAGGTATTAAAGAAGGAAGTAAAAGGTATAGAAAGGGAATTAGATAGGATATATAAAAGGAATTATAAGCTTTAAATAGATTTAGCTAGCTATAAGGGAGAATAAGAATAGTTTCTTACTTTTTATACTACTTTTATATAAAAGACTACTAAGTAGGGAGTAAATTTACTATAATAGATAAGGGATTTAGAGTAATAAATAAAAGATAGTACTTATAAGTTTAAATAAACTAGTACCTATTTAAGAACCCTTACTATTTAAAGCTAAAAAGCCTTTAAAAAATAAAATAAAATAAGAGTTATAAACGTATAAAAGTATTCTTATACTAATAGTTAAATATATCTCTTAGCTAGGTTTTTAAATATAATTAAAAGCTAAAGGTATTTAAAGTAGCTAAAGCTATATAACTATTAACTATCTAAATAGGATAAATATATAATTATAAGTATAAGTATAAAATAGTTATAAAGAGTAGTATAATAAAATATAAGAATATATTAGCGCTAATATAGTATAGCTATTTTATACTTTTACTTTAATATAGATTAAAGTAGATTAGAAAGAAGGGAGTAGATTTCTAATTAATCTTACTATAACCTACTTTATTCTAATCTAAAGAAAATAACCTTTAAAATACTTTATTTAATATAGTTAGTATTTTATTTTAACTAAAATATACTCTATAGTTATTAAAACCTTTCCTTTTAAAATAAGGATTAAAAACTTTTTAACTTAAAGAGATACTTTATTTAACTATATAATTCTAAAGTACTACTTTAAGTTTAAATATAGGGTACTATTATAAAGACTATAAGGAGGTCTATTAGCTTAGGGTTATTATAAGTAGGTAGGGTAGTTATAGGGTATACTAGGAAGCTAGGGCCCTATAGTTAGCGTAAGGCTTATATAATAAGACTTATATCCTACTTAGAGTATATAGCTCCTAGCTCTACTTATAGTATCTTACTAGCTAGCTTTATAAAGCTTATAAGCTATATAAAAACTTATACTAATATAGCCTTACTTAGAGATAAGAACTTTAAGATTAGGTTATAAATATTATACTAGTTTAATACTTTACTAATAACTTTATTAATAAGGTTAACTAAGTAAGCTTAGAGTAAGCTTTTATTAAAAATATTAAACTTAATATTAATATTATTCTCTAAACTAGGTATTAGAATAAATACACACAGCCCTATTAAAGTAGGGGTATACCTTTAGATATATAATAGAATTCCTCCCTACCTATCTATCTAAAATAAGTTTACGCTAATCCTCTTCTATACTATCCACATCCTCTCTATTACCCTTATAAGCTTAGTACACTCTTAATTCCTCTACTAATAAAACTCTTAATATAGTTATATAATAAAGGGATATCCTATATTTAAGGGCACTAATAGCGATAGCTACTTTAAGTACTTAAGGTGTGTGTATGTGTAGCCTATCCGTGTCTTAAATAATAAGCCTTTATCGCCTAAGACTAAGACTAAGGAGAGGAGCCCTTAAATACCTAAATAGTATCTTAGCGGGATAGTATACCTATACCTAACCTTAATAGACTAGGTATTTTATTAGTAGGAGAATATAATAATATATATAATACTAGTAGTACGAATGTAAGTAGCCCTACCCCTATCGGTGCAGCCTATACTAAGATGAAGCTAGGCTATATACGGTATCCTAATAGACTAAATCACTGCTAGCGCTAGCGCTAGGGATGACTTTGTTATCCTATTCTATATTACCGAGATTATAAACGTGTTAGCCCTACTTTATACCTTTAGGATACACCCTAGTAACATTAATAATAACCTATAGCTAGGCTATGTAAATGAGATCGGATATTCGTACCTAAAAAAACGGCTAGTATACCCGCTTATATACCCCCGGTGCGCTAACGTTTTTTTACACTACCTATTTACTATATAAAATAATAAAATATAGTTATTAACTATATATATCTATTATTATATATATACTACTATTATTACTTCTACTTACCCTTATTATTTCTTCTACCCTAGTGTTTTACCACTTCTTACCTTATATAATTAAGTATTCCTTAACTAATCTAAGTATTATAATCTCCTCCTAGGTCTTCTTCTTATTATTACTAACATCCTTATTATTAATAAGGTCCTCTATAGTTAAGTCTACCTATAGTAGCTAGTTAATAGTCTAGTAAGCTCTTATATAAAGCTTCTTAGCTATTAGCTTAGGTATTAAAGCCGTTACTATTAGTAAGGCTATAGCTATAGAACGCTACTTCTAAGTAGATAGCTTTATAAGCTCTACCTCTAACTACTTATCCTATTAAACTACTTCTTACTAGTTCTTCCTACTATAGGAGTCCTTCTTATTAAAGGACTAGAGGGTTTTATTATTCTATTTAAATACTAAGTTAATTTATTATATAGAAGCTATAGTTACCCTTATTTTATTACCTATTTTACTTCCTAAACTAATAGTTATTAAGGTTATCTTCTTCCTTAATATAGCTTCCTTATAGCTAGTAAGAATCCTTTCTTCCTATATACTAAATATACTCTTATTATAAGGCCTTCCCTTTATAATAGTAACCTTATTAAGTAAGTAGACTATAAGGAGAGGATTTTTAAGTAAAAGGTTATAATCTAGCTAGTAAAACTTATAAATATTATCCTTCTTTAAGGGAATATTAGTTTTATTATAATTAGTAATTTAGTTTATATAAAGTAAGCTATACTAGGTATAGATAAGGTAGTTATATATAGTAGGTAAGTAGTTACTTTATTAAGTAATTCCTTTAATTATATATATTATATACTTTTACTTTAATTAAAGTTATAACTATATATTTATATATATATATATAGATTATATATAT
>JUJX01000138.1:100272-141689 GCA_000800745.1 Diaporthe longicolla | reverse complement strand
TTTATTCTTATAAAGAACTTAACCTTATAATAATTATTATAAAACTAATATTTAATAAATAGTATTATATTTTAATTTTTTTAAAAAAAAGCTTTATATTTTACTTTTAATTTTAACTTTAAATTAGATTTTTTTCTAACTATAAAATTTAAAACTATAATATACTATAAAATATAGGGTATTTAACTATATTTTTATTATAATTATAACTTTATTAATACCTAAGTTATAGCTTTATAAAGTAAATATTATCTAGTAAATAGAAACTTAAATAAAAATATAATTATATTTTTAATAACTCTACTTTTTATATATTTAAATACTTAAAAAATAAAACTAAGATAAAATTAGAATAATATATATATATATATATTAATATATAGCTGAAAGATTAAAAAAGAGTATTTACGGGTGTACTATCCGTTTTTTCGGGTGTGAATATCCGTTCTCATATATAGAGAGGTTAAAACATTTATATGTAGGCTCTAGGGGGAAGAAATGAGTGACTAAGGAGATAGGTAGTTATATAGTTGAAAGGATGAATACAGTGTGGCCGAAGCCGATGGGTATCTAAGCCCCAGTGAATGTAACATAGGTCTGGAGACCAATCGGCTTTCGTCCTGCGTAACGACTTAACGTGAAAACAGGGAGAATTTACATACAGCACGGAGACCATTCAATCAAGTGCCATCATATGTACGAATGGTTTCCACTTCGAATGTCCCGGTCCACCCAGTTCATTTCAATAACTTGAAGTCGTCAGATGGTTACATGTGCCTCTGTCTCTGATTTACAGACACTGCTGACGAACCAGACGGTACTATTAGCTACGCTCGGCCACTATCACTGCTCGATGTGCTGCGCCGCCTCTGCCATGCTGCGCCAAATACGATAGCATCGAGAACGAGGATTAGAAGTTAGAATCTCAGCGGCTAAGAGAAGAGAATTAAGTTTATGTGTGATTCTGTTCAACAGGTTACATTCTCATGTGGCATTGCACCAGTCGCATCTAGGATAGACAGGAGATCGAGGAAAGGGAACAGCAAACATATCTCGCAGGCCCAAAATTGGATAGAAAGGACATGGCGTCTACACGTTCTCCTGTACCTTAAATACTATAAAATTGGGAGTTATAAGTTTTGCATATTTTGCTACATTTAAAGACTGAGTTCATTCCCATTGGCGGCTGGAAAAAGTCTTTCGTCAGAATCGAATCTCAATCTGAATTTTGCAAGAGGTCCTAATAAATGTTTCGCCCGTTCACTATGAAATCCCCGTTTGCTCTTCTCGTGTTTGCCTTCAGCCTCATCGCACTCGTCCATGGCGTCATCATTGACATGGAGGGCCTGCCAGATACCGGACTCGATACTTCATCATGGGAGACCGGCACAGCGCCTCCGATCGCAGACCTGGTGGACATCAATGACATGCAGATTGCGGCCAAGAATACTCTCGATGCCGCGGATTATGCATACTACCACTCAGCCGCTCTAGATGAGATCAGTATGATCACTCGTCCATAATGCGGGAGCATCATCACGCCGACTAGTGACACCGCTCTTAGCTTATCAGGCCAACATGCTGGGCTGGTCGAAGCTGCGACTCAACGGATTCAGCTTCGCAGATGTCTCCAAAGTGAACACCAAGTACGTATAAACTCTCAGCCAAGCTGACCGCAGACGTTGCTTACTCACCTTCCCCAGCACCACGATCCTCGGCTACAACTTCTCTGCACCGTTCTTCATCGCTCCCGCTGCAAAGGCCGGGCACGCAACCTCCGGCGCCGAGACAAACCTCGTCAAGGCCGCCGGAGCTGCCGGCATCCTCTGCGTGCCATCCATCTCCAGCACGCAGTCCATCCAGACCATGGGCAGCGCCGTCGCCCCGGGCCAGATCGTGTTCCACCAGGAGTACATCTGGTCGAACAAGACCCGGCTGCAGATCGAGCTGGGCCAGATCAAAGCTGCCGGGTTCAAGGCGATATTCCTGACTGTTGACAACACGGGATCAAGGGTTAAGATGCGCTTCTCCAAGGGCGGCGACACGGGGAACTCGGCGACGTTCACTATTCAAGGGCTCAAGGAGCTGCAGAATATGACGACTCTGCCGGTTGTGCCAAAGGGCGTCAAAACGGCGCATGACGTGAAGGTGTGCGCTGACCTTGGCTTCAAGGCCGTATATATCTCCAACCACGGCGGCCGCGTTGTCGACCTCGCACCCACCGCCGTGGAGGTCCTCCTCGATGTCCACAAGAACTACCCGGAAGTCCTTAGCCAGCTTGAGATCTATGCAGATGGTGGCGTTCGGCGAGCCTCACACGTTCTGGAGTTGTTGGCGCTTGGTGTTCGCGCAGTTGGGCTGGGCAGGCCCGCCATGTTTGCGAACGTCTACGGCCAACCCGGAATGGCCAAGATGATCAGCGTTCTGCAGACCGAATTGAGGACCGAGATGCAGCTCATGGGCCAGGCTGATGTGAATATGTATCGGGGAAATCAGACCTTTGTAAGTCATCTGAAATACAGTGCAATCGAAAACAAATGATTAACTGATAGATGATTTACAGCTCAACACGAAACAAGTCGTGTTGGAATACTTCGGCGCTCCGCTCTAGTGGACCGGAGACAATACGTATATGACTGATGCTGCACGTTCGTACCTGCACCTCAGGCTCTTGGAAATGTACATAGGGTATCTATCGTACTCCAACTAGTAATCATCAATAGGTATTCTTAACCCTTTGTTTGGCATGCATCTTACATTGCCGGATAGATTCATAAATCCAATTTATTCTTCAAATGTTCAACCCCCTGGCAAGGTGAGATGCGAAGGACATACTTGGGTAAAACTCGAGATTGATAAGAGCACCTGGGCACACAGATTACCTCTACTCACTCGTAGCGAGCATATCGGAACGTAAGCACATCTATATTATCTGCTACCTAGGTAATGATGGATCATGTCTGCTCTATTGGAGAATCTTTTCACAACGATGGATTTTGAATCGGTCTTTCTGTCAAGCAAAGTCATGTAAATATAGCAAACATGTACTAATACACAAGGATAATGTCGCCAGCATCTTTCTCCTCCCAATCTGCCCCCTCCTCAAACATGATACCATCGACATAACAACCCCCGATAAATTGATATCTCTCCTCCTTGCCTTCGATGTTGCGCAAGACGACAGGAAAATTTGTGCCGTGCGGATCGCAAGTTCATCGCCCTCTCGATCCAACCAGGATCAAGGCAGATTCGTCCTTCCCACTCCTTCGACATTTGGATTCCAGGACTGGGTCTTGCGGTGGCAAGCAAGTTAGACGTCGAGGTGTGCATAGACACTCATGTGTTGAATTTCACCGTCAGAACATAGAGAGACAGCGACGGCTGATTATTCATGCACGATCCTTGAGGGTTACTATCGGCATGAGACAAACATAAAGCGTGGTCAGACGATCAGTACCATCACCCCTTATAAGAGTGCTCTCGGCGAATATCCAGCAAGTAGAGCAGCTTAAAAACCAGTGGAAAGGCCCTATCGGGGCCCTGGGAGCTATTCGTCTAGGCCTTCTGGCCTTCTAACTACTAATGGTAAAGGGGGCCCCCTGCTGCCCAGCCCTGTGTATTCTGACCCGTATCCACGTATCAGAAGAGCAGAAATCACGTTGATTCTGCTGACTGATGGTGTAGATAGGTTGGTTGTTGATTCTCCCTACTGTAATTGCAGGGCGCCCTGCAGGCGAGTGGATTAGGTGCCTGCAGGGGCTTGCTTACGTAACTAAGCCTACGGATCCACAGCCCTCCCCCCCGTCGCCCACAGCCTCACTCCCACTGATGGGGGTTCGGGTTTTCAAAGCTAGCCAATCAGCTTGCAATTTGTCTGAACCATAGTGCGCCGATCGAGTTCCCATTCACAGACTATTCTAGACCAATAGCAAGGCCGAGAGCTAGACATTGGAAAAAAGTTGTAGGAGGATGATGCGGGGTCCCTTGCCTTCCTTCAATTCGGTTCACGCCCACTTTGGGTGAAATGGAGTCGAAAGCAAGATTCCGACACATGGGACACAGGGATCCTGACTACTTCGAGGTCAAAGATCGCGAAGATGCCATATTTGAGCATGAAGCGACCAGTCGCTGAGTTTCGGAGAAACGGGACATTCGAGTAAACTCTTCGGCCATGCTTGGTGTTCATTCGGGTCTTAAGGTGGGTTGGAGCATGTCCCGGCTATGAGTGCTCGGCCCACAGGTGCTACTTGTTAAGTACAAGCTGAGTTTGGCGCGGCGAGGCGAGGCAATGTTTCTCCACAGTCAGCTGACAGAGCTCGTATTCAGAGCACCGAAGGAAGCAAAGCAGAACACGGCCACTCTGACTATTACGCCAAAGATAGCCAGCAATCCTTCGCCAAGGTATTATGTTGCTTAAAAGGTCAACTCCTGGAACAGATATAATTCAAGCTCAATCGTTCTTCGTCAAAGTTTCAGCAAAATATATTTCTTAGCACTGCATTTTTGATAAACAACTTGACCTCTTCAATTCAGTCTATCACTCACTCTGTCATAATATCGAGCGGCTAGCGACAACTTACTAGCCACACTTCCTTGCCTACACCCCTTGCAACATCAGAGAGATACAAGCAACATCAACACCTCAACAACTGTCACAATGTACGCCAACATCATTGTAACCGCCCTGGCCCTGGCTGCCACCGCAACAGCAACCCCACTCGCAGTCCGCCAAGAGACCTCGCCGGCCATCAACCCCTTCCCCATCACCCTCGCCCAGTCGGCCATCCCGCACCAGTACAGCATCGTGGCCTTCACGCCGACCACGACAGCCATGGTCGACGCGTGCAACACCAACGTGAACGCGACGCGCACCGTCAACGTGCAGACCATGTCCAGTGGCTACCCCTCAAACCCGCTGTGCGACCACCCCTTCGACCTCGAGGGCGTCACGGGCCTCACGCTGCTGTGCTCCGATACCGCTGAGCACGGCGACCGAGCGTCCCAGGTCACGGCCGTTGCTACCAACGGCGAGAAGACGCACGACTGCGTCGAGCTGCCGCTCAACGTCTACCCTACCTCGTGTGGCCCGCCCGCCTCCATCTGGCAGAGATTTGCCTGTCAGTAAGGGGGGCGAGAGATGCCAAAAAGTACAGGTTTCGGTCGGCACCGGGAGGAACGATTTACGTCGACAATACTACGTGTATATGTTATTTAATGTTTGTTAGTAATGGTCGTCGGTCGGTATTTCATGTATGGGTGCGGAAAACTCTGTCGTAATTTGGCGCACCTGGCGCCTCTCAAGTTCTCAAGTGCTGAGGCGCACAGGGTTGCCGGGTTTAGCGACGAAATATTCGCAAAGCACTGGCGTTTAGCGTACCCTAGGGTACTATATACATTTTCCTCGATGATGAATCGGGGCTTACCTGCTATTCTAGAGAATTACACTGCTGTCTTCTTGGCCTGACTATTAGTAGATCGCGACTCGATGATCATGGGTGCCGCCAAGCCCCCGGATTACACACGACTTCCTGAAGGTGACCGACAAAGTGGCGATGAATATGAGTTGCGCGAATTGATACCGAGGTGACGATGCAGACAGAAGTGGGTTTTCTTGGGACGCTTTCAGTTTGGCGTTATCCTACCAGGGGGGGGTGGCCATAGTAGCTACATACTTCTTACATACTATCAGAATAGTTTAATTAGGGGTTTCTTATACTATTATGCATTCCAGACGCATCGGTGGATCTGCAATCTATCAGACAACTTCCGAAAGGAGTGTAGGGGATTGTGCCGACCAAAAGAGACCTGTAACTTTTGCACCGTCTAAGACTGCGACGATGTCACGCCATAGGCGCCATTGTGAACTGCAGCATCGCGTGGTGTCCGGAAATAGTGCTGTCAGATCTGCGGAAAATACCTTGGCCTTCCGCAGTACATGTTCAATTGGCGAGCCGTGTTTTTCCATTGATCCGGGTTGTCTTCGCGGTCGGGGTGCTGGTCAGCTCCCACAGCATCCCCATGGGGAAATACAGTGGGCAAATGGCCTGACCAAACATGCCACCTACCGGCTGAGCAGGTCACACCACCATTCCCATCTTGGGGGTACATAAGTCAGCCGTGAAACTGCTGCGAAACAGATCAAGATCTAGATAAACCAGTCTGGTGACACCTGCATCGATTTATATTTGATTCAACTATATCCTCTATCTTCTTGTCTTCAACTACGACTCAAGTCGACCCAAATCAACGTCGCGATCATCCCTTGCAAAGCCTAACCAACCGCCCCCAACATCATCCTGATCCACTTTCCGCTGCACACCACACAAGCCAAAATGTTCTCGCAAAGAGCCGCCCAACGTCTGTTCACCACCGTGCGCCCGCATATTGCACGCCGGATGATCGCAACCCAGCCTCCTAAGGCTGCCATCCAGGAACAAATTTCCAAGACCGAGTTTTTTACTTCCGTCATTGCATTCAGCGGAGCGACAGGTGTCATCCTCGCCTGCGTCACAGCGCCATCGTCCTCTTCATCATGAAGTTTATCCCAGCAAATTTGTAAGTAAATGCCAAAGGTGAAGAGCGTAATAATACCTATACTAACATTACAATTTTCTGGCTAGTAATGGTGCCGTTGTAAAGAAGTGTAGCTCATACTAGCGACATAACGGTGGAGGATGATTTGAAGGGTGGAGGAAAGGATACCCAGGCGCATCTCTTGCGCACTTATAAACTTCAGCATTACGATAGACGGCTCCAGTATATAATGGCCATCGAAACCCTAAGTGATGGGCTTCAGGTGATGAGCCAGTCTATTAGCATCGGGGGGCTCTCGCAGCCGGAAATATTGATTCTCATTTAAAGTTCATACTTCTGCCAACCTCTCGCTTCTGTCTGTCTCCCCCTCCCCCCTATATGTGAGTCACCTGATTTTAGAGCCAATGTATCAGAACTACTGGTTCCGTTTCTATTCCGTATACAGCCGTATCTCACATTCCACTTCCTTCCTGCGGTCACGTTCCTCCACCCTCAATGTCTACTTATCGTGCCAATTGGTCTCCCTGCGGAGGTCCAGGAAGGTCTCATCACGGCCGAGAGCACCCTGATTCACAACCTTGCCCTCCCGGACGTACCCTACCCCGGCAATATGCAGGGGTCGCTCTTGTCTCCTCAGGCTCGAGTATCGGAGATACAAGAACCAAGCAGCAAACACGCCAGCTGTCAGTGCCACGGTCACGCCTAGGTACACCTTCCAGTTCTGGGCAGGATCAAGTTGGAACAAATCGGCAGACCATATTGACTGTTGCAGGTCAGCAAACAGAGCAAGATCTGCGCAAGGCATGTTTAATGAAACTAATCGGAGGAGGGCTGTGAACTAGTCACCTACCGTGACCAATGTCGACGGAAGAAAGGCCAGTGTCAGGACGGTGATGGTCTTCATCGTCTCGCTATCCCGTGCAGCTAGCGTTGCGACATGGTTGGAGTCCTCTGCAACCGCGAGGTTGATCTTGCTGTCTCTCTGCGTGACGAGGTTGAAGGCCTGGGGCTCAGTTAGCATGATGGGTCCAAAATCGTTGAGAAATCTAAGAATTTGCCGGTCCTCACCACGTTGATCTGACCTCTGACCCTCTCAAGCATCTCCTTCGTCTTATCAGCAGTGAGATCGCACCGCGACCTTGTGAAGGCAATCCTCTCCCGCAGACACCTTGAATCCCTCTTGGGCAGCGGCGGCAACCCGCCCTCTACACGCAACTCATCCAGCAGCTCCAGCGCGGCAAGTATGAAGTCCCCAAGCTTGACAGAGAAAGTGGTCACGGTATCAAAATGGCTCAGCTCGGTATTGCTCGCGTAAAGCGTACGAAGCAGGTTATCATAGTCCCTGAACCAGTCCTGCAGCCGGGACGAGAGCTGCATCTTCCACGTGTTGCGCGTCATGCCCGTCGCCGACTCGACCACGTTGATCTCCTCCAAAATGTCGTCGAACCAGCGCTTGTACTCGAAGCAGCGGTCCTCGTACACCAGGGCCAGGAAATACAGCGGGTGCTTTGAGATGAGGTGGCGGCGCTCTATGCACTTCTTCTGTATCTCCTTGCCTGTCTCCTCGCTCATGCTCGTGAGGAAGGCGACGGTTGCCAGGTCAGCTAGGCGGATGCGCATGGCGATGCTGATGGACTGGCTGTTCCTTGGGATTCGGAGGAGAAGTATCAGAGCGACGGGTTCATCGCTGCCGTCTGCATCGTATTGGATGTGGTGCGACAGGTGGAAACGCTTCATCCCAAACGAGACAATTGTGAAGGATGGAAGTCCGCATGCATGTAGAATATTTGAAAATGACGCCTTGGATATGCTTATTGGCTTGCTTCTGTAAGCGGGATCTCCAGTGGTAGACCTGTTATAGTTATCAGCAATCAGCCTTATTTCTCGGAGTGTCTAGTATTGCAGCACTGGAGTGCGTGACTTACATGAGGACAAATGGCCCCCATGACGACTGTACGGCTTTGCTAGTTAGTGGCTTGACGACTGATCTACTGACGTCGGCTAATTCAGTCACGATGGCCTTATCGTCTAAGGCGGTTTTAGTTACGGCATTCTCAGAAGGCACAAGTCGCAATATGTCGGCTGAAGACTTCTCCGTTGTGTGGATGTTGTCGAGGAAGGCTGGTATGTCTTCCGGATCCATCTGGTCACAAATTTTGTAGTATAAAGCCAGGTTCATGCGGGTATATCCATGAGGCACGATAGTTCAGTAATATAGCACTGTCGGCGGGTGGGCAGAATCCCTGCCTGGCGAGCTTGCATGCACTGCCCCCGCCACTATCGCCCAGCTACATAACACGCAGCAGCCAGCCAGCCACAACCTCCTGCTGCAGCTGACTTGCACCAGATATGGTTAGCACACAGGCGTCACCTCAGCCTCACCCCACATCCTGTCTCCCCAAACCAGAATGGTTGGTCAAGTTAGCAACAGGTCATACGTCCACTCCTCCTCAGGCACATCCTTATACTTGATACTGGTCGGGTGCTTGTCCCTGGCCGGCAAGACCTTTCGAATGTACAAATCACCCACGTTGATCGTCTCATACTTGGGACTCTCGCCCTCATCAACACAGCACGGCAAGACTTCGAGATTCGCATCCGGATCTGGCGTGAGGAAGAACGGGAGGGAATATCGTTCGCGTCCCGTCCTGTTCCGGACTCGGTGTACTGTCGCCTGGAACTTCCCGTTGGATTGTCTCTCGAGGTACTGGCCGACGTTGCAGACGAAGGTTCCAGGCTTGGGCGGCGCGTCGACCCAGATGCCGTCTTGGTTGAGCACCTCGAGAGCAGGCACCGAGTCTTGTTGGAGGACAAGCGTAAGCCCTGAATACCATTAGCTTCATTTACAAGTCGCCTAAGGTACACATACCTGTCAATCAGGTTCACTCACAGGAGAAATCGGCATGTGCGCCAAGTCCGATGCTGGGCTGCTCATCGACCGGGGTGGGTGGATAATACAAGGCTCGCATGCCCGTGATCGGGAACTTGAAGTCCTTGTCGAGTGCCGTCTCATCCAGACCAAAGGCAATGGCAAATATCCTCACGAGCTTCATGGCCAGGGGGAGCACGTTATCATAGTACCGGTACAGTCCCGCACGCCACCACGGTGCACTGGAAGGCCAGATATTCTGGGGCTTGGTGATGTGAGACGGCGGTTGGTGACCCGTTCTGCCAACATAATCCTGCTCGGGCTCTATCACGCAGTCCCCCATTGTGAATGCCTCCTTGATGTCTACGAGGCACGGTCAGTGTCATGGGTCTCAGGATGTACGGCTATGATACTTGCCGCCTTTGGTTCGAGGGTCATTTCTCGTCTCAAGCATTGGCTCGTACCCCCGGATAGCGGGATTCTTCTGCACGTGGGCATCCATCTTAGCGTCGAGGTCCAGTGCGAAGAACCGCTTCAGCAGATCCATGGTCTCTGAGATGACATGTTGGGAGACCCCGTGGTTCTCAATGTAGAAGAATCCGCATTGAGAGCAGGCATCGTAGATATTCTTGGCTATTCTCTTTCTCGCCTCGAGTGAAGCGCTGTCCAGCTCAGCCAGGTCTATAACCGGGATCGAAGTGAAAGATGAAGGATTGTCGGCCACCTTGCGATATGTCGCCTCGGCCCCTGAGTGAAAGTATACATATTGGCTCTCGTCCTGGGATCAATTGATGAGCATGCAAAGCGTGTCCTGCTTCTGGGGCTAAGTGTGTGTCACCTTCAGGCTCGGAGGTAAAGCCGATCCGGCTGGAGCGGACACGGCAGCGTCCGCCATCGTTCTGTCTGCTCTTGGTGAATGTAACGCGGGCAAACTGTAAATAAATATGTGATATATGGAACTAGCAATCATATGCCCAAAAGCCGAGCGTAGGATGCTACAGGGAGAAAGGGCGGAACTCTCCGAGGGATATCCCCCGCTTCCAAAGTTCCAATCACATCATTGTTATCTGTGCCGGTTTCGCTGCCCAATCGCCGGCGGCGGCAGATTGCTAGAGATTAATGTTTGCAGCATTACAGACTTTGAATTTGATCCATTATAATTTCTCATGATTTCTCTTACCCCAATCACAATTATACCGCCACCTGCGGCCCGTGTGCGTGTAGTTCGGTGTAGGCAGCGGGAGCCCATAAACAAGTATTCACGCTACAAAAAGAAACTGAGTCTGGATATGATCTACATTATTGCTACAATACCGCCGTGCCTCGAAAACCACTGTATTGGTATTTCAAATTCCCAAGTGCTTGCCCACTATTCAACAAATGTCCAAACGGTAGTAGAATGTAAGTACGAACGAGGCATTGCCAGTGTCTTAATAAAATAGTCCCCCATCGCATTGACTCATAGCGGGTTTGCAAGCCTCGAAGCGAGTTCACACCGAGGCTGTCGATTACGCAGTCACGTCATAGCTAGAGCTCTCCAGATTATTTGGATATCTGGAGCCGAATTGGTTGTTAGTCTAGAGTGCTCATGCATGGACTTCCAGAAACTGTATACGTCTTGAAGAGTTCAGTTGGTAGCACCTGGTCCTCCCTTAAAGATAGACACTTATGATATTCACCCAAAAATGGACGTTCTCGTCACACACCTATTCCATGGTGACCTCACCTGGGCCCTGCCGTAGACACGTTTCCGTCGCAGAACCGAGGCAATTGAGCTCTAGCCTCTGGCACCGCACAAGCCTGCGCCAACGCTAGCTCGTACGCAATCTTCGAGACCTCATACGACGAAACAGAAACCCCATATGACCAAACGGCATACCATATTGACAGCCCGCCAATAACAATACTGACAATGGTCAACACTGCCACCCAAATCGCCGTCCAGAAGTTCATCGCCTGCATCAAATTGCGCCCGTCGCGGTCCGCCTTGAGCTGTGAGAACCCCAGCAGCTCTCCCTTGCTGATCTCCGACAGCTGCATGACGCGCTCACCCCAGTACCGGTAGCGCCGCAGGTCGAGCGACCGGCCACGGCCACACCAGGCGAGGTCATGAAAGTCGGCCTCCCGGTCCTTGGTGGCAAGAATCCGTCGGGTACGGCGGTCGTCGTAGGGGAAGAGGAGGTTTAGTGTGTCCAGCGCTTCTTCGACGAGGTCTATTGGGAGTTTGGAACGTCTATGGCCTAGGAGGTGCTCCTTCTTCTCGTTGCGGAGGAAGACCTTGTGCTTGTATACCATGAGGGTTGGTTTGCTGTTGTCCGAGCTGGCCCATCTGATGTCGAGGTGCTCGGACAGGTTTTGTGTGAACTTCCAGTCGAACTTGTGGAAGGTGCAAAGATATTCCATGGTCAATTTTGAGTGGATCATGGCCTGAGTATTGAGAGACGATGGTGTTGGTGTCTTCGGGAAAGTGTTGTTTAGTAGCTGGGCCAAGGTCGTGTGCTCGGTCCATTGGTTAACCTTCTTAAATACAAACCACTCACTTTCATCGTAGGCACCGATTTCGACTGATGTCCAAATACTGATGGCAAGGCAGACAGCGTTTAGGATGGCATCAGGCGCCTGTCCAGCAAGACCCATTAGGTTCTCTGCCTGGATCTTTGCAACAATCTCCGCCCTTGTCATATCCTCCACGCAATCAATTCTAGGCTGGGCCCCCCATCGCTGCGCTCTCATATCCCGCAAGACGCCGACCAAATCGAGTGTCGTATCCAGACTTGTGGTCGCGCATGTGAAGGTAGCTCGGAGCCCGTTCGTTTCTGCGGACCATTTGAAAAGCTCTCCAGATAGAAAATCAATGTATTTGAGCCAGTGTTCGTAGTGGTTTTCTTGGACGTGTGCAATCATATCGGGCCATATTTTACGGATATGGGTGTGTGCCTGAAGGTTGACTGCCATTTCATAATAAGCACGGGGGGCATGATACAATTGAGCGACATAAATTGAAAGAGGTAGAAGAAAGGTCTCGAGGAAACCGGACCGGTCAAATACCTTGCTAGAAAGCTGCAACCCCACTCGCCGAATCTGTAGCAACATGCAGCTGAAGGATAAGCGACGAATTAACTAGGAGAGGAAGGGTGGCGCTCGATAGTATATGCGGAACAATTCGGGGTTTGAGGCTGAAAATGGTTGGAAGCTGAAAAGTGGTCATACCCCCTCATTTGTGCCACGTCTTCTGCGATGATCTGCTGCAGGTAGCAGCTACCGGCCGGACACCGACTATATTTGCGAGGGACGAGGCTTGTCGTTCATATATTCGTTCTTCTGTGCCTGCGCTTTTCTTCTCAATCCAGCGACCATATTGTACACCTATCAACATGGCTATTCCTCCGTGTACCGGCATTCTCATCCGACTTACCGACCCCACCGAAGGGCAACTCGTTGAGAAGGTACGGGGCCTAAGCCGTCGGGAAACATTAAACGGCACCAGGAAATTCTTCATTGGCAAGGAAGAGATCACAAATTACCGACGACCACGCTCCCGACCCAACCATGACCGGCTTCTTAGCACAAGCAAAACGGCACTGATTGACGAGCTTGAGGAACCATACGTGAGGCAGATCACAGAAGCCATCGAGCGATATGTAGAGAAGCACAAACTCTTTCGGGAGGAGTTGAACCTCACTACTGTGGTTACAGATATTCGTCTCTATGGGAAGGAGCAGAGCCATCGGGTCATGCTGCAGCCCAGGGGCTGGGTCGCCTGTAGACTGAGCGTCGTCAAGGAGGTGAGGAAGGTCGTCGCTAAGATACCACCGCATATTCCAGAGGGCTTGCAGCTCGGGTCCAAGATAGAAGCTGGAAACAGCGGCCTGACTTGGAACATGGCTGATTGGACGCTCGCGTCTTTGCCGGAGAGGCTCAGCCTGGGAGAGGGCTTTACTCTACCCAACAACGACTTCAAATTCTTCATGGGCGTGAAAATTCCAAGACAAGTTGTGGGTGAGATCGGGGAGATAGGCCCATCAAGACCGTCCTCCTGCGGCTTGTTGTGCTGCATTGAGGTTTTGCAAGGTCAGCGTCGGCAACTTGCTCGAGTTTGTAGGATTGGTGGTGTCATTGAGATCCTGGATCAAAATAGAGCAAAGAAGCTGGTTGCCGTCACCGTCGCACATGGTCTGTTGGACTATGTATTGGCAGCTACATCAAGGAATCAGGTGAACGGCCATAAACACGGGTTTAAGGGAAAGGGTAGGCTGTCCCCTTCAAAGATATCCTGGCACAAGTGTTAGAAATGGCACTCTGACCGACATCTCTTCAGGGACTGCAAAATCGGGAACGAGTGAACAAGTTGTTGAGGAAACTCCCGGTGGAATGTTTTACAATACGAATTGGACACCTATTAAGGGTTTTCACGCCATCAACTGGCTCGGCAATGTCTGGAGCCCGACACCTCAACATTCGACACGCGTATCCGTTGGGAATCTAGCACATTTGACAGCCGATGCGGACTTTGCTTTGCTTGATGTTCCATTCATCTCCGGGAATCTTTTCTCGGCAGGCTTTAGTGTCCAACGCATTACCGGTCTGGTGATGGACAATGAGCTGTGCACGATAGTTGAAACAAGGCAAGAGCTGCGTGTGATCATTGAGCCGGATCGTGTCCTTGGAGCAAACTTGCTGAGCGACACCCCAATCATGTTTGTGCGTGGCAGGCGATTCGCAACGAGAATGATCCGACTGAAGAACAATGAGCCCTTGCGTGAGCGACCTACTCTATCATGACGACCGACTATACAGCTGATGACCAGAATCAGCAGGTGGGACTTCCGGATGCTGGGTTGTGAACGGAAACAAGCTGTGTGGTGTGATTGTTGCCAGCAACGACACGGAACCCATAGCGCATATGGTTACTGCCGAGAAGGTTTTCAGCGACATTGAGAAAACGTGAGTGATTTTCCCGCGCTCCTAAATCACCCTAGACATCAATGGGCACTAGCTCACCGAGTTTACTGAATATGTAGCATTGGACATCGGCCAAAGGTAGGTCCAGCGCTACAATGACGTGGCGCGAGCGATCAATTCGATTGACAATCAACAGATTCATATAGGTGAAGACCAGCCAACCTTAAAGCCTTTACAAGCGGATACCACGAAAGCACCCACAGAAGAGGCTGATCAAAGCCACCAAAAACCATCTTCCATCCCACCGATACGTGTCGGACACCAGTCTCGTTCTTCTAGTCTAACTGGACGGGTCACGGCGTCATATGAAAAGTCATCTGGCTTCGAGGATCGCTTATTTTCTTCGATGGTACCGTCAGCCGGAGAAGGCAACGAGGGTCATTTCGTTCCACGTAACGTTCTGACAACGCTCATCACTTACTCTTCGGTCTCCGATTACCTGACTGGGCGACTTCAGATCGACGTACGTCACCGCCTGCCGCAACTGGTGGAATACGTGATCCAATCAGCTCGTAGACTGTTTGCGATTCTTGTACTTGCGGATGCTTGCGAAATCCTGGAGAAAATGTGTGACGAGGGACTCAGTGACGATGACTTGCCTCTCCACACAGATATTCGAGACTTGTATCGCGGAGACACGGATATAACATCAGAACCACAATCATTCAAGGACCTAAGCAGAGCCAAGATAATGTGGTTTGACAGGCAGCAATGGGCATTGCTGGCTCCTAAATTCACTTTGGACAAAGACGGCGAATCGCTGTTTTATCGTCTCAGTGAGAAGGTTGTCCTGCCATGGGTGGCTTCGGACAGAGTTGTGGAGACAGGGCGATCAACTATCAGGCGTATCAGAATACATCCTGCACATTATGACTTCTCTCAGGTGTCTGTGAGTCAGAGTTAACGTCCATCAATATTCGCAGAGACTAATATTCGAGTGGCAGAATGCAGAGGTGTTTGCGGTCAAGAAGCTCCGCTCTCTGGCTGAGGAGGAGTTCCACCAGGAAATATCTGCACTGATCAAGCTCCCACGCCACATGCACCTGAATACCCTGCTTACATCGTATGAATGGCGGGAATCCCATTTCTTGGTCTTCCCGTGGGCTGATGGGAACCTCATCGATCTTTGGACTGGAGAGATGCCCCGGCCAAGTGCAACAGCAGATTTGGTGCTCTGGTTCATTGAACAGTGCGCCGGCCTCGCTGAAGGTCTGACCATTATCCATGGGACATCCAAGCTGTCCAAGAAAGTATTTGGGAGACATGGCGACATCAAGCCTCAAAACATTCTATGGTATCGCCGGAGCGAATCCGATGAGCAGGGTCAAGGTGGTATGGGTGTGCTGAAGATAAGCGACTTTGGGGAGACAAAATTCCATCGTGACTCGACGCGTGAGCGAAAGGAATCGACAAGGACTGGCGTCACCATAAGTTATAGCGCCCCGGAGTTTGAAACGGAACGTGGCGGACCCGTGTCCAGAGCCTTTGATGTCTGGTCATTAGGCTGCGTATATCTCGAGTTCGCGACGTGGCTCCTCCGCGGAGCGGAAGGTGTGCACGACTTCGCAACGGCACGATCGAAAGAGATCCGTAAGAACTTCATGACGGACACCTTTTATGAGGTGTTGCCTTTTCCCGACAACACCGCCGTCGTGAAATCATCCGTTGGAGAGGTTAGTGATGCCCTTTACTTGAGTCGGAAAAGATGAGTCGAAAGCAATCGGAGCTGACACCCATTAGTACATTCGTTCTCTTCGGACTGGTTTGGACCCTCACTCGCACGTTGATTCGGTCCTGAACGACTTCCTCGGTCTCGCCTTGGATAAGATGGTTGTATTAGTGTCAGAACGGGCCAGGTCCGTCGAAGTCCTGGATACTCTGCAGTCTCTATTGGGACAGCTCCGGGTTGGAAAAGCTCAAGCTCCATTGCCTCGAATCTCTTCATATGAAACGGCCCAAGATCCTGTTCAGGAGGAGAAGTCTAGCTCGAAAACACTTCCCTTAGAGACTGGCAATAAAAATCCTCTAAAGAACGTGGGTGAGGCCCCTGCCCAAGACACGGTGCCGCTGCAATCCAAAGGGCCAGCGCTGTTTAGGCCAAAAGCCACTGACCAGTCTACGTTTCGAGGAGGAAAGAGGTCAAATCCGATTTCAGGTGGAGCGATTCAGATCTTGTCTCTTCAACAGATTGAAGAAGAAATCGAGGAGGGCGAGAGGGAGACCGATGCGTCGGGCCGGGTGCGAGAAACATGGCGCAGAAATACGCGCCGTACGGCCGGACTAGGATATGCTTCGCTGCCCCAAGGTGCGAAGGCCTCGTACCCGAGCGCCAGCAATTTAGCCGCCCCTGAAGGGTCGGAGTTCACATCGATGTCTGGCATACAACTTCTGGAGGCGGAGAGAACATTGCTCGGGCAGCTCATGGCCATTAAAGAGGTACAGATCCAGCGAGGAGGACAGGCTGGGGCTGACAGCGCCACAACGGCACACCCAGCGCCTTCTCCGAACGACGGAAAGGACTACAGAATGTCTGTGAGAGGGAGGTGGAAGCTTTTCAATGAAAGGTTGAGGCACAAAGTGGCACAAATTTAGAAAAGTGAGAGGCGCATACTAAGTGTATGGGGATACGCAGGGAGTATGGAACGGACGTGTGAATAATCCTAGGAGAACAAGATACTACCTCGGATTCTAGTCATAAATTTCGTTCAGCCAGCAACTCACAACAGTACAGTTCATTTAACTTGAAAATAAATATTGAATTTGATCACGGAAGACATCATCGTCCAAGCCATCAAAGACACCGGGGCCCTGAGAAAGACCCAGCCAGTGCCATAGGAAGCGGATAAACCACGCACATAGGGCTACTACACTTTCGACCCTTCAATGTCCTCGTTAGTCCCTAATTCCCCCAGCCCCGGCGGAGATTGGACCTTACTGGTTTCGCTTCTAATCCATATACGGCCGAAGCCATACACACCGCGTTGAAACTGTGGCAACCGGTTGCGCTCTTAATCGGTGTACATCCAGAAGGCGTACGGTCCCTACACACAGTGGCAAACACTCAAGACCTAGCGTTTAGATAAAAGTGATTTAAATACGATAACTAGATGGGACCTAAACCCAGCGAATTACCAACTTGGCCCTCAAAGATCGATCGTTCCGGGAATCGCAGTCGCGGAGCGCACTGAAGAAAAGTGGTGCTCGTTTCCGCAAAGCAGCCAAGCTGCACACCCGAAGACTTTACTTTTTACCTACTGCTGCCAGTGCACCTATTCAAGCTTGAAATGCTGTTCCTAATGGCACTGCTGGGCGTTCAGAGTAGCAAGCCGGGCTTGCCGGTACGTGGCTTTTTTTTACCCACTGACTGGTTCTCTTGGCTTGGCTTTCCTCAGGCACGGCACACACACACAAAATCCGCCGCGCCGGGGGCGGAGGCACAACCTTTGAGGTCAGTCAGGGGCAACCGAATTATTGGCCATGGCAGTGACAACGTGAGGAAAGCCAGTGGCTATATATTAGATCTTGCCATTGCTGGTCCTTCCTGACTCCCAAGCCCCGGGTTGAGTTTATCTCACTAGTCCCGGCCACATGTTCTTCATCGATCAGCCTAACACCACGTGAATTGTTCCAGATAGCCGGGTTCCATGTCTTAGACAATCGGGACTCACCAGACGTCGTAAATGGCGTAATTTTGAAAGAGCGAGGTGCAACATTACATCTGTTACTTGATGGCGACGGAAATTTTGGCGTGCCGCACTTTCATGATTGTCTACTATCTCTTCCTATGTCGGCGCCACCGTCCCTTGATCGAACAAGCCACGGGTTCTAGCTCGTCTACCCGCGCTCTGATGTTCACCTACCCATGGGCGTATTTGATGCACAGAGCCAGATCATTGGAATCGAAGGATCGTGCTCATACTTATGTCCGTGCGACATTGTCTAAGCCATCAACAGATGCGTGGGTGTTACAAGGCTCACCGACAAACGTTTGTAACAAACGTTATGACGCGGTGTCGATGCTGTGTCATCATCGATGCATGGCCCGAGATTAGTGAAGACTACATGTGTACTCTGCTGTCGGTGACAATGACATAGAAATCGCACCGTACACGCCTACACCCCCCCCCCAGGAACCCGGCGCGGTGGAGCAGCAGCGGGACTGTGATACCGTGGGAGGCGCCCAGGGCCAACTGAGAGGTAATGGATAATCCGGGCCCCACGGGGGGGCCACAACGGAACCGGCCGCCTCCGGAACATCAGGAGCCTCGCCTCAGTCATGGCTTCTTGGGGTTTGTCACATCTTATCGAGACAACTCCACCCGGTGAGCGCCGGTTGAGCCACTTGGACAGGTTTAGACTCGAGGCCGACCCCGGGCTAGTTCGATGATTTTGAGTTTGGTAGCTCCGGTGTGGGGGAAGTGAGTGGGTGCGTGTGTGTGGCTCACTGTGTTCGGATATGCTGCGATGTTTGCTGCTTTGATACGGATGTAACTGGAATATATATCAAGCCGTAGCTTCCTCCCCCACGCCGGAAGACACGCCGCCAAAGAATCGTTCCAAACCCCCCCAGCACCTAAACTCGTTCTCGGTTTCCATTCCACATCGTCCTCACACATGCACCCAATCTGATCGACCCATCTTGTCCCAAACATCATGGCCATCCAAAAGGCACATCCCCCAGCATCCCGTCCGGATCCGTCCTCGGGCAACGGCAACAACAACAACAACAACAGCACCACCGAGACATTCCAGCTCCAGCTCTCCTCAGGCAACGGCCCCGTCTACCGGACCGTCCTCCGGTCCCCACCACGCGACGCAACCCCCTCCGAGATCCCCATAATCGACATCTCAGGCATCTTCAGCCCATCCCTGACCGCCCGCAAGGCCGTAGCCCGCGAGATCCACAACGCAGCGACCAACAACGGCTTCTTCTACATCCGGAACCACGGCATCCGGACGACAACAACAGACGCCGCCCACGACGCGTGCCTGGCCTTCTTCCGGCAGCCACAGGACGTGAAAAACAGGGCCAGCGCGGCGCAGTCGGCCTACTTCAACGGCTACAAGCCGCCCCGGAGCCAGCGCATCAACCCTTCTGAGTCTGTCGACAACCGCGAGACCTTCAGCTGGACATATGACCCGCGCTGCGACCCGGCCGTGCCCTCGCTCGAGTCCCTGCCGCCGCGGGTCCGGTCCTTCCTGCGCATCGAGCCGGACACCGACGACGGCAACGAGGAGGGCCTGTCACCGGTGGGGGACGCCGAGGATGACGCCGACGCCCACGATCCCCACAGGCGCTTCCCCTGGTCCCGGACAAGAACAGTCCCGCACTTCGCCCCCGCCGTGATAACCTACTGGCGGTCCTGCCTCACCCTCGCCCGGGCCCTGGTGCGCTCCTTCGCGCTGTCGCTCGACCTAGACGAGACCTTCTTCGACAGCAAGGTAACGCACCCGGACGCGGCGCTCGCCCTGAACTACTACCCGCCCTTGCCGCCGACGCCCCCGCAGTCCCCGTCCCCGGGGCCCCACCACCACCACTCACCCTCACCACAAGAACAAGAACAAGTCTCAATAGGCTCCCACACAGACTTCCAGCTCTTCACGATCCTGCACCAGGACACCGTCCCGGGGTTACAGGTCCTCTCCAAAGAGGGCCAGTGGCTCAACGCCCCGCCCATCCCGGGGACCTTCGTCGTCAACATCGCGGACTACCTGCAGCGCATCACCAACGACCTGTACGTGTCCACCGTGCACCGGGCCATCAACAACAGCACCGGCGGCCAGGGCCAGGAGCGCGTCAGCATGCCCTTCTTCTTCGGCTTCAACATGGACGAGTCGTGCGCCGTCCTCGACAGCTGCGTCGCCGCGAGCCCGGGCGGCGTCAGGCGCTACGACGAGGTCAGCTGCTACGAGTGGGTGCAGCGGCGCGTGAGGGCCATGCACGACACCAAGGGGGCGGCGGAGTGATGCCACCACCAGAACCACTGCGGCGCCTCGCGCAAGTAACAACAGTAGTAATAGATGATGATGCGAGGCGGGCGCCGAAGAAAAAAACCCACCAAAAAAGCAGCTCGGATACGGTATGGCGTTCAGGTCCTGCGTTCGTTCAAATGCCGTCTGTCTGTCTGTCTCTGCCCTGCGTGCGAGCGTGCGTGCGTGTGTCTGGCAAGACATGGACGGACGGACAAACCCCACCGTCCCCATCTCGCGAAAACCAAAGGAAAAAAAGAGGCCAGCGAAAAGAAATAAAACGGAAGAGGAGAAACACACACACACACACACAAACCCAAAAAGAAAATGAGACACGACGGGTCCCTGGTGGTCCCGCCGCCTCGGTTCCTCGAGCGAGTGCGTGCGTCATCGGCTGCTCAATGAGGCTGAGGACCGGCTGAGACTACCTGGGCCCTGGGCTGGGGTGAGACATGCAGCCAACCGAGCAGCAGTTGGCAATTGGGCCCGGGGTTTCTTCATTCCGATCCAGATTTGCACATGCACATACATGCACGTGTTGGTGGGATCTTTCTTAGCTCTGTGCTACAATGAAAAAAAAAAACCTCGGCACATGGGCGCACGCCCATACACAAATACACACAGAGAGACAGGGAGGAAGGGAGGGAGGAAGACAGCAATACACATTGTAATACGGGATCGGTACTGTGTGCAAACGTCCATCATTTTTCATTCAAAAGAGCAATGCCTCTGTATCTATTGACGCTGTATATGGGGTATAATAGGTTATGTAAATAGATACAAGATTGTCATATAATAATAAAAAAAAGCCAAATTACCATCGAGCTGCCCAGCAACCGGAGCCGAAACAGATTAAGAATGGAAAGAGGAAACAAAAGCAGTTTGTGAAAAATTCCTGACCCACAGAACCAAGGGCACGTCGTAAATGCTTCAGTTTCCTTTCCCAATCCAGTTCATCAATCCTTGTCATAATATCGTGTGCGGCTGAGACTTCATCATCCGGCCAAAACGCCAGCCATACAGGTCGGCCTAGACGTGTATGCAAAATGCGTGCGTGCATGGTAACGTAAATGGCAATGCAAACGACACCAACACCAGCCTTGAGCCCAATCCCTCTCTGCGCTTCTTATTAGCACCTCACTTACTTACAGTCCGAGGTCGTTTTGACCCAGGAACGTCCTCGCCAGCTCGTCGCCGCCTTGCTCGGCTGCTTCCATCCAGTGGATGGCAACACACATCAGCCCACCATCACTCCTCACGTCTCGCCTGCCGCCGTCTGTGCCCTGGCCATGGCCTGCGGTACCTGGACGATGAGGCTGTCCAGCACCAATGCGCGCGCCGTAGCCCCCGCCGTACTTGTCCATGATGGCCTCTTTGAAGACCTCACGGGGCTTGGACAGCGGCAGGGTGGTCCGGTCAAGCAGCTCCGGGTTGGACAGGTAGAAGAGCGCAAGCTCTCTCTGGCTCGTCGGGTCGCCCTCCTTGGCGGTGATGGTCCACATGCGTGCCGCGTCTTCGAGACGGTACGTTGTGCTTGGCGGAGGCGGCGTGGGCGGGCTGGTTGAGGCCGTGCGAGAGGCCTGCTGTTCAGCGCTGGGCGAAGGCCTCTGCGCGCGAGCTTCGTCCTCGCCATTGACCGATGAGCTAGCCGTGCTCTCCGGTGCCGGCGGGTTGCCTCTTCTGGTCTGAGTGTATACTCCAACGAGCTCATCAGCCATCTCGACCATGGTCCTGCAGACCTCCTGCTTGAGACCCAGAGCAGCAATCGCGCAGTCCCAAAAGGCCTTGCCGCGGTCGGTCTTGTCAAGAATGCTGGCAGGCACAAAACTGGCGATGAATTGGAGGTCGCGGAACAGCGTCGCCGGACGGATTTCCGCGCTACGGAACAGCTGTTGCAGAACTGTCGCGACGGCATCCGTGTTGGACGCTGCCGAGGATGTGTTGACGACAGACCGAGTTTCCGAGTTCAAGTTGCCGCTCGGCATGCGATTGCCTCCGATACCGGGCGGCTGGAGTGTTAGCGACCTGCGCTCGCGAAGGTTGTCGATGGCCTCCTCGAACGGCCGGCAGTGACCTTGGCCGTATTTCTCTGCGTCGACCTCTGGCGAGCGCAGCCATCCCAGCCTGCGGCGAGTGCTTCCTGAAGTTAGGGATGCGACAATAAGATGCTCCAGCTCGAAAAGGGCGTTGAGCTTGGCGTATGGGTCAGGGTGGACACAGAACATCCTCAACAGCCGCTGGTAAGCTCCGGTGAACGGGAACTCCGCCAGGTTCTCCCGGCTGGGCTTCGAGGACTTCTTGCCCGGCAACGTATCGCTGGTCGCGGAACTCTCATTGTCCCGGTTTGGTTGAGCACCGGCCGCAGGCTGCGACTCGGACGTGCTCTGATTAAGAGCTGCTGCATCTGCAGCATTATTGGCATCTCTCAAGTTGCCGAAGCTCTCCTTTCGTGCAATGACCCGGAGCCTGGAACGCCTCTTCTTGGCCTTCCTCTCCTGAGCATCGCGGCGGTCGATACAGTCCTGGCCGAGGTCCTCGAACCAGCCGTCTGTTTCGGACCCTCTGGAGAAAATCAGGTTCCCAAGGTCACTGAGTAACAAGCTCGTCAAGGTCTGCCGGAGCTCATCGAGGAACCTTGTCTTCTCATCGTTGAGTCGCTGCTGCTGAATCGTGTCACTGTTAGACACCGACGTGCCTGGACGAGCAAAGCCGTGGTTTGCGTGTCCATGAGGTCCGTACATAGAACCACTGAAATTGGTGATGCTCGTGGTGGGGCTATGAGCGCGGGAGGTCGTCGAGCTTGCTGATGTGATGGACTGGAATGGCGACCAATATGTTGACGCGCTGTCTATGGTGTGAACGGGTGAGGAATGCCCAAAGTAATCCCCCGAGTCCATGATGTCGCTCATCGCCGTGCTGGCACGCGAGTAGCCGTAGCGTGCCGAGTCAAAACTGGCGATTGACGACATACCCCTCAAGTCTCTTGCAAGCGAGCCGGGCCTGCTTGATGCAGGCGTGAACCGCCTCTCCGAATCGCTCATGATGCTGCTAGCGTCGTCGTTGTGGAAAGACGATAAGGGCACATCCCTTCGTACAGCTGGGGCCTCGAGCAATTTCTTGTCGCGGAGATACAGCTCACTGCTCCAAAGCACCGGCCCGTCCATCATGTTGTCCCCAACGAGCTTGCCAATGCATGATTTGACCTCGCAGCAGAATCGATGGATACGCTCTTCGCCGCGGCAGAAGTTCTCGATCCCGTATTCTTCCAGGAAACGCGCAGTCTTTTCCGCCTGGTCATCAGAAAGCTTGTTTGGGCCACCTCGCTCTTCCGTCGCAGCTAGGAGGTCAATTATTTGAGACTCGCTGCGATGGATGTACGCAGAACCACGAAGCATGCTCCGGCTTCGATTGTAGCTGTTCCGTTTGTGACGCGTGGCCATCGCCTTGAGAGCGACGGCAATGTTGCGAGAATGCTCGTATGGCCTCGAGTTTTGAACATCAGTCACGTACCACATCTTATCGCGTAGCGCTCGCAAACGCTTCGCCATAGAGTCTATCACACCCTCGGCGCGTTCTTGCGATTGCTTGAGCCAGACAAGCCAAGCGTCGTATTCCTCGATTGCGGACGCAGAACGTCGGATAGAGTCTCGGGGCCCTCTGCTGAAGATGTTCAACAATGTTGCAAAGCCATCCGCTCGCAGGGATGACGAAGACAAGGCATTGAGTTGTTGCAGCGTCCTGAAATATGAAAGCGACCCCACGAAGTCCGACTGCGCCCGGGCTTGAGCCGCGGCAGCCTGGAGCATGGCGACGAGAACCGGCGTCGATTCAGGTGACTCCTGGCCTCGGCCCTCGACTTCCTTGCCTTTCTCGCCAAGGCTGAGTGGCGAGCCGACCCTCGCAGGACTATCTTGGCCCGGTACCCTTCGCCGATATGGATTCCGACTGGGGCTCCCAGGCCGTGTTCTCTCCGTTGTGATGATCTTGTTCTTGGAACGGTACTTTTTCAGCGTCGAAGTTCTGTTGCTGAACTTTCCACTGCCCTGCTCTGAGGTCTGTGGGATCTCGAAGTCCTCAACAAGCTTTAGGATCGAGTCACGAAGCTGGTGGTAGTCCTTGTCGAGCTCTGGCCGGTCATCGTCCAGGTCATCCTCGTCAGTCTCGCTTAGAGAGGAAGAGTTCTCTTCCTCTGGTTCGTCATCCGGATCGTAAGTCATCTGTGTAGACAGGGATTTCCCATCCGAAGAGATGAAAAGCACAGCCCATCGCTCAGCACATGGGTGACATGACCCGCAGCACGTGTCGACGCCAAGGATCTGGGTCATCTCGTGGAGAGCAAGGCGGAGCCGGTAGCCATCATCCTCATAATTACTCATATACTCCTGGCTCGGGCGAGCACCAAGTGGAGGCGAAGATCTCGCGGAGGTGCCAGTGGCCTGCTGGTCGATTGTTGTCTCTGCTGCTGTGCTTGTGTCACTGAGAACGGAAGACACACTTGTGCTGATAATAGAAGCTGTCTCAAAATTGTTGCTCCTCGAAGTAGCCATCGACATGGGCTGGGATAGGGTTGACATGCCGGAAATGGAAGGGGCACCAGAACGGATGGAGGCGGACGACATTGGCCTCTTCTCAGGGAAGAGAGCATTGACGAGTGTGACCAAATCCGCAGGGCTCACAACGAGATACGGATGCACCTCAGCGGTTTCCCGCAGCGATGTGATGGACCTGGCCTTGAGCAGCCTCGGGCGAGGCCTGTAGCGGGAGTTTCTGAAACGACCGAGGATGTTCTCAACATGGGCCTTGACCTTGGGGGGTGTCGAGACCGGGCCGGTCTTCCAAAGCATGTCTACAACGACGCTAGAAGCTCTCATGGCGACTTGTTTGAGGATCTTCTGCCTGCCATACTCTGTGATGTGGTAGTCCGTCATCATCCCATGGGTTTCTGGATGGACGACGACACCAAGCAGCCAGACGGAGAAGAGCCACTTGTAGACGAACCACTTCCTGGTGCTGTCGACATACTTGTGGTCCAGGCGCCTGAGGATCTGGTTTCCTATTTCGAGCAGACCCTCTGGGAGGCCGGTAGCGTCCTCATCGTCCAGGATGTCAAAAAGCTCGTCAGTAGCACGATCATAGAACTCATCAGCAGCAATTTGGTCCTTGGAGGTCCAGTCCGAGATATTGAACCGGGTGCCATGCTGGTCCTCGGCGCGGTCCAAAAGAAAGGCGCCATCCTCGAGGATCTTCATGAGGTACCACTCCATATTTGAGCGGCCTGCCCAGTCGCGCATGCTTGACCAAACGTTGAGAACGTGGATAAGGACGGGCTCGATGGGCACGTTCTCATTTCCAGACTTGGATTCCGTGGCAGACTTGGAAATGAGGCGCGCGCACGCGTTGGCCCAGACATCGGTCCGGCGCTTGTCCTCGGCGCTGTCGGGACCTGCTGAATTAGCAAAGCACGTATAGATGAGTGCAGACAGGGCATCGTGTCTCTGGAAGGACAACAGGCGCTCAACCGGGCTGGGATTGTTAGACAGGTGCCTGTTGGAGGTGCCAGGGCCGCGCATGTGTGGTTTGTTGTAGAGCGGCAGGACGGACTCGACCGGATCCAAGCCGGAATGGAAGTTGGTGATGGCGGCACGTTCCGAGTTGGACAAGGAGCATATCCGGGTGGCCAAGTAGTCCGGGTCGTTCCTGATCTTGGACAGGAAACTGAGGAAGGTCTCCCGGGCATCGGCCGAGATATCGTGGAGGAAAGGGACTGTCGAGCCAGCCATGGGACCGGCGACGACGACGGAGCCCGTGGGTGTTTCCAAACTTTCGGAGGACACCATCCCGGTGGAATGTAGTAGCTCCACCTCTGGCTCGAGGAGAGCGTACCTCCTGACCTCGTCGCAGCTCTTGCGGACATCCTGGACCGCGCTGTAGAGGGCTGCAAAGGTCTTCTTGTCCTCGGTGCGGAAGCACTCGGCCAGGTTCCTCTGGGCTATCTCGCCGCAGCGGGTGAGCCGCGCAGAGAGGGCAGTGGACACCAGGGTACGCTGCAGGCGGATTCTCGTGTTGGCGCGCTTGCGCTCCTGGTATTTGGACAACCGGACCAGGTGGGCGAGCTCATCTAGTGACGTGCTCTCTGCCGCGTCAACTGGGGCCAAATAGGAGTTTGTATACAGGGAGGCGTCGGTGATGAGCGGCTGGGGGATCTTGACGGGGGCCCTCAGCGCGGAAGGGAGCCTCTGTGGCTGCTCGTCTCGTGGAGCATTGTTCGGGGTCGAGTCTGGGTTATTCGAGGTGGGAGTCGGGGTGGGAAGAGGAGGTGACGGCTGGGCGACTATAGCTTTTCTAAAGACGGGGCTTGTAGCTTGTATTGCGCTCTTGGGCCGTGGGAGGTCTTCGCTATGGCGTGTGGGGAGCGGCATCTCGCTGTCGCGGGAGGTGCCTGGAGATATGTCGGACAATGAGGGGCTGCTAGGGTGTGCTCGTCGAGGGACAGAGGACTCGACATGACGCTCTGGAGAGGGAGGAGTGGACGACCTTTCCGGGGGAGTAGCTGTTGGCGAGTGGCTGGTCAGCCTCGCTGGACAAGTGACAAGGCAAGGCGAACTGGTTTAGAACGGTAAGGCTGGAGGATGGGAGCGAGTTGAAAGAGGGAGGGAGGGAAGAGAAGGTAGAACAGGTAGAGCAGCGACAGGTAGAACGGATGTACTGTCTCTGGTGGTGTGGTGGAACATACGGGCAGGCTCGGAGGCGTGCAGGACTGGCGAGGAGAGGGATCGTTGCATGGAGAACATGGCGCCCACATGGAGCGAGTGCCCTGGATCACTGCCAGCATAAAAAGGGCTGACAGTGACAGGACTGGAGGCTGAAGTTCGAGGGCGGTCAGGGCTGTCGGGGAACGGCGAACGGCAGACGGGGAGGGAGCACGACAGGTGCAGCGTGGGAGTCCAAGATTGGACGGCCTGGACGGATGGATCGAAGAGGCGCGGGAGGCGTGTGGAAGGCGTTGGTTGGAGGGGTGGTTTAAGAGAGAAGGCTGGGTTGTGGTTGGGAGGAGGCGTGTTGTCGTGTCTCTATTCGATCTTCGGCCCAGGTCATGTGTGGTAGGTATATAGGTAGTTGTTGTGATGGTGGTTTGTCGTCGCGAGTGTCTTGGGCGGAGAAACAAGAAAGACAAATTGGATTGACGTCGTCGCAGGAGCGGGTCGATGGTATTGGCTGACAACAACCCGCGACGATCCTGGTCGTGGCCGCCGTCGGTTGTGGTCGTGAACAAGTTCCAGACTGGATCAGACAGGCAGACTAAACAGACAAGACACAACACGAATAAGTCGGGGGAACAGGCAGGACAGAGGAGTTGAGGCTGAGGATATTAGATTTATTCCCGCCCACTTGCACACGGGTCGCAAAGTGGGTGTCGGTGAACAGGGTGGAAAGTGGAAATGGAAGGAGGCACAAGGAAATCGCGTGGTTGGCGACTACCCATAGCAATAATATGGATACATGTAGGAATATCAAGTACCCAAGTACTCGATATCGATCCACAGGGTGCAGACTGCAGACTGCAGAGAGTGCAGAGTGCAGAGTGCAGAGTGCAGCAGTGACAACAGCAATAATAGTACTGTGTGTGTGTTGTTCCTGTCGTAGGCCAGCCAGCCAGCCAGCCAGCCAGCCAGCCAGCTTGCGACGGCGACCGTCTCTGCGATGGAGGCGAGAATGCACCTTGAGCTAGGTAGGTCAGGGTGTACCTGGACAGCCCTCGGGCGACCAGACAGGCAAGCGGCTAGCCGGGTTGAGGCCTCGGGAGCTTAGAGGGAAGGAACGTTGGGGGTGGGCTGGCAGGACTGGGGGAGCAAGGGGAGCAAGGGGAGGTACAGTAGCAGAATAGGTGTGATGCGGCTGGTAGCTACCGCCCTGCTAGTCTAGCGTCCTCCCGAGGTTGGAGTAGGTACTCGGTAGACGCAGGGAGGCAGGAGCCAGGAGCCAGGAGGCAGAGAGAAGGTAGGGGAATCGCAGCAAGCACAGGGCAACAACTCATCAATCTCTCATCATCTCGCTCTCTCTCTCCTCTGGCTGTCTCTACTGTGTACAGTGTTCGCTCACGCGCAAAGCAGTCACCCACCCACACTCGTGCAGAGCAGGCAGAACAGGGCGTTGTGCAGCGCCTGCCCGTCTGTGCGCCTGCCCGCCCGTGTGCTGTTGTTTTCCGTGGTTGCTGCGTTGTAAAACGTGGGGTAGCAGTGGACAGGGATGAGGGGTCGGGGGTGGTTGGTCGGGTCCCAAGTCCTGCCTGAGAGAATGTGAGTTGTCTGGTTGGACTTTTCTGATGACTGCGCCATTTGGGAAGGAGGTGCAGGTGCAGGCAGTTGCAGCAGCAAAGAGCCAGCCACATGTTACTGTGCAGTGCAGTGCAGTACTGTATGGCAGTCTGGCTGTCTGGAAGGTGGGAGGTACCTGGGTACCTGGCTATCTCGGTACTTTGGGTAACCCTCTTGGGAGCTTCTTCTTCTCTGCACTTGCCTGCCTACTCCACAAGTCCACCCAAATCCACAATCCACAATCCCTCCCGTGGTCTACTAACGGCCTTCCTTCCCTTGCTTTACCCTTGCCTTGCCCATGCCTTGCCATGCCTTGCCATGCCTTGCCTTGCCTTGCCGTGCCTTCCTTCCCTTTCCCTTCCGCCCCTCACACGCCACGCTTGTGCTTTCTAAAAATGCGTAGCCTAACCCGAAGTGCCCGAATTTCAGTGATTTGGATGCGTTGGCAACCACCAGCCCACGCCAGGATCATCCTCACTCAGCAAAACCACCCGCAGACCAAGGGCACATCATGACCTGCCAGCAGTCCTACCTGAGGCTGGGACCCTCCCTGTGCACGCCCTCAAAAAGGTTCGGTCCTGTCCCGCCGTGACCCATTCACTCGGAGACAAGCCAGCGTGCTAGCCCGGCTCCTACACCTTTCTCTGCTTCTTTTCTTTTTCGACCGACTCTCCGGTAATTGTCAGCCCTGTCGCCTTCATGGGACTGCCCTGAATGGCCCTGACTGTTCTGCTGGGCGAGCATGAACATGCCAGCGTGGGAGCATGAGCCAGCGACCCCGTGGCAAATTGAGTTCAGCTTGCTCAGGGTCCGAAGGGCACGGTCTTGGATGGATCAAGGGCAGGGCGACGACGGGTTCAACTGGCGACCAAAACGCCCGTGAGCCACACCCGCCCGCGGACCCGTTGCAGGCCTCTCAAACTCAATCTCTACACACTGTCGACAAGAGTATCCGACGGCGGTGCCAGGGACCCCTCGGTCAATCATGACTGACAGCTCATCGCGGCCGCCCGCACCAGGCCTGACCGCTGACCGCTGACCGCAGACCGCAGCCTGCCAGACCGCAGAAACAGCTCGACGACGCCAGTGAGAGTTCATGTTCATGCAATCCTCCTGAGGCTAGTGGTTGGTTCGCTGGTTCGTTCCTCCTGCAAATGCCCCGGTCAGCCCGGAAGACTACAGATTACAGACTATAGACTACAGACTACAGAACACAGACGAGAACATAGACGACACACTGCAGACCCCAGCACGGAAACCCCAGAGCAAGCTTCGCCCCTCGCCTGTTCCCGCCGCCAAAACGGCTGGTGGGTGACTTGGCAGTGCATTGCATTGCCCTCAGCTTGGCCTGGACTACTGCTGTTGTAGATTAGATTAAACAACATGCCCGTGCCATGTTCCCCCATCCTGTCCAACAATGCGCATGTTTCCTGCCCTGCACCAGCGCCAGCGCCAGCCAACTCAAGCCCGACCAGTCCAGACGTGGACAGACTACCAGGCATGGAATCACCCGTGCCGGAACCACTCATTCATCTCCTCTGCTAGTCCGTCTCTCCTTTTACGCTCGTCTCCTCCCGGGGCGGCGACTGAAAGAGGAGAGCATGAGGAGCAGGAGGTGTGGCGTGTCTGCCGCCAATTGGCCAGCCAACAACCGCACATCCACTCGGCCACATTCAATCAAAAAAAAAGTCTCTCGTCAGACCTGCCAGCCTGCCAGACTTGACCCGGGCCAAGGCCGGGCGGCCACCGACTCGGACACATGCCAACTCACACTTCATGGCAACACCCGGCCACCAATCCTTGTTGCTACCGTGCATACCTGGCATGCCCTACCGTCGTCATCGCACCCGGGCCCACTGCCTTCGCCGCGCGCGACCAAACAGGACGAACTTTTCTCTGCACTCTCCAATCGCGGCGCCCATTGGGGCTCCTCTCATGGGCCGCGGACCGTGGCTCATGGCACATCGCACGATGTGCCGCTGTCACCCAACCACCGGCATCAACCACCCCCTGTTGCGCTCTGCCTTTCCTCCCCTTTCCCACCAGATCCCCAAGGTGGAGTCCACAGCGTCCCATGATCACCTGAACGTCTCCATCCGCCCTGAATTCAGGGCAGAAGAAGCTGCTGTCGAACACTGGTACCGAGCTTATTGGAAGGCCAAGCGCCAAACCGCCTTGGGTGGGCACGCGCAGAAGCCCAAAGTCGGTCCTTATCTGCCCGTTTTCTTCGCGCTCGCGTGCCGTACAGTACGAACATGGTAACCGGCCAGCCTGTGTGCATGTATGCGTGTGTGTGTGTGTATGTGGCGTGGAAAAGACCGTCGATGAGCGAGCATGCCGGGAAAAAGAGGGCCAGCGCACCAGCTCGTGGTCCTCGTGGCCCAATGTCTCTCTCTTGCGGGCATGCGGTGGCGGCTAGCGACGTGCGGCCGCTCGCAGGTGTCTGCATGTAGAGCAGAGAAAGCAAGCGGGAGCCCGCCTGTCAAGTCATGTTCGACTCCCACCCTCCATCATCAAAACCCACACCATCCTCATCGAGCCTCGCACAGGTTGCGCCTGCCTGCACGTCAGACACGCCCGCAGCCAGTACCAGTAGAATCCGCAACACCTGCGGCCACTGCGAGCGCTGCCATCTCAAGAGGCGGGTTGACAGGCATCTTCTGCCCTACGGGCGGATGATCACTTCCACGGACGGCCAACCGGCTTTCTTCAAATCGCTCGACTCCGGCTGTCATTCGCTATCTTGCTGCATTGGATCGTGCCGCTTGGCCAGCTCGGTGAGAGATATCTCGGACCTTCCGTCCCCTCTTGGACTCACGCACATGGGCTCGCGACCCGCTTTCTCGTTGTCATCGACGTCACTCTTAAGCTCCATCCACTGGCACTGAGTAGAATTCCGATTTCAACACGTTCAACATTTTTATTGATCGTCTCTGCCGTCTCGTATCAGCGAGACCGGCCTACCCACTCCTCGATCGACCAGGTCACAGCCTGACTGACTGCATGCATCCCATCTATTCCCCGCAGAGAGCGCGCGTCCTCGTCCGCCCGATGAGGCACGAGAGCCAAGCACTCACATTCAGAGCAGCGTGTCTCAGTGCGATGCAATGCAGAGTGTCTAGGCGCGAAACCTTGCGCGTCAGCAGCCAACGCTTCGCAGCAACGGTACGGCATATAGTTGTCTTCTCCTTGCCTTTGCATTTGACGTCGCCTGTTGATTCGGCTGAATGCGGTCATGCGCATGGAAGACTGCCCACAGCCAGACCCGCTTCAACGCAAGTTGACATTTGAGTTTCAAACCATTTGGCATGCGCTGCAAGCACCAGCACCTCCGTTCTATCGCCATGTCTCTCTCAACAAATCTGCCTTTACGCCGACAAATGCAACGTGCAGCACGTGCTCACCTAGGCCTAACTTTTGCGGAGTCTCTACACCCACCCCTTCAAGATGGGCAACATTGGACTGAACACAGTAGCTTCCATGTCCCTCTCCCCATTGTGTCCTTTGACTCTTGCTCCTGTCTTAATGTCTCAGTTTTGACTTTCTACAAAACAATGGCCAGCCAAGAAGTGCGCATGATAAGCCTGCGACTACGTGTCCCGCCTTGCTATTACTCCGACATAGGTCTTGGGCTCTAGATGTCAAGCGACTCCTTGTTCCTTTCTACTAATCTAGAGGCTGAGACTATGCTATTGTCTTCAAGCGCACTAGCCTCATACCGATATAACGTGAGTCGTTATATTTTGCATATTCGCTTTAAGGCATAGCCCTCGACCGCAGCCTCCTAGCTTACGTGATATTCCTGATCCATCTGATCCTACACCTCGCTGCGCCGTGGTCACCTGGAAGCGTAGAAAGTGGCTGAGAATGTAGTCTCTCAAAATTTGTACAAAAGTTACAAGCTGTACGTTATGATTCCTCAAGGTCTAGGACGTCGCCTCCTCTGTTCAGAGAGAGAAGGTTGTGTTGTAGTCAAGCACGCGTAAACCATCCCGTACACTGGCAAAATGCGCCTCCTCGACACAGCAACATTCGAGCTCAGGCAAGACAGCCACGAGTTCTTCCATGCGCAGGGCTACGCCATACTCTCGCACCGCTGGGTAGGCGCAGAAATCACCTTTGACGAGATCGCGCACCATGCACAAACCCTACGGGACGCGGGCTCACAGCGCATCACCAAGTCGTCGCAGCTAGACAAGATCCGCGGGGCCTGTGAGGTTGCGCGGCGGCAGGGCCTCCGGTGGCTGTGGGTCGACAACTGCTGCATCAACAAGGCCAGCGCGACGGAGGAGGCCGAGTCTATCAACTCTATGTTCAAGTGGTACCGCGACGCGCGCGTGTGCATCACGTATTTGTCTGATGTGCGGTCGGGGAGCCCGCCTGGATATCAAGTTGTCGCGGAGGAGCCGAGTGTGAAGACGGCCGGTGGGCAGTCACGCGCAGACAAACACATCCTCGACCGCTTCGATCGCCCCGGGCATCCATCCGAGTGGTTTTCCCGAGGCTGGACGCTGCAGGAATTGCTCGCGCCGCGCGATATGGACTTTTACGACTCGGACTGGGAGTTCATCGGCACGAAACACACCCTCGCAACAGAAATCAGCCGCATCACGGGGATCGACGCGGACTACCTGGCCGGGACAAGACACTTCCGCAAGGCATGCATCGCGACCAAGATGAGCTGGGCCGCGGGGCGCACGACCACGCGCGCCGAGGACGTGGCGTATTCTCTGTTTGGGTTGTTCGGCGTCACCATGAGCCCGCAGTACGGCGAGGGCGGCGAGCGGGCGTTCATGCGCCTGCAGGGGGAGTTACTTGCCACCACGGAGGACGAGTCGCTTTTTGCGTGGAGGATGCCGAGCCGCGCGGCGGGGGACAGGTACGATATTGAGCGCAGCGCCGAGGCGGTTTGGACGTCGGGCGAGTGGGGATTGCTTGCGCCGTCGCCGGGTTGGTTCAGCGGGTGTGGGAACGTCACCACCGAGGCTCCCCCGGGTAAGGCGATCCAGCGGCCCGCGCGGGCGTTCCACATGAGTCGGCAGGGCATTTTGGTTCCTATCATACCGTCGCCGCAGTTCAACAGGTATAAGCTGATCTTGTTCCTGTCGCCGTTTGTGTTGGTTGGTGCGATACCTGTTTGGATCTATGTGGCGAGGAAGATGAGGAGGAGGGCGGAGGGGGGTGTGCTTTTTACGCTTAATTGTTGGCCTGCTGATGGGGATGGGCATGGGGGTGGTGAGAAGACAGAAGGGGGGGCGGTGTCGATTTATCTGACTATGTTGCCTACGGATTCGTATGTGGGCGATCGGGAGCATAAGTTTAAGAGGACTAGGTGTGATGAGCTTGAGGTGGTGGGGAGGTATGCTACGCGGGGGTGGGAGGGGGAGGGTGTTGCGTTGTTGCCTGAGGTGAGGTTTGGGAGCTGATCCAGCCTGGGAGTAGTTGAGGGAGACTTGGGGGTAGGGGGTGGTGTCTGGAGTTGAGCGGATTTGTTTTTGTTGTTGTTTCTTGCTTGATGGCGTTAATAGGGCATGGACGAGGGAGTTATTGGGTCTGTGTTAATGTATTTGGGCAGCCTTGTGGTGGCACCTCGGGAAGCTGTTATCGCGGGGCTTGATATGTTTATCCAACATATATTGTCTCTTTTCAGGACTGGTTTAGGAGAAGGACTTGAATCATATAAATCATCATATAAACTACTTATAATATTAAGAGCTGTTAGTAAGTTGTAGTTTATTTTCTAATATGCCAGCCCTTATAGAAATGTATTTAGAACTAGCTGTATTAATAGGCCTATAGTATCTTTATACTAATTATCATAGCTAGAGTAATTCCCAGCAGCTAGGCTGATAGATACTATAATGCAAAAAGAGAGAGAAGGATAGGTATTAGGTCTTTACATTATAAAAGTGATGCAAGGGGCTCCGGATCAACTTTAAGCCGGTAACTTAGACTCTCTTCCATGTTATTAGTTGCTGCCTTCTCCGGGGCCACTCAATCCCATACCTTTCGAACCTAGGGTCACTGTTTATCTTATTCCGTCGCTCCATTTTTTTCCTCCTTTTTTTTCATTTTTGTTGCAATCATGCAACAACAGTTTCACGGTAACAGCGAGGATCAGGAGGAAAACATGGCAACATATACAGCTACGATCGAGATACTAGATGACCCGCATCAACAGGCCGTCAGGCTGGCTATATCAAACATCTTCAATACTGAGATCGCCGAGACTACTTATGCACAGATCGTTGATGGACTGCCTCTCGTAGATGTGGTCAGGGATGTTTATGGCGACCTGCTTTGGGATGATCATCCCATCTGCGCCCACACCGAACTCGGCGCCTGGGTTCTCGACACCACCCGCAAGTTCCCCGCCAGCTTTGACCTGGGAACCTTACGATTCGATTCCACGGTATAAGTCCACTCGTTCATTTACTCAATTCTTCGTTCTGATCATCCCGTGCTGACCGACGGCAGCTCTTGACTGCTTTTCAAGGAGCTTCCCCAGGGTCTAGAGCCTTCAAAACTAGACTCATCGAGATCGTAGCACGCTCCGTCCACCAGGTGGCCGTGTTTCTTTATAAGAACAATCCTGATCTCTCATCGTCGAACTCTTCATCAGTAAGAGATATCCACACCTGGGAACCACCAAAGGGTGCGAGTGACCCGGAGGGCCAATGGGAAGTGTGGTGGAGGTTCAATCCAAATGGGCCACCTTGTACTCTTTTCCGGCACGCCTGGTACATAAACTCGGAAAAGTATCCCGAAGGCGCGGCAAACATGGCAGGTTACTGGGCCGAGTCTCGAATCCTCGGCGGCGTGGTTCTTTTTGACCGCACGGCACAAGCGCGCGGGGAGTCGGATGCCGTCTACCTGCATCCCGACCGCGAAGACGTCACGTATCGGATCTGCCTCCTGACAGACGTACAAAAGAGGGCTCTGATGAATTTCTTGCAGGTCGAGGGAGGCGGAAATGAAGTTCCGTGCCCGCTGCCTATCCTGCCGGATGAGACCAACACCCAGCGTGTCGACCCTGAGGAACCAATACGCGTTACTGGTGTGTACCGCGATGCCTGGGACCGGGTGACGCCCCCGCCTGAGTGGATGGGAGATGGGAGATCGCACTGTATGTGGAGCCCTCTCGACTTCCCGACCAAGGCCGATCACCAAGAGGCATCTTTGCGGTGGTGTACGCGGATGGACAGATGGTAGTGGGATGGTCAATGGAGCTAGCCACCGAGCCTTGTTTGATGGGTTTTCTGATGAGTTTGTCGCGTTGATGGCGGTATTCTTATTACACAGCGCTGCAGCTATTTCATTGGGGAACCACCTCTTCTACATCCTGGTTATCCATATCACTGCCTCTAGAGATCATTTTTCGTAGATGAATCCTATCATCATGCTGTGAAGTTTTATTTACATTCACATAAAATAGACGAAAAGGTCGTGCAGATGCTGACAGCAGTGGCGTGGGCCGAGACCGAGGCGCATCAGTCAGCCTTGGCGTATAGAGGAGGGGGTAGTCCCAGCACGCTTGCAGCGCTGCCCGATCAGTCAGAAGCTACTGTGCGCACAATAGCTTGATTACTGTCCGGCACCTGAACAAGGTACTGCGAGCCCCCGTAGCCAGGCACCATCTGGGACCCGCGACAGGATGCTGCCAGTGCGGCGCGGCTGACATTGCCAGCCCCATCGCGAAAGCGGTGGCGCGGACTATCATAGGTATCATAGCCACGGGGCCAGAGCTGTGTTCCTAGAGAGATGGGATGCAGCGCGAAGTTTTCTATGCTGACCATAATGTATACAGTTCAAGTGCCTTGGACTCGAAGAACTCGACCTGACGCACAGCCAATGAATATCGTAGATCCCCTCCTGGCCCATGCTGTCGGCCGATACTCCAGTGGAAGCCATATTAGCCTTTTTGAATCTTTTGTGATCCATTCCTCGTCCTTGTCAAGATTGCACCCAGGGATGTTCGGTTCTGAGACGCCAGTCTGAGGAGCACTTGTAAGCGAGAATTTGTGAGTTTTGAGCGTTTTCGGGCTCCAGTCCAGGTTCCAGGACCAAGTGCCCCCTTCACTCGATTCTAACACCACAAGCTCTTCGGGTAAGAAATTAATGCCCCTCACAAAACCTCTACCATAGTGCAGCATCTGTATCTGGAAGCCTGTTGTAGTGTCCCAGAGCCGGACCATCTTGTCGCGCGAAGCTGTCGCCAGAGTTTGCCCATCAGGGGAGAATTTGAGTTTTATAACGACGTCGTTGGGGTTTTCAATAGTGAGTAGGTGTCTATTCGTCCTCGCCTTCCAAAGCCAAACAGTCCTATCTTGTGCTGCTACTGCGAGAACCTTACTATCCGGCGAGAAGAGTATATCAGCGTATCTGTCGACAACTGGGAGTGTATGCCATGACTTGCCAGACGCCATATCCCAAAGCTGAATTTTTTGTCGACTACCGAAGTTCGTTATTTGTACCGCTAGAAGTTGATTGTTGGGTGAAAACGTAATGGTTGAGACATGACAGTCAGCTTGAACGTTGAACGTCTGCTGTTCCGCGCCTGACATAACGTTCCACAAAACGATACTATTTTGTCGCACACAGGCGAGGAACTGGCCATCAGGGGAGAAGACAATTTCACGATGAATTTTGCCAACTCTTAGAACATAATATAGCTTGCCCGTATTTGTTTCCCAGAGTCTGATGGTCTCATCACGCGACGATGACGCCAGAAATTGGCTATCGGGTGAGAAGGCAACTTCGTTGATAGAGTCGCTATGTCCCTCAAGTGTAAATAGATCGACTCCGGTTGCCGCGTTATACAGCGTGACGGTGTTGGACGAAGCTGATGCTGCCAGCTGACCGTCCGTTGAGTAATCGGCTGCAGTGACTAAACCGCTTTGCTTGTCAACTATTTGCTGTAGCGTACCAGTCTCGACGTCCCAAACCCCGACAGGGCCACTGCCAAACGCCAGTAGCTTGCCATCAGGCGAGAAATTGAGCTCGTATCCTGACCTGCCGTAGCCGCTAAGCGCTCCCAGGCATAACCCCGTTGATGCGTCCCAGAGTCGTACTGTTCCGTCGCAGGAGCCCGTCGCTGCAAGTCGGCCGTCGGGGGAGAAGACGACTCTGGTGATTTCATCGCTATGCCTATCAGCAGGCAGTGGGTGTGTACACATCCCTGCATCCCAGAGCTTAATCGTCTTATCAAATGATCCAGATACTAGAATTTGACCGTCTGGCGAGAAGGCAAGTGATATAGCAGAAGTTTGGTGCCCTGAAAGGGTGTCCTGGGATGAGCCATCCGCCACGTTCCAGATTCTAATATCTTTATCACGCCATGATGATGCTAAAAGTCGCGTGTCTGGCGAGAAAGCAATCGAGTCGAATGATTCAGAATGGCCTTGAAGCGCAAATATCTGTATACCGTCTTCTATATTCCACAGTCGCAGGGTGTGGTCGAAGGACCCAGATGCTAAGAGCTGATTATTGAGCGAAAAGACCATAGAGCTGATCAATCCACTGTGACCGCTAAGCGTGCATCGATGAGAACCAGATGGAAAGTCCCATATTTCAATCGTATGTTCAGATAGGCGTAACTCAAATGCCATAAGCTGACTGTCGGGTGAAAAGGTGACCTCTCGAAAAGCGTCCTTGTAGTTTTGGAACAGTTCCTTCGGAGGTGCACCTGTCTTCAGGTTCCACAGTCGGACTGATACCTCGCTTTCATAGGCCATCGAGGCCGATGCTAGATGCTCGCCGTCTGGCAAGAATACCACTGCTGTGATACTACCGCGATAATCATTGAGAGTATGCAGAACTTCTCCAGACGATAGATTCCAGATCCGGACAATCCCATCCCGTGATCCTGATGCTAGGGTTTCGTTGCCCGAGAAGACCACAACATCGACTGCATCGGCAGGGCCCTCAAGTGTCTGCAAGTGAGCTCCGGTGGTCGCGCTCCAAAGCTGAATGGAACAATCAAATGACCCTGATGCTATAACCTGGCTGTCGGGTGAAAGTGCAATCACGCTGACGAAGTCTTCATGGCCCTCAAGGGTTTGAAGATGTGTATCCCAGTCTGATTTGACCCCTTGGATAGGGTCCATCATCGGTATACGTTGATCCCAAAATATTTGGCGCACCTTGCTTGTAACAGGCGTGAAAAAGAGCACAGCTCCGTAAGTTTGGAGTGGAGCACGCTGGAGTATTGACCCAAAACTCGAAACAACCCTTTTGGCATCTTTCACAAGATCAACAAAATCCAAGGATGTGTTGGGGAAGTGCTGAATTGATCAGTCAGGGAACGATGACGTGTAGGAGCAACTGACAAACCTTGATCAATTCCAACAACGCTCTGATGGCAAGCGCTCCGTCCGAGATCCGCCCTAGAAGTGACAAGACTTCCAACCAGTGAAGGAAGTGTTCATGGAGAAAGGAGTAGACGTAGGCGCCAGGAGGCTGTCCACTGCCTTGTAGGTGATACATCCAATAAAGGCAAGCGTATTCGAGATTGGCAGGTATGCAACGTTCGATTTCATCTTGGCGAATGTCATCCAGAGTGGCGTCAAGCTCTTGGATACCACAGATGTCCTGTTTCAATTCGACTTCCATTCGTCGAACGCACCTTTCGGCCAACAGACTGTGTGTTGCCGCGACATCCACTCGGTAAGGGCGTGAACTGGAACCGTCTGAATGGAGGAGGAAGTCGCTGAAAGATTTGTGCAGTAACCGAAGTGGCTTGTGAGATTCAGAAGGGATGTCCAATACAGCATGCAGCTCAGGAAGCCACCCGGTGATGTCGTCTGCGTCTATTGCAAGAAGAGAGGCGAGTGATAAAGCTGAGAGTGGATTTGCGACGAGGACAAGGGCCCCTAGAAACTGTAGTTGTTGGTCAGATTCCGCTCTGTTGTCGCCTGCGAATATCTGGGCGAGAATCGGGTTGTATATTTGATCCAGCTGGGACTTGCTTTCTTCACGCTGCTCCAGCCATCGTGACAACTGTTTTTTGGGGTTTCTCGGTATTTTCCCGTCATAAATAAATCGACAAAGAGTTGCAGCGTAGATAAATAGGGGTTCGGGGCTTGTAGCAAGCTGGACCAGGCGGTCCATCTCCCCAGCTGACGGCCAGGGGTTTTGTTGTACCCTACACTTCTTTCTGATATTTTCAAACTTCGCCTCTAGGAACAATTTTATGTCCTGCTTGGTATCTTCGAAGTATTCTCGGTGGATTTCCAGTCGACGAGCAGTCTTATTCTCCAGCAGAGGATCAAAGGCGTCGGAGATGTTGGGTGCGGATCTACTCGTTAAAATCACGCGCAAGCGCACCCGAGTGATGTTTCGAAGTTCGGATAATAGGCGTAGAATCTCCGACAGACGTCCAGGGCGCTCGCACTCGTCCAAGGCGTCGATCACAATTACCATGGGCAACTGTTCTGTGTCGGCAGGAGGCAGGTCTGCCAAGGGAAGCCGGAAAAGCTTGTCGAATTGGAATTCAAGAGCCTTCTTCTCCACTGCATCCTTGTTCAGGCCGTCGAGATATTTCAGAAGGCATCGCTTGAACGAAGGAATGACTCCACAAGTAGCCATTTGTACGGCAAGGGTGGTAAAGAATCGACTGGTATCGTTGCGGCCCTCTTGTCCCCTCTTGAAAAAGTATCCGGCCACTAGTCGCGAGTTTCTGGCCAAATAATCGGCGACAGTAAGCAGAATGGTGGATTTTCCAGTTCCCGCAGGACCAACGAGCCAGAGGAGAGTCTCTTCCGAGTCTTCTTCAGCCCACCGATTGATATGATCCTGGATGCGAATACGAGTACCCCCGTCACACTTTGGGCTGTCTTGCACATCGGCGCTGTCGTAGCATGCTTCATAAACAACATGAAGGTCTATCGGGCGATCCTCGAGGATTTGGCTACATTATTGTTACTATCAGTATGTGTAAACTATTTATCTGTGTATAATGTCAGCCTATGAATTTGGGAAGGCAAAACATACTTCATCCGTTTATGCTCAGCCAGCTGCTCCTTAGAAACTAGTAGCTGCTCTCTCGCAACCGATAGTAAGGACTGGAGCTTGTTTTCTTGTTGCTTTGCGGCATCGTGAAGTTCTCCCAGTCGTTTTCGCGAAGAAATGCGGATCACAGTGCTTGATTCGTTCCGCACGGTTTGTTCAAGATCCTTGATCTTGGCGACCATCCCTTTCCAATCATCAGAGCCGATCACATCCTTACTCACGTTCTTGAGCCACCTCTCGTAGAATCGTAAGACAGTCTTTATCTGGAATTTGAGGATCTCCTGGTAGAGAGAAACGATGTGGCCTTCGAACTCTCCCTTAAGACTAGATTGGCTTTCGAGGTTCTCCGGCCACAGTAAACGTTCAAGTTCGACATAATAACGCATCCGACTAATTGACAAGTCAGTCCTGCCACGAATTGCAAAGTGTTGCATTCTAGAACTTTCTGAAACATGAAAGATGGATGAAAGATGGGGATCCATGACGCGTGAAAGCTGGTGCTTACGAGGTCACATATGACAGCCCGTCGCGATTGGCTTCCTCTGCCGCGCTTGGGCTTGTGAATACAGGGAGGAGGACACAGAATCCAGCCCAGGCGAGGGCTGCCTCTGGAGATGCCTTGATAGCCTGGTTAGATGGATTGATTCTTAATCCGTATACATCCCGAACGCGGACGAAACCTTCATACAGTAGTAAATGATCAAACGTCCAGCGTTTTAAAAACATAATGTGATAGACTGGTTGAAACGGGGTAATTA
>JUJX01000138.1:34711-100216 GCA_000800745.1 Diaporthe longicolla | reverse complement strand
GGGGGGGGGGGCATAGGAGAGTGACCCATAGGAGGTTGGGAGGAAATACCTTGACAGCCTCGTCAACAAGACCTTTCATAACTTTGACGAACTGGGCAACTTGTGACACTTGGTCTTTCAGAACGAATTCGTGGCCAAATATAGTATATACAGTCCGTTTTCCGTCAGCTTGTTCTATGCCTCGGTCGGTGATCTTCTTAAGTTGATCCTGGCGCGTACGAGGGTCGCTGTTGATTCGGTTCTCGGCAAGATCCAGGCTCTCAACCTGGCCTGACGTGTTCTGTGACGTGTTCGTGGTGATGACTGGGTAAGTGTTAGCGGGACTAAATAAGATAGGACCGTAATCTAGGCATACCGGATTCCGGTAGTTCCAACGAAAGTAGTTTCTCGTAACGTAGGAGCAGCTGCGAATCATCGGCGCGGAGAGCTTCGTAGGCACGGTTCTACAACGACTGCCCAGGCTGTCCAGGCTGTGGTTGCGATACTGTGGTTTGGGAGGGCGGAAGGTTGGGTGTCGCTGCTGGACTCGAATTTCGAGCAGGCGTGGCAGAGGGGATCGATCCGGTGGCTTGAGACTGCTGCGTCAAGCAGTTTGGGGATTGTGGAGAGGTGGAAGATGGCGAGTCCTGGGATGCATTGGCTACCGGGGAGCTGTCATCTCCAAGTGGCACAGGTATCCGAGCAGCCAGGCCACCACTGGCATTGGTGCTCCTGCGCCGCAGGAAGCCCTTGAGGCGTTCGCGTGTTGATCGCGTCATGCTTCCGGCAGGCTTATGAGACTCTGTGGTTGATGCGTTATGTAGGTAGATCTTCCGTGTTGAAGTGGGGTGGAGATGAGAGGGGTTCTGGCACCGGTAGTCCATGGCCAGCTGGGCATGCAGGCTGACTGCATATCGGCGCTTGCTCAGCCTATTATACCGCATGAAGCTCAATATTACTGTGTAACATCATCATGGCTAGAATTGGATTTCTCATTCAAACCGCCAATATCCGCAGACATCAACTTGTGCCAATGGCTGGGAACACTCAGCGTTAACCTCAGCCTGGGCTGTTCTGGGAAGATATAGACATGCAACCGTGTCTCGAGACTTGCCTCCTTGACCAATATAAAAGGGACGACACATGAAGGCTGCAGCGTCTGGCTACAGAGATCGTCTCGCACGCACCGCACACTCAGCTCTATGCAGACCCCCGACAGCAACTCATCGAGACTCCGGTGTGGGATACCCACGGTTAACGAAACCAGGTTTCCGATATTTAAGACGCAACTTCTACCACGAAATCACCACCAACCCGCATGTACCCACTTGTGTTTCCTCACTCTTTGACACTGCCCGCTCTGGCCTTGTTCATCCTGCCCCTCTCCACTCTGCCCCTGCCCCACCCTGACTAGGCGCAGCCGTTGGCAACGGCGGCGCAAAATCCACACTTGTAGTGATCTGCGCCGGGCTCGTCAACCTGGTCGCGCTGACCACAACCCCAATCACCCCCGGCATCCCCGGGTCCGCGACCGCAGGCGACCAGATCATGTTCATGAAACCACAGCGCGCCATGATCTCGCTGATGTCGTCCATATTGTCGTCCTTGTCGCTGGGCATACCGTTCTGGTCGATGCAGCTCGCACACAGCGCCGTGGCAGCCGGCACGTTGAAGGACCGGTTGGTGCAGATGCACTGAAGCTTCATGAGGTCTTCTACCGCTGCGTTGTTATCGTCGAAGTCGGCGTCCACGTCGCAGATCCCGCTAAGTTCCGCTATGGCGCGGCAGGTTGTGACACACGCGGCTGGGACGTCGGCGTAGTCTAGTTGGAGGCCCGCGAGGGCGGTGTGTGTGAGGGCCAGAATGGCAAGAAGAGTGACGAATATCATTATAAACAGGTAATATATTTAAAGAGTGAGCATTTCGGAGTGGCGACCGGCCAGGAGTTGCGATTGTCCTCCGCTGGCTGCTAGAGGCACTTTAAGGCAAAATTCAGCTTGTCGGTTCTGAGCGAAAGGCCATGACAACGGCGGCAAGACGTCATGAAAAACCGTCCCAGGAAGTGAATATGAGTATCCCATAGATTTGAATGCCTAGACTGTACACCGGAGATATAGTCGTCCCATGTCATCTGCCGACTATATCCCTGATAATGTTGTCACAACATCGGACTGAGGCATGCAGAGCGCCCTATACATCTTCGCCTACGGCACGTTTCAGCTTTCGCGGAATTCTCGTCCTATTTCATGCTTGGAAAGCTTATCTCTGTGGGATCCTAGATGATGTCGGCGCTGCTTAGTCTCCAACATCGGACTCACCTATACAGGCAGGCTTGGCTAAATGGGCACCGAATCCCATCCCGTGGCCTTCAACGTTAATATTGTCACGCGGTATGATTTGCATGCCAGAAGTCTCACATAAATAAGCTCACACTGCGACCACTGCGACTTGGAGCCGTATTGTAGAGTCTGAAGACAGGCAAGCTCCTGTTACAGCTTTACCGCACGCATTCTTATCACGTTACTTGGTAAGTACCTACTTAATTAAGTACGACACCATAAGTCTCCAAATTGATCTATCTGCAAATCAGCACGCTAGAGACGGAACAGCGGCCTTGTTTGTACGTTCCAATACAAAGATATTTATCCCCTTGCAGGCGGGACCGTAAGGTATCATTCATTCACAGAGTTCAACCCGCTGGGGATCCGATACCATACCGTGCTTTGGTGTATGCTCGAGATAGTCGCTATATAGGTCTAGGGCTCCCAGACTATTTTCTTACCTTATAACTACTTCTTAGTACCTAAAACTACCACTATAGTGTTTATCTTAATCTAATAATTAAAATAGTATATATTATTAGACCTAAATAAAATCCTTATAATTATAAGGTTATTCTAAAGGCTGAAATTAGTTATTAAGAGGAATTAGTCTCTAGGCTAAAAATAGACTTACCTAGGAGGTTCCTTCTTTTAGAGAATCTCTCTCCTAAATTCTTAAAGGTAGGTCTTCTACTTTAGGCTACTAGCTAGCTAAGAGAGATTCCCTTCCTTTCCCTTCCTACTAAATCTATTTTTAAGTTTTAAGTATTATTATATTCTAACCTCTAATTCTAACTTTTAACTTCTAATTCTAATCTCTAATCTCTCTCTAATTATAAGTTATTAGTCTAGTTAACTTAAAAGAGGAAGGTAGAGGACTTAGTATTATTAAAGTTAAAGGAAGGAAGAAAGAAGGGTAAAGAAGTACTCTTTCTCCCCTTATATAAGGGAAGGTATATCTAGCTTCTCTATAACCCCTTCTTCTCTCTATAACCCCTTCTTCCCTCTATAACCCTCTCTTTTATAAGTCTATCTAGTAATATAAAGCTACTAAATAGCTAAATAATAGCCTATATAATAAGGCTACTATTTATATTAAATCTATTAGAAGTTAGTCTTATAGTAAGGATATTTAAATAGGTAAATAATAGCTATAGTAACCCTCTCTAGTACCTACTAGTATACGGTATAGTAGCCGTGTCACACGCCTCTAATGCCTCAGATTAGGCAAACGTCCAAAAGAGCTCATTAATTCGGAAGTTTCTTCAGGTATTCCTACATGAATGAGATACTTAAATCATAAAACCCTTAAACCCCATCTTCTCTATAAAGGAATAACGATCTAGTGTGCTTAGTTGTTGCTCAAAGCTATACACCATTGACGAGAATGGGACTGCGTCTTTTAACTACCAAGTCCGCAAGTTCCACAATCGTACGACGATTGTCAGTCAGCTCGGAGGTTGTAATATCTACCTTGAGTTGTGAGGCGATCCAGCTTCGCAATTCGATGGATACGAGTGAGTCTATGCCCAAGCCAGCCAGACTGGAGTTACCAGTCGAAGAAATGTCGTTATCCGTGAGGCCAAACATCCTCATTAGCTTTTGAGTCATCTGATTTACAACGATAGCCACCGCCTCGTCGTGCGAGGCTGCAGATTGGAGCTGTGCTTGCAGACCATCTGGTGAGAATTCGAGGCCTTTCCCTGTGTCTGTGAGTCGAGATTCTCGATATTTCAATCCTGCGAACCGCCTTTCTTGGATCCAATCCTCTTCCCAATGAGGGCCTGGAGACGTGTTGATCCCCGTGACGATGACGGCGGGGGACGAGGAAGAACAGGCCAAGTCCAGGACTGACAGAAGCTCCTCCTCATGCATAGCTTTGCAGCCTTGTCTTTGAGATCCATTGGCGTTGTCACGATCGCTTTCGACGCCGTAGTCAACCGAGCTGACCATTCCCAGATCTAGAGCGACAGCTGGCTTGCCCAGGGCCCTCCGATACTGGGCCAATGCATCCTGGAAAGTGCTGGCAGCGGCATAGTTAGCCTGGCCTGCGCTGCCAACGATCCCAATGAGGGAAGAGAGCATGATGAAGAAGTCGACGTCTTCTACGGCCTTGTGAAGGTTCCAACTGCCTTGGACCTTCGTGTTTCTTGTTGCGTGGAAGTCGCCCATTACCATTCCAGAATGGAGGACATCCTGGAGGACCATGGCGCCGTGTATGACGCCCCGAATAGGCGGCACGTCTCCCTCCTTGTATAGCTGCAGCACCGCAGCGAGCTGCTTATCGTCTGACACGTCGCACGTATGTAGGTAAACTACGCAGCCGCGATGCTCTAGACTGGTCACAAAGTGATCCCTCTCGGCCTTCATATTTGCACATCTGGAGAGGATGATCAAGTGCCTGGCGCCACGATCAACCAACCACTCGCAGATGCGACGTCCAACACCCTCCAGTCCGCCGACCACGAGATAGGAACTATCAGGCTGTAATTTCGGTGAGCAGGTCCTACTGTGGACCGGAACCAAGTCTTCTTCGGAGACGGTAGCAACTATCTTGCCCACATGCTGGCCGCTCTGCATGACACGAAACGCCCGTTCGATGTCTGGTATAGGATACTTCGATATGGGCCCGATCAGGCGCAAAGCCTTGGTCTCGAGAAGGCTCATGACATGCTTCAAGGCTCGGAAAATATCCACTCGCTTGCCCTTTTGCCAGGCAATTATGTCGATGGATGAAAAGGAAAGGTTCCGGGTGAAGGCCAGCATATCCAGGCGGCTGTTCTGCTCGATATCCCTCTTTCCGATCTCGATAAATCTGCCGAATTCCGTCAAGCAGTCAAGTCCTGCCTGTAGGAACGGCCCCGCCAGCGAATTGAGAACAACGTCTACACCAGTGCCGGACGTGCGGGCCTTGATTCCATCCACAAAAGAGACGTCTCTGCTAGAGAAGATGTGGTCTTCGCCGATTCCGAACTTGTCCCTGACAAGGTCTCGCTTGGCTTGAGTCCCAGCTGTGACAAAAACCTCGGCCTCGGCGAGTTGAGATAGCATAATGGCTGCCTGACCTACTCCCCCCGCGCCTCCGTGTATCAGGACTTTTTCGCCTTTCTGTATCCTCGCCGAGGAAACCAGAGAGATGTAGGCAGTGGAAAAGGCCAGAGGGATAGATGCGCCCTCATCGAAACTCATGTCCTCTGGGATGCGGACGACGTTGGTATATGGTGTCCGTGTCCGTGTCCCATAATGACCTAGCAGGAGCGCACACACACGGTCCCCTACTTTGAGCTCCCCTTTGTCGATAGCGGCTCTCCCCAACCTGGTGATGACTCCCGCACATTCGCAACCCATGAAGCGGTTTGCCTCCAGCTGGCCCATGGCAACCATTACGTCGTGCAAATTCACACCGAATGCTCTGGGCTCAATCTCTACCCAATCCTCCGGCACTTCGTCATCTTCACCACTATCATCATCCCGGAAGTAGTGAGAATCTAAGAGTCCAGGGTCCTTGATATCCATCCGCAACCGACGGTCTGATCGTAGAAAAGGTTCCAGATTGACCTCGGTAGCCTCATTGTCACTGTGGTGGTTTAGGTTGAATGCTCGAGGTGTGTGAACGATGCCGTTCCTCTCGGAATACTCGAACTCTCTTCCATGAGAATTCGCGCTAAGAGAAGCACGAAAGACTCGACATATCGCATCTGACGTCTGGAGAGTCCACGGGTCACGCGAACCGTCAATGTCCAGCGAGACATATCGTTTCCCATGGCTCTCGCTACGCAGAGTGCGGAGCGCACCAAGGTGCAAAGACCTCCAAGGATCAGCGCCTCTACTGACCCAGAGAAGCGCATTGGAGCTAGTCAATTTCGAGGTAATCTCTTCGAAGTCTTGACAATCCATGCTCGAGGGCAGGGGGTCGTCCAGTGCGTCAAGGAATATACACGTCTTTCCCACGACATCCACGTGGCCGAGTGGATGTATAGTGAGGGTAGAGCCAGTCTTGTCCGCAATGTTTGCATGGAGATTTTCCAGCCATGTCGAAGGAGGCGGCAGGCCTGCGTGCACGACAGCTATCTCTTCCAAGTTTACTTGGCTGGACAACTCGGGTTCAACGGTAGCCGCGGACATGATTGTACTGATCATGTAGAACTCGTCATCATCGCAGTCAGGAACCTCAAATTCCACACCGTTAAATCCGCTTGAGGCCAATATGGTTTGCCAAAAGTCAAGAGTAAGATTTGGCGACCACCGGCGCTCAGGCTCTTCACTCAGCCACCACCCCGGTAACAACCCGGCAAAAAAACACAGGTCAAGCTGGTCCTGCGTGGTTTCGACTAGGATGAGTCGACCTCCCGGCTTCAGCAGCTTGTGGACGTTTTTCAGTGTCCGTTTCATGTTCTTAGTTGCATGCAAGACTTGACAGGCCACGATGACGTCGTAACTGTTCTTCTCAAAGCCCTGGTCCACTGGGTCGGCCTCGATGTCCAATTTTCGAAATGTCATCACGTCCTGGTTTGCCGCAAAGCGCTCGCGGGCCGCCTCGAACCAGCCTGCAGAAACGTCGGTGAAGTCGTAGCTCTCGATGGGCATGTTGTCTCCCAGAGCATCCATAATGAGCTGCGTGCAGCTCCCCGTGCCTCCGCCTATCTCCAAAATCCGAGAGCGTGGGTTATCGTGCGCGCAAAGCTTCACCAACTCGCTGGCCTGGGCGTTGGAGCGGTTCCATTTGAGGGCGTCCACGTAGTATCTGGACAAGAGCTGGTCCTCCATCATCAGCCCGAGTGGCTCTATTTCCCTGCGGAGCATAGCCGGCAGGTGCGAGCCCAGGCGAGAAACCATCTCGCCGTTGACGCTGTCTCGCACCACTCTGGCTCGTAGCGTTGCCCTCTGTTCCGCGTCATCTTGCAGCCAGGCGTCGCTGTCTGGCCCGAGCTTTTTAGAGCAAGCACGACTCAGCTGCTCCTTCATCCACTCGTAGTACTTGAGTATGTGCCCGTCGAGTCGCGATATCTCCTCGGCTGTCAGTTGCTGCATGGCTTCCTGTATGTAGTGCACCGTACACCGTCGGAGATCCATCATGAGATCCTTTTCGCGAGCTAAAGTCTCGGAGCCGGTGCTCAGAGCGCTTTTCAAGAAGCTGGAGTCTGCTAGATCGATGTCTGGTGCCCATGCCCAGGAGGCACAGCCGCTCAAAGCGTTTTCAGTGTGCGACTTCTCGTGTCCAAGACCAGACCCTGAGGACTGGAAGGCAAGACCTGTGATCTCGATGACGTGACTGTCCGAAGACGCATTATCTTTCGGGTCAGATTCGAATACCGAGAGGTCAGCAGAAAAGGATTGCGAGCTCCGATCAGTGAGGGCGGCTTGAGCACACAAACTACGGCCAGCGCCCACGCTGTGCAGGCTGCATGATATTCTGGCCTGCTTTAGGCGCCTCGGAAGCCAATGGTCTTTGAGTCGTGTTCCGGCCCATGGAAGCGCAGTATAAGCCGCTTGCATGACCGATTCTATGGTCGTGGGATGAACAACAAGTTCATTTTCGAATGAGTGCGGCATGACAGAGGCTGTGTCGGCAATGGCGAAAGTACACAAAGACCCCTGGCTGTTGCTCTTGATCCATTTAATGTTCTGGAACAGGGTACCGTGGCATATGCCTGTTGCGCGCAGTGAGTCCCAGAGGTCCTGTGGATTGGTTGTGCGGGCGTACGTCGCGTAGTCTGGAAACTTTTGGCCTTCTAGCTTCGCTGAGTTCTCCAATTTTATCAGTCCAGTACAGTGTTCTGTCCAGGAGTCAATCTCCCCTGAGACTGAGTGGACCTGGAACTCGAGCCAGTCTCTGGCACCCAGGGATTTGTTGTCGCAAGGCCGTAGCGTCAGGCGCAAGTCAAAGTTGACTTCCGCTTCAGCAGGCACGGCCAGATTCCGCGAGAACTCAACGTCCCGCAAGTGATAGACGACACTGGAATCTGGGGTCGTTTGACAGAACTGCGTGACTGCTTCAATGGCCATGCTAATAAAGCCGGCGCTAGGGAAGATGATGTTTGACCCGACGACGTAGTCTCGTATCCAGGGCATATCCGACTCACGGAGGACGTGTCTCCAAATTGGCGCAAAAGGGAGACAAGCAGGCTGTCGTGATCCGATCAGGTGATGAGGTGGGACTCTCCACTGCCTGGATTCCTGGCTGACACGTGGCTCTCTCCAGTATCGCTTTTGGTGGTTCCATGGGTACGACGGCAGGTCGTGGAGCACCTTTACTTCCGCAGGATTCCTGCCATTGGGAAAGTTGATCGCTTCCATGTCAGGACGGTACCCCTTCTCCGTCAGCTCTGTGGCGAGTTCGAATATGGTATCTATCGAACTCTTTCCCCGAGAAAGGCAGCTGAGATATGCCGTTTTGGATCCTTTTGTGATTTGCTTGATTGGACCGCGGAGCCCCCCATGAGGTCCTATCTCAATCATCGCATCAAGTGTCTGCCCATCTGTTTTTGGGTCCGAGCAAATGGCGCGCAATGCGGACTCGAACTCAACGGGTTGCACCATACTCTGTTTCCAGTGAGCAGGGTCCGACAAAGGCGCGAGGCTGTGCAGATGCCCGCCGGTCTTAGGGGACGAATACAACACTTTCTTTTGGACATATTCGTCAGTGTTGTTCTTGAGACCTTGATCACATTTTAGCAAGTCTGCAAGCAGGGCTCCGAATGCCTCTGCCATAGGTTCCATGTGCTGTGAGTGGAAGGCCTCCGTGACCGCGAGACGTCTGTAAAAGACCCCATCAGCCTTGAGCAGCTGCTCGAGTATCTCGATGGCAGGCAAGTCTCCCGAGCAAGTCGTGCTGGACTGGCTGTTGACACAAGCAACAACCACTCCTTGACCGCCACCATACTCCTTGTTGGCACGTGAAAGGTAGGCATCAGCTTCACACCGACCCAGCCCGACGGCAACCATCCCGCCTGGAACTGCCCCTTTAGGCTTTGGTCGAGTTGTCAACATTCCGCGCAAGTATGTGATGCCGACAGCTGATCGAGCCGAGATGGCCCCGGCCGCATAAGCTGCGGCGGCCTCTCCACTGGAGTGACTGGTTACCGCCGTCGGTTGGATGCCCCAAGACCAGAGAAGCTGCACGAGTGCGATTTGGATGGCGGTCGATAGAGGCAGACTGTACTCGGCGTTGTTCACTCGAGTTGTTGCTTCGTCACGATGCAGTTCTTCTGTTTCATTGGCGTTCAGTCAGCCTCGTCATTGGTACGAGTCATATGAGTCGCGGTTGCCGGACTTACCCATAATGGTCCAGGTAGAACCCATCTCCTTGATGTATTGATCGCACGAGAGAATAGCTTCTTTGAAGACCGGGAATGCCTCCACCAGCTCGCGGCCCATGGCATGCCACTGTGCTCCCTGGCCAGTGAATACCCAGCCGAGCCGTATCTTCTCGTCGGCCTTTTTGGGCATCAACCGGTCAGTTCCCAGAGAAGACACGAGATCGCTGAGGCTTTCTGCCGCAAAAGCCGCCGTGTAGGGTAAAATGGAGCGACGTGAGCCCAAGGTGTAGGCGAGGTTGTCCAGGAAGGCTTGCTCATCTGTTCCACGGTAGTCACTAACGTAGTCTCTCAGGTTCGATACCATTTGCTGGCAAGCCTGCTCATCCCTTGCACTGAGGATGTAAATGCGAGCCTGCTTGGTGTACCGTTGATGTCGACCACGGGTTCCATTGGAACCGTTACCATTCAATGCGTTGACTGGGTCATGCCACTCCAATATCGCGTGAGCATTGGAGCCTCCAAAACCAAAATTGTTGACAGACGCGCGACGGGTCCCGTCCTTTTGAGGCCAATCCTGCACGAACTTAGGGAGCTACCTGGCGTTAGTATCTGGAGGAATGTGAATGGGCGTCGAAGAGAACAAACTTTGATGTTTCTCTCATTGAGCTTGAGTTTGCTGTCTGGTTGTAGGAACCGGGCATTTGGTGGTACTAGTCCCTTTTCTAGAGACAAGGCCTGTGCGATTGGTAATCCATGTCAGTTTCCAGACGACCATAAGGGGAAGCACGGTGCCAATTACCACTTTGATTATCCCAGCTAGACCACTTGTGGCTTCGGTGTGTCCAATATTGGCTTTAATAGAACCCATCTGTAAAGCCTGACCGTCAAAGGCTGCTGATATGGCCGAGACCTCGAGCGGATCGCCCGTGGCTGTTCCGGTACCGTGAGCTTCAATGTATGAGGTCTGTGACGTGTCCAAACCAGCTTTTCTGTAGCATTCACGAATCAAGCGCTCCTGTGCTTCACTGCTGGGCGCAGTGATGGTAGATGTTCGGCCGTCCTGGTTAAGTGCCGTCTCTCGGATAAGAGCTCTGATAGGATCATGCGCACGCAGAGCGGCAGGGAGAGCTTTTAATATGATAGCGGCCACTCCCTCTCCACGGCCGTAACCAGCAGCCCTGGCATCAAACGCATACGAAATGCCGTCAGGTGAGAGAAAGCCCAGATTTGACATAGACACAAAGACATCCGAGTTCAGCAATAAGTTTGCGCCTATAACGATAGCCATATCCGACTCCCCTGAACGTAAGCTCTGACAGGCGAAATGTAGGGCTGTTAGTGTTGTCGAACAGGCGGTGTCGATGGTGACACTTGGACCGCGAAGGTCAAAGAAGTGGGATATTCGGTTCGACACCATCGTACCCGCATTACCTGTGATGAAGTAACGTGGGAGTGTCTCTGGGTCACGGCTGAGCGAGTCCGTGTAGTCCCGATACATTACGCCGCCAAACACAGATGTGTTCGATCCTGATATGTCCTTTAACGTCAAACCGGCTTTGTTGTCGAAAAATGAATCAGCACATACTTTTCAAACCTCATATGCTTGACAGGCCCAACGCAACCACTTACCGCTTTCGAGGGATTCGTAGACGACTTCAAGCATCAGTCGGTGTTGGGGATCCATATCCTGCACAGCAGTCAGAATGCGAGATGCTTCCATCATTGAAAGGAATTTTAATACCCTGGCGTTCTCCTCGGTCATATTGAAGAACGCGGCGTCAAAGAGAGCTGGATCCTCCTCGAGGAAGTGTCCCCCCCTGACATGAGTCTACCCGGCGGCCCAGCGGCGTCAGCAACTAGGTGCAGCCACATTGGCGAAGTTACTTTGACCAAGCTCCTTATAGCTTACGAGGACTTACCGATCCTAACCTCTCGCCATGTGGATGGTAGACGCCGCCGACATTAAACCTCGAGGCCGGAATCCTGGACCAGGCGCTGCGCCCTTTTGCAACCAGGTCCCATAGCTTCTGGGGACTTGTTGCGTCGCCCGCGAATCTGCATCCCATGCCAGTTATGGCAATGGGTGTTGAGGAGGTGCAAGACATGGTGTGTGGTGTATGAGTTCAGGCTCACTGAAATTATCTTGCAGATAATGGAATGGCAAGTCAAGAAGTTATTATAGATGCTGGGGATGGTGAGGTGGCTCATTGTAGGTAGAAGAACATATATGTAATCAAAATTCCAAGACAAGTGCAATCATATTCATCGATCTCTGGTTCTCGGACTTGCGCCTAGAGACCCAGACGAATGCCGTCTACCACACGGAAGGCTGACATGCATGGGAGGCGCTCTGCTAGGAAGAGCTGGATTACCCGCGAGGCCGGGAGGAGCTGATCGGTCTCCACTTTTACAGTCGCTCCTTTCACGCGATGCCCGACACTCGGAAGAGCTAAATGAGGAAATAGAGATCTAAATTCCGAGATAGTAACCGGTGTCGATGTCCACGTGATTTGGCATTTCACAAGTTCATATACCCAAATCGCAGCTACTTACAGTTTGTACATGATTGAATTTCGGGCGTTGACAAATTACCGCTGCCACAATTAATCTTTCGGCATTTTGATTGAATTAGCCCAAGATACCATGCCTTCCGCCATTCCTGTCGGCCCTTCGCCGGCTGAGATAGTATCACAGATGGAGGCGGCATTCGAGACGGCCGTGAAATCCGGCAAGATCCCCGGGGCTGTCATAATTGCAAAAGACATAAGTGGTACGTGCGTAGGAGGAGTTGAAATTGTTTCCAAAGACCGTCCCATGACCCCACAGTATTAACGCGTTAGAAGGTACTGTTGATTACCAGCGATGCTTTGGGGCGAGGACGGTCCTGCGTGATGAATGTCAGAGACTGCCGCCCATGGAGTTGGACACACCCATGAGGCTCGCCAGCGCGACGAAATTTCTCACCACGATTATGGCTTTGCAGTGCGTTGAGCGTGGGCATTTCGGCCTGGATGAACCCATTGACAAGTGGCTTCCCGACCTGGCCGCCACCAAAGTGCTGACGGGCTTCGAGTCTGACCCCGCCGGGAGACCAATCACTCGCGATCGCCATGGCAATATCACCCTGAGGCACCTCTTGACGCATACGGCGGGGCTCGCGTACGTTTTCCTTCATCCGCTCCTGGAGGAGTGGGTGGCCAAAGGATACCTAAAGTCGACCGAGCGGTTCTCCATCGAGAGCCGCCTCGGACCGCCTGCGATAAATGAGCCCGGGGCGGAGTGGAGGTACGGTGCGGGTCTCGACTGGGTGGGGAGAATGATCGAGCGCGCCACGGGGATGGACCTGGAGGAATACCTACAGAGGAACGTGTGCGAGCCCTTGGATACGATCGACATCACATTCCAGTTGCAGCAGCGACCCGATCTGCTGGCGCGGCGAGCTGATCAGACGTACCGCAACGAAGAGGACGGCAGCCTGCGCTACGACGACTCGGTCTACTTCCGCCATGACGGTGACGAGTGCTTTGGCGGTCAAGGGGCCTTCTCCAGCCCGCGCGCCTACATGAAGGTCCTCCAGTCGCTGCTGAAGCGCGACGGCCTGCTCTTACGGCCCGAGACGGTAGACTTGATGTTCCAGCCGTCTCTCGACCCGCCGATCGAGCAGCAGATGAATGAGCTCATGGATGCGTCGCCAGAAATCAATTATGCCGGGCCGGTGCCTCTGGATCTGAGGAAGAGTTTTGGACTAGGTGGGATACTGGCCATGAGCGACCTCGATGGTGAAAGCTGGCGGCGGAAAGGGTCCATGACGTTTGGCGGCAGTCCCCATGTTCTTTGGGTAAGGTCACATAACACTCCCTCGTATTCCATGTTGACGATGCTGATGTAATTGAAATAGCAAATCGACCCTGCCGCGGGGCTCTGTACTCTCGCATGCTTTCAACTGGAGCCATGGAACGATCCGACCTGCCAGGTTCTTATGCGCGCATTCGAGAGAGCAATGTACGCACAACTGCCAAAGGCCTAAGCACAGGATGTGTCCTTTTAACATAGATATTAGCTTTGCATGTAATCTGAGGACTTAGAGCATCCCTAGTCCGTGGGCCTCGTCACTTTGAGGACTGATCCGATGATGTTATCACTGGTTCCGTTTCTATTCCGTATACAGCCGTAGCCATACGCAGCGCCTTCATACAGTCGTAAAAGCTCAAGACCCAACAAGTAGGTATTCATTCGCTAGTAGTAGGTGAAGTTATAAATCTGGTGAGACCTGATCAATGTACTCTTGCTATCTTTAATTTTGAAGTGCAATCAACTATCCTCCAAGGTAAGATGTGAATAGCGCAAGCTCGAATCCTCCTCAGACATCGATTTCATGTGTACCGACGTGCTGCAAATGAGCCATGGTGTAATTATACGCAAAGAGAAGGAATACTATTTCACGTAACGATTGCAATGGCTCGCAAGAGATATGGGAACACAAAGCGAAGTATCCAGCACAAATTTTCATATTCACTATCGGCCCTCAGACCTCGAGCTTCCAGATGCGTCGTGCAGCTAGGGACCCTTTATTATTTACCTCCCTCCCCAGCTTCTTCTACCCCGTCATCTCGCGCAGAAGAATAGACAAACAAGAATCGGAAAAGCGCATCTTCCTATCGAATTCGACCAATCGGAGCTTCTTGGACACAAACCTGTCCTCCCGTTTCTCCCCCATCCGCGCCGATTCTGCTTGCACTGCTAAACGGTCCCGTGATTCTCACGTCGACACGGGTTTCACTCTCACCCTCATTGACGGTTTCTCCCAGGTAGTATGCATCCGCGAGCCCCGATGCCAATCAAGGTCTTTATCGAAGAGCTCTAAGTCATAGCGATAAATGATCTTTGCCATGATGGTCTGGATCTCTAGCCACCCGAGACTAGCAACGAGAACCATGAGTTAGCACTTGAGTGTTACATGTCCAGTCTTACAATAATCTCCGAATTTAAACACAGATTTTTGCGTAATCTTACCTCCGGCCCATGCATGATCGCACCCCGTATGAAAACGGCTGGCTTGCCTCCAAATTATCATCCGGGTTCTCTCCAAGCCATCGAGCGGGATTGAATTCCCACGGCTCCGAAAAGTTGGATGCCGCCATGCCTGCCGCAAAGGGACTTGTAGACACCGTGGTCTATAGCATTATCAGTATTATGACCTTCACATTTTCAGAAGATACATGGACCGGTTAGGTAAACACATACCCCTTCGGGCAAGAAATGACCATCAACAGTCGCGCCGCCTTCCGGTACAAGACGCGGCAGCGCAAACGGCAAAGGCGGGTAAATGCGCATGGCCTCCTGTGCTACTGCTTTGAGATATTTGAGAGACGCACTGCTAGCAGCGTCGATATCTTCGTAGCGTGTGAAAGCTGAGCGAACTTCGTTTTGAAGCTGTGCCATGATGGAAGAATTCCTCAAAATATAATAAGTAATGCAGGAAAGAGTAGTCGCCGTTGTTTCGCTGCCGGCAATCCTGTTCTCAGATTTAGCCGGTGAAACTTATATGATAATACTATTGGGGGTACGTACACAAAATCCGAGGAGTGCGCCGCGATCTGGAAATCAGAAATGGCCGCAACCTCTCGTGCCTGGATGATCTTGGTGAGGAAGTCTTCCCTGTCTGACTTGGTAGCTAGCCGCCGCTGGACCAGGTCCATAGTGTACTTTTGGTGTTTTCGATTGTCCTCGAGCAGCTTTTCAATCAGACCCGAGAACAATTTCTGGCCGATCATGGCCGGGATGGGAAACCGGCGGAAACAGTCTGCCATAGCGCCAAGACGTAGACTCTTGGACACGATAGATACCCAGAAATGCTCGGTGCCCGACTCGACACCGCCAAAGTCCTGTCCAAACGCGAGACTGCCGATGATGTCGAACGTAGTCAAGTTGTACCACATGACGATATCCGTGCCCTCATCCGCCTGCCCGGCCTCTCCGAGCTTCTGCACGAAACGGTCGACGACTGTTGCGACGAGCGGCTCCTGTGCCTTGAGGGTGCGATCTGAGAAGGCGCTGCTGAGGTATTTGCGCATTTCGGCGTGGCGCTTGGGGTCGCGCTCGCTAACGATGGATAGTGACTCGCTGGCAAAGTTGCCCCCATCGTAGAACAGGCTCTTGATGAACGGCTTCACGCCCTTGCGGGTGCCGTAGATATCGTGCCATGAGCTGCTTGTGTTGAAGCTGAGCTCATTGGGAGCGACACGGACAACAGACCCTAGTTCTCTCATGTCAGGAATGAAACTATCGAATGATGGTATATGGTCTTCTGGACAGAGCGGGAGTGTCCTACCGTATTTCTCATGCAACTCCAGTTGACGATACGGCTGCCGGCCACTCATAAAATTCCAAGAGTACAGAGACTATACATTCAGCTAGTAAGTACTGCGCTAGAGGTCCGTCGTGCCATTTGCCATCGTACGTTACTGAATGATGCCGATAAAGGGCCTGGAAACCTTCTCAGTGGATGGCACCACCATCTCGCGAGCTTGTACAGAATACAAGTCACGGCGATCTATTTTCTCGAGTCAAAATTATTTCTATATTCTTCCAGCCATGGAAATGCCTCCAGGACGGGAAACTTACGACAATGTAGATTTCTGCACCCATTGTGCGAATGACTTAACTTGAAATCAGTTTGAGTCTCGATACTTTCACGATTTTCTGAGCACCTGTCAAAAGTTGATTTCTGTTCCCTGTAGCTGACGGTAAATTTGGCAGCTCCAGTCCCGAATTTGATTTTCATGACCACCCAGATTGTGAGTGCTAGTCAGTGCTTGTGAGTGCTTCTTCGCATGTGGGAGTGGCCCGCTAACATTGTTGACCCTACTCGGAGATGCCATATCGGGAAGTCTCCGTCAGTCAACTGCAACCCCATTGGCCAAACCCCTGCTTCCGCCGACAATGTCAATTCGCCCGCTTACTACCTTGAGGTAGGTACCTAGGTACCCCTCATCTTCGTTGTCCCCCTGCCTGAGCATTCAAAGCCGATCAAGATGCAGTGCGACGTCTTTGGGTTCTGGGGGGTTTTCAGACTCTTCAACTCTGATGACTCAGCATCCACTCCCCTGGCTACGATTTGCAATCTCAAAATAAAAAAGTCTCTCCAAAATATTCATAATTACTCTCAAATAGCAAGGCTTCATTCGATGATGATGATGGTGTAAATTAGAGAGAGAAGGAAAAGATCTGCATTGAAGATATACTAGCCAGAGTAAAGGAGAGTGTCTAACACGTATTCTAGTCTAAAACAACCTAAAGCAGGCAGGTGGCGGAAGAGTTTGTAGATGACTTGTGACTTGACCAGTTTAACCCCAAAGCACTCTACTACTGTCAACTGCATAGCATTATACACCAATTGATGTTTTCGACCATAGACGACTTAACTTTTCCGTCATTCGTAGAAGTAGACACAGTGCAAAGGCGGCGAAAAGACCACCAAGCTTAGGTCTGGCAGTCTATCTGCTTATAGCCGGTCTCTGGGGTCAAGCCCCGACTACGTCTTCTAATACTTGAAGTATCCGGATTGGATCAATTTCAGCTATATTGAACAGTAACAAATCTAGGCTAATAACCGAACGAGAAATTCTGCCGGGTCACCTAATTAGTTGCCTACTACACAGCTCTCTTGCGGAAGCAAACCTCGTAGGTATGGTCCTGATGGGCCATGAACTCTGTAAGTATGTTCAGAGGACGCCCTTCGTGATAGTCATCACATAGCTTGATGTCGTAGTTCTGCAGAATACCAATCAAGATAATCTTGATCTCAGCAGAGGCGAAGAAACGCCCTGGGCAAGCATGTCTTCCATGTCCTGGTGATATTACATCGTCAGTGATACTCTTCTTCTCCACGCTGAACAACGGGCTCCACATGGAGGCACACTTGACATACCAAAGCCCAATGCGTCCCCGTTGACACTAGTGAACTGGTACCGCTCATCGCCCTCCCTCTCCCTTAGCTTGGTGAAGCGGAAGCCGTCAAACTCATCCGGGTTGTCCCATAGCTGGGGGTCCCTGCCGACACAGGCCGAAGAGGCACCAACCCCCGTCCCTGCGGGGAGCTCGACTCCATTCGACAATTTGACGGGCTTGAGGACCTTGCGTGTGACGGAGATCAACGACGCGGGGTTCAGACGCTGAGTTTCTCGCAGGAAGCTGTCCATCTTCTTCAGCTTGTAGAGTATTTGCTTGGTGAGACTTCCATCCCAGGCCGGCCCCTCCTCCGCAATGACGGCGTCGATCTCTTGGCGCAGCGGAGACACATATTCGGGGAACCGGGCCAAGTCGTAGATGGTATGGGCGAGCTGGCCGGCCGTGGTATGAATCGCCGCAACGTTAGTCACGATGTGGTCGTCGGCCTGCTGTGCCAAGTCCGTGCCCTTGTCGGTGGAGTTGTCGATCAGCCATTGTACCATGTCGGCAGGCTTGGAATCGGGATGCTTCTTGTTCTCCGCCAGCCGAGCGGCGATGACGGGCCGGAGCATCTGCGCCACTCTGGAACGAAAGTATCGCACGCGTTTGATCTGCGGCAAGATGTATTGTATGACGGGCCATGACCACGACGGATACTGCCATAAGGTTGTGGCGCCGCCAAAGGAGTCGAGCGTGACATTGATAGCCATTGCGTGCCTGACAAGAGTCGTGAGATTCAATAATCCTTGTCTGTCATTTGATGTGTAGTACATACCATTCGTCGTTCCGAGATAGTGGCAGGCCGACAAACACCCGGCCCGAGACCAGAGCAATCATTTGCGCCACCAATGGATACAACAAGGCCCTGGACCAGCCTTCAGCGTCGCGAGCGCTGTCGCTGTTGTCGAGATAATTATCCCTCGCGTATTCCGCCTCCTCCTGCATAATTGGGATGACAGTGCCAAGTCCCCGAGTCAAGTCAAACTTGACCGAGTTGACCATTGCTTCGGTATTGGCAGCTACGGACGTATACTTACCCAGGAATCTGTCATACATGTCCGCTCTGAAGCTGATCGACTCTTCGGGAAATGACTTGAGATCGTCAAGAAGGTGATTAGGGACAATGACCATTGGCATGTTGGATGTTGGAATCTTGAACAACTTGTCGCGATACTGGACAAGTCCTCGTCAGTCTCCATGAGGGATAATTTTACAGACTTGCCAATGGCTACCACACAACTATTTTCTTCCATGAGATACATACCTCTGAATATCCTCTCTTCATGATCTCGGTAAAGTCCCTGGCATCATTTGTAAGGAGAGGCACCTGGAGTGCCTTGGCCTTCGTTGTGAAGGACCATAGTATCGAAAGAATCAGAAGTGCCAAGACTGAGCTCATACTGATTGTGGCAGTGAGGCTTGAGAACTTGAAGTGAGGTACCGAGAGAAAGTTTTCGGAAGTCATATTGAACACTTGTGAAGCTGCCATGTTGTCAATGTGCTCGGTTGAGCAACTATATTAGGGCGTTTGAAACCTGACAATCACGCTGGTAAGGGCGTTAAGGATTATATTCGAATTCAGAACACCAGTCTTGAAATCTGTGGGTCAAGTTGGGGAGGGATCTGCCAAAACGCCTGTTGCCCCGAGATACCACGGCTAGAAACCAAAAGGCCCCTGTTCTGACCAGCCGGAATAGGCAAATCCGAGATACCACCCACCTAAGCCTGAAACCCGCATCACCGAACTACATCTTTTGCGACTTTTTTTTTCGAGTACTACGATTGAATCCTTTACATTACTGACGTCTTAGCTCAGAATTGATTACATTCCGCCGGACTTGCTCTTTCTACAAAGACACAACGCAGGGCAAGCCTCATAGAAAGATTCTTGAATAGAGACTCTGGGTAAAGGCCATGGATTCTCCTATATTAAGTGAGAATTTTGACGGATACTTGTCTATCTATAGCCATTCTAGGACAGAGGAGAGACAATAAAACAGCGGTGATCTATTTAGGAACATGAGGAATGTGTTTTCTTGTTATTCCTATATTTTGAGGCAAATATATTGGTTAATGTGGACACCACGTGTGACTGTGAAATTAGCAGATGAAGGCTTGTACCCTAAGGGCTGTCTATTCAGGCAAGATGAGACACCGAATACCCTTTGTTCCTTGCTTAGGCGTCGGCACAAATCGATCAAAGTGAATCTCCACGTCCTCCTTATCCGTCTCAAAAAGCCGCAATTGCGATCCCATTCGTCGAATCAGAAGCCCGAGGGTCATGTAAAGCTCTGCATATGCAAGGCTACAAAGGATATCATTAGCTAGACAGAACACAAGACGTCGGTAGAAGTAGAAACAAACATACTTGATGCCTACACACTGTCTAGTGCCACGGGAAAAGGATAGGAGGTAACCGTCTAGGCGATGGTGTCGCTTCCCATGCTCGTCCAGCCAACGTTCAGGCCGAAAGCTGTATGGCTGCGGGAACAGAGCCGGGTGCGTGTGAATCAAGGTTGCTGTCATGCCCACCGGTGTGTTTTGGGGGATTTCAAGCTCCAGGTTGTCCTCGGTCCTCACGTACAACGGCCCCTGGGGATTGATGCGCTGCAGCCGTGTGCTTACGCCATATGATAGGCGGAGCCCTTCGCAAATGACCGCACTCAGATACGGCAGTTGTTCCAGCTGGTTCCAGCTGACCCTGGCTTCAGCGTCGGGTATGGCGACATTTAGCTCATCTCTTAGCTGTTGCAGAACATGCGGATTGTCGAGGAGGTAGAACAGGGTGGCGGACAGTGTCCACGCCGTGGTTTCCGTACCGGCCCCGACGATGATTTGTCCTTCTTGCCAGAGCCGTTCGAGCCGTTTCTCTTCATCTGGCAAGTCCCCGGTGAGCAGCTCGTGGAAGATGGTGCGGCTGGATTGTTTATCTAGCGTCCTCTCGGCGATCTTACTCTGGGTCTGACGGATCTGGCGGCGGATATCCTCCTGGAACTGAACGTAGATAGCCGCCTCGGGATTCACGCGCATGACGACTGACTGCGGGAGCCTGTTCATCAACGTCAAGAGCCAAGGGAACTGCTTGATCCACGGTCCCATGTCGCTGCCAGCAATGATGGCACGATGGAAGTTGGGCTCAAATGTCGGAGACGAGAGGAAATTGTAGCTTTTGGCGAAGGCATATTCGGTGACCACATCGGTGGTCAGGCAGCTGAAAGCCGAATTCAACGTGACAGGCCGACCGGTGCCTGCATACCCTTGCAGCTGCGAAATTAGCTTTTCGATTGCCGCATAGACAATGGGTTCCAGCTTCGTCACCGAGGCTTTGGAGAAGAAGCTGTTCAACGCATTGCGACGCAGGCGGTGAAGGTCGTGTCCAGGTGTGCCGAATACGCTGTCGGGAATTCCGAACTGTGCACTGAAATACGCATACTTGTTTCTTTTTTTGCCCGTGCCAGCATAAAGTTCTGCGATAAAGGAGGGCTCATTAACGTGAAGCTCGTTAGGGCTAATTCGCACGACTGGTCCATATTCGTCATGCATGCGTTGGATCTCAAATGTGTAACGCCCCCGCTGGATACCATCGTAGTAGAACTCATACCAAACCGTTAGAGCTGCAATTTTGGGTCCAGGGAATTTCGAAAGGGGATGGAAAAATAACCGGTAGACTGCCAGAAAGAGAATATACAGAATAAACGTTGCGCCGAGGGTCGCGTTTGGATGGCTAGCGACGAACGCCAACACAATGGTTGCCATTTCAGATCCTGAACTCAAAGACCACAAAGTTTGAAAGACACCCAGCCTATAGAGCGATGATAGAAAATCGTTCATGACGTTTCTGTATGTGGTCTAATCAAGGTATCTCACTTGAACCTCGATCGGCTCTGGCCGGATGAGGTAACACCGAGGACTCAGCCAAAAAGGACAGCTCCTTGGTTTGTTGACAATGATCTAGTAATCATAGCGACGTATCCAACATACCAAACCAATGATTCGTAGAGAGAAGCACACGCACACCAAAATATGAGAATTCCAAGTGCCATTGTCGCATGGATCGGCATCGCCCGGGCTGCACATGCGACGCTGCCGGATTCCTCCACGACTGTCACTATTGATTTGGATTACGCTTTGCAACAAGGTGCAATACAGGTAAGACCCCGCTGAGGCTTTTTCTTGTCCACATTTTATCGCAAGATAGCTAAGTAGGAGATGTGGCGAGCAGTTGACCGACAGCGGTTTCCGCTATGTTAACTTCACCAACATCCGCTATGCGGCGCCGCCGACGGGAGTCAATCGGTTCAAGCCCCCGACTCCACCCGTGAAAAACGGCACTTTGCAAACGGCGGGAGATTTCAATATCATGTGTCCACAGGCGCAGCCTAAGTGGATCGACTATTCAGGAGGTTCGGTTGGGAATCTTACGCAAGTGCCAGTCCTCACCGCGGCAGAACTTCCAGTAGCGGCGCCAGGCTCGAGTGAAGATTGCCTATTCTTGGACATCATAGCCCCCGAGACCGTTTTCAATGACAGAAATACCAAAAAAGCACGAGTCGTCGTGTTTGTGCACGGAGGCGGGTACGTGGAATCGTACAAGACTGCCAGTGGCTCCGGTATTGGCCTCGTCGAGGCTGCGGCGGCCGACGGGAATGACATCGTCTATGTGGCTATAAATTACCGCCTGGGATTATTTGTACGTACTCGTAATTCACGACGGTCATCGATTCAGGGACTGATACTATGTCAATTCAGGGCTTCCTGGCGGATGGCAAGTCGTCCGGATCGTCCGAAGTTGTCCCCAACCTCGGACTCTCGGACCAAGAGTTTGCATTTGAATGGGTAAGATATAATATTCATTTGTTTGGAGGAAACTCAAGCGAGGTGGCAGTTATGGGAGAATCGGCGGGAGCAGGGTCGATCCTGTACCATCTCACATCTCCAAATCTCTCAGGCCGAATGCCGTTCAAGCGTGCAATTACCCAAAGCACCTTTGCTGTTAACATCACTCCAGAACAGCAAAGGGAGACATTCGAATCGGTGTTACGAACGGCAAATGTAACTACTTTCACGGAGTTGAAGTACCTGCCAACCGAGGAGCTTCAAGTAGCAAATGGCCTACTTGTCGGCAATGCTGCCCCGTTCGGGACGTTTCTATTTGGTGGGTGCCTGTTCCAAAATCAAGCCAGACATACGAGTGGAGTACAATACGGGGTACAATAAAAATTGCTGACTTTGATTCCCAGGACCTGCCACAAATGAACAGAATTATCCTAAATACCCACCCATCTCCATCGCCAATGGGGAATACGACGACTCTGTCCTGCTGATGCCTGCCCATAACGCCAACGAAGGAATTCTCTTCGCATCCCCATTCGTCCGGAATGACTCCGAATTCATTTCGTACATCACAACTCTCTTTCCCGAGATCTCTGCCGCCGCTCTTTACAATTTGACTCAGGATTTGTATCCAAGTGACTGGTCCGGTCAACAGGGCTACGTGGACCAGCTGGGTCGGATTACACAGCTCGTTGCCGATTACTTCATCCTATGCAACACCCACTTTATTACAAGAGCGTCGCCTTCTAATGCTGCACTCTCTTACGTGTTCTCAGTCCCACCAGCCTGGCATTCCGGCGATCTTTCATACACATTCATGGACCCCGATCAGCCCGAGGGGACCAATGTCACTCTCGCACGTCTCTTTCAGCAGTATCTGACATCTTTTGTGTTGACTGGGCACCCTGACACATCGACAGCGGTACCAGGCAATGATTCGACCGGAGCTATCGTGAGAAAGTTTGATGATAAAGGCTTCGGACTGATGGAGGATGACATATCCCACGACAGGTGTGATTGGTGGGGCCGGGGACTATTTCTCTGACAACATCTTCGGTGCAATAGAAGTACCTCGCTCTCACAGTGCTTAAACTTTCAGTGTCAAAAAATGCTTTTTGGCTGGGTAGTAGCACAATACGATTTACTTTGTAACAGAAAGTGTGAATTAACAATGTCCAACTCACGTAATTGAATACGCCGCGTTATGCATCTTGATTTAGTGTTCGTTGTCTACGTCAAACAGATGGTGGTCGCAGCAGAAGGCTACAACGCATCCGAATGGCCATGTTCTTGGCTAGAACTCATCTGCACCTTTCATTTGCTTCCAATGCGTACAATTTATTCCCAGTTTCAAGGTATGAAAATACTGCAAAAGATATAGATACACAACATTGGCTACTGAGATCCACACCAACAGTCGCGCAGGATATCTCTGCTCAGACCTGTCCGTCGCTCTTGGAACTTATACTTTTCTTGACATAGCGGACCAATTCAGTTTCACTAGCCTCGCCAAATGCGTGCAAGATCTTCACAAAGTCGCTGCCCAATTTTCCTATTCCCGCATCCGAATAGCGCTGCCCATCGTACTGAAGAATCACCTCGATCAATTCGCCCTTCTGAATAACATCGAGCTCAATCGGAGCAGTCGGCTTCTGCACGTCATGGATATCCCATGGACCAGGCTCCACCGGCATGTCCAACAAGGCGTGGATTTGCGAATCGAACCAGTAATCTGAATCCGTCGGGACGCTCTTTTGTAGCTCTGGATACGTCCACTGGAACTCATTGGCGCGCAGGAATATCTCTTGCAAAGATCTTGCGGCTTTCGTGGTGGTCTCATCGTCCTTGATCTCGGCGATCAAGGGGCATCTCCCGTTGACTGGTCCCACAACCCTGTCGATGTATGGGTAGTCTAAGTTCCGCCCGGAGACGCTGATCTTTGTCCCGATCACCTCAGACTCCGTGTATTCTGACAGTATGAGAGCCCAGGAGAAGTAGACCACCATGGCGGGAGAAACGCCATGTCTCTGTGCATATTTGCCCAATAGCGATCTGCTTATGCTGGCAGGCGAAGTCCAAACCTTCCAAGGCTTGGCAATGGGCTCTTTGGGCGAACCCAATTTTATCGGCCGTAGTCTACTCCACGGCAGGGAGTAGGCATCCCAGAAGTTACGAATGTTGTCTCTCTGCTGAACACGGTGCCTCGCGACATACTGAGCGTAGCCAACAAAGCTTCTTGGTGGGGGGAGATGATGCTCATTGCCTTCAATGATCTGCTCAAGCTCCGAGAGCAGAATTCCGAACGAAAACGCGTCAGTGAATGCGTGATGGACGATCCAGTTCATCTGCAGCTTTTCGCCAGGAAGGTCGATAATCCAGAATTGAGGCTTCATGACTAAGGCGATATCGGATTGCGACCAGACAGCCTCCCGTTCACGCTCGGAGATGTATTTGAATTCCTCGGCGCCGGATGCCGTGAAGACTGACCACGTAAATGGGGCAAGGGGCTGGATTTCTTGAACACCCTTGACCACATCAAATTTCGAGCGGTAGATCGAGTGGCGATCGAGTAGCAGCTCCCATGCTCGCCGGAGCAATGTCGGGCCCGGGCCTCCACGTGTGATATCTCTGGTCAGTGAGTACATCAAGCGATTTGACGATGGGTCTTTCTTTGTTTCCTGAAGCTGAGAGACTTGATGATACGTAAGTGGAGCTTCGAGCGAGCCTTCCCAGTCCGCTTGGGAGTCCACTTCGGCACTCGAGTGCACGATAGCTTCATCAATGGCATGGACGGTGTCCAACTCAAAGATAAGTGGCATGGATATGCTGAGGTCGTGAGCGCGGAGGTGAGACATCAATTTGACAGCCAGGAGCGAGTTGCCCCCCAGCGCCACGAAGGACGTGGTTCGGACAATCTGGGCGACGGGTCGATTAAACACCTTTGAAAAGGCCCTAGCTACCGTCCCCATGGTATCGGACTCGTAAAGGGTAGCAGAGTCGTCGTTGCCGGTTCCGACGCCAGCATGCGCGGATACGGTCACCTCTAGAGCCTTCAAGTCTACTTTCCCGTTCGTCGTCATGGGAAACTCGGACACGGCGAAGATGAGGTCCGGGACAATGAACGGATCGAACGCGCTTCCCAAGTGCGCACGAAGCTCCGTTGTCGAGACATCAGCTGGAGTAACAAAACCTACAAGCTGCTTCCGAAACATGAAGGCTGCTGCTCGCTTCACGCCCGGGCAGCTGCGAAGGGCCGGCTCCACTTCGGCCTCCAAGTTGATCAAGAAGCCCCGATTCTTCACAACACGATCGACGCGTCCGACAAAGTGAATGCCCTCCGTGCTGCGTCGAGCGAGGTCTCCGGTACGGTAATGACGAACGCCATCGCGTATGAAGAACTTTTCCCGCGTCAGGGGTTCGTTCCCGAGATACCCAATGGCCAGGCATGGGCCTCGGATACAGATCTCGCCCTGCTCCACTTCGTGCCGTAGGTTCTCATCGAGGAGAACGATTTCGACGCCGGAGACGAGATGCCCCAGGATGATAGGGCCACCTGTGGTCAATTCAGCCGTCGAGACGGCTGTGGTGCATTCTGTGGGACCGTAGCAATTATAAATCTTGCGAGTCGGGGTACTCCACGCCGCTATCAGCGCCTCTGTCGGAGCTTCTCCTCCCAGGTATATTTCCCGGATGCCGTCGAAGTGAGATCCCGGTTCAAGCGTGCTGAGGATAGAGGGCGTCATGGATAGATTCGTGCATGATGCAGCGACGTCAATAACATCCCGAGGCAAGGCCATAGCCAGAGTCCCGCCGTGGCATATAGTTGCGAAAATCACGCCGGCACATCCTACAATAAGACATTCATCAGTACACAAGAACTCAGCATACCTATGGATGATTTCTCCCAGCTCACCATCAAATGCAACGGAGAAGAACAAAAGAGCCTTTTCGCCGGGTTGTACTCTCATTGCCCCCGGATAGTCCTGCTGGATCAGGTGTGCTGTGCTGCCGTGCCCAACCATTACACCCTTGGGCCGCCCCGTCGTTCCCGAAGTGAAGATGATGTATATCAAGTCGGAGGCCTTTAGTTCGCTTCGAATAACTTTGAGGTCCTCGATAATCGCAGGTGGGGTGGCACAATGCACAAGTCCAGTGTTGCGGAAAGAGGGCACCTGAAGTAATTCATAGCCCGGTAGTGTTGTGTCTATCGTGCTCAAGACTAGATGGGACCCAATTGCGTCAAGTGTCGCCAGGACGCGAGAGTCGCCCCAGGCGTTGAAGTCCAGCGGACAGTAGCATGCTCCTAGGCGAAGAACCCCAAGAATTGCGACCAACATGTCCAAGCTCATACTGGTAAGCACGGGGACGTGGTCCCGAGGTTTCACTCCTCGGGATTTCAATAATATGGCGACCCGGATTGATGCATCACGCAGTTGAGAGTACGTGATATGTTCGCCTTGGAAGACAGCGGCCAATCCATCCGGGTTTCGATGCGCCTGATGGTCGAACAAGTCCAAGACACTGGTTCTCAAAAGATTATCACCCGATTCCATCATGGCTGGTAAAACGATGGAACCCAAAAGCCAATGAATGGAAAACTGTTCCAAAAAGTGTGAGTTGAATTTCGAGGAGCTTGCGGCAGCAATTGAGTATTCACAATTTGCGCCTACGAATTGTCTGACCAAAGGGTACGAACCAGAGGACTTCGATATAGACAGAACTTGCTCCCGGGGTGGGGAGGGTTCCCAATCCGTCAGGGTCCGAATGCGGGCGAAGTGATTTCAGGTACCACTAGAAGGCGTGGCAGTAAGCTCCGGCTAGCCTAAAGCTTAGACGTATTACAAGGAGTGTATGCACAACCCCCTGAACAGTTGGAATTCAGTTGCAGAGCAAGCACACTGAATGGAATCGGAAAATATGAGCGTGGAGGCTCGGACCATGGCGATCATGAGCGATGGAATGTTAAGACTATAAGATAGGAATTGGCTCTAGTATGAGACTTGAGTGTAGCGCTCGTGAGAAATATCTACAAGCAACCTCATTCGTGTGGCTATGTACATTCAAATCTCTGCAACATCCTCAATGCGTTCAACAGATGCTCTGTAGTTTCACAAGCTCAAAATACTTTCCCTTCAGTTCTACCAAGTCCCGATGCGTCCCTTGCTCAGCTATGTGTCCGCGGTCAAGTACTAGTAGGCTGTTAATTAGAATATAGCCACACAAAATTTGGAAAGTAGAGATCAAACTTGCCATATATCCAATCTGCTCTCTCCACTGTGCTGAGTCTGTGGGCGACCGCGATCGTCGTCCGTCCTCGGGCAGCAGTGTCCAATGCGGCTTGCACGGCCTTCTCAGATTCTGAGTCCAGTGCAGAGGTAGCTTCATCGAGCAGGAGAAGCTTTGGATTTCGCAGCAGAGCCCGAGCAATGGCTATTCGCTGTTTCTGTCCGCCAGACAGCATCGCCCCTCGGGCACCAACGAGCGTGTTGAAGCCATCCCTGCCAATCAGTCAGAAACAATCCAAGGATATAATTACAGAGGTCAACTTAGCATACGATAGAGAACAGATAAAGTCATAAATATTGGCGTCTTTGCAGGCTTTGATGATATTTGCCTCCGAAATGTTGTCGTCTTCAACACCAATGACGATGTTGTCACGTATCGTTCCGTCGAACAAGGTCGGCATCTGACTGACTAACGCCATGTGGCTTCTGAGGCTCTTAAGGTTCCAAGATCTGACGTCGGTCCCGTTGACCATAACCTTTCCGTCTTCGGGATCGAAGAAACGCTCGATGAGAGATATGACGGTGGTCTTGCCACTGCCGCTGGCTCCTACCACAGCGACGAATTTCCCAGCCCCAACTTTTAAACTGATCCGGTCCAAGACCGTCTGCTCTGGTCGGTTTTGGTACCGAAATGTCACATGATCGAGCTCTACGGAGCCATCGATATTGGGAAAGGTCACACCCGTGGCGGACCTGGAATCGATTTTGACCGGACGTTCGAACAGTCCCTTGAGATCTTGTGCAGCGGTTTTGGATTTGCCCATATCCGGAGCAAAAGAGAAAATGGCGCCGGCTGATAAAGAGCCCGTGACGATGGCTGTGTAACACACGTAAAACTGGAAGAGACTGTAACCGTCGGTTACAATGAGGTGACCGCCGTACCAGAAGGCGAGCGAGGCGCAGAGAAAGCTGACTGACTGAGAGGCGGCGTAAAGAAGAGACGAGCGGCTGACGAATGCCAGCGAGCCTCTGCGCTGCATCTCCAAGATGGCATGGTAGTCTTTCAATATCTTTTTCTCGAGTGTAAGGGGCGCCACAGTGCGGATGCCCGCGCTATATTCAGACGCGTATGCTGCAGAGGTCTCGTATACCTTGCGCGAGTGGCTCTCGAGTGACCCCAGAGTCTTTAGGCGGAGGAACCCGCAGCCCAGCTGGACCGGGACGGTGCAAGTGCACACGAGAGCGAGCTTCCATCCGATGGCGACTGCGAGCACGAAGCCCGCAATCAGAGTAGTGAGGATGACAAGGATCGTCCCGAGGACCACGCCGCTCATGCCTTGTAGATTGCTTGCGCCGGTGAAAAGGATGGTTGTCAATGTAGACGATGATTGATCTTCATCCAGAAGAGTTGACATGTCCTGGTGCAGAATGGCATCGAATCCTCCCGTGCGAGCTTGGTACGTCAACCCCTGAGAGTAGAACGTAAAGCAGACGCCCTGCCCAAACCAGCCGATAAATGTCGTGAACCCGATCATCAAATACATCAAGCTCCAAAAATCCACCTCAGCGCGGAGTACGGACTGGAAGGACAACGCTGACATGTTTTTGGCTAGGAATATAGCTTGTCTGTGGGCGCGCTGTCAGCGGCGGCGGCGTGGTCCATGGAGTTAGGGCACTGTTTGCAGACTTACATTGGATGGCTTGCTCCGGCAACAACCGACAGAAGAAGACCGCCAAGCATGATGGTCAGATCCTTGCGATTCAAATTGAACACGAAACGCGCCAGGCTGGACACTGAGTCTCCAGACTTCGGCCTATTTTGCTCGGATGCAACCGTGTGACTACTTGACCACTTCTCCCCTTCATCCCGGCTGGTTTTCGAAAAATGGGCGATGGTTTTTTCGAGATCCGTCGCTGGAGACTCCTCCATAGTATTAACAGATTGGGCTGACTCTGTCTCCATGTTCTGTTGCTTGACCATTTGAAAGTAAGTTGAGCGATTTTCCATCAACTCGGCGTGTTTGCCTTGCTCAACTATGCGGCCTCCAGACATGATAATAATGTTGTCCGCGCGGGCAATCGTTGACAGACTGCGAAGTAGTTGGTCAGTGACAAGCGATGACAGGTATGGTGACTAGCTGAAGGCTTTGAAAAAGCTTACCGATGTGCGATCGCTATCGTGGTCCGGCCTTGGGCGGCCTTCTCCAAAGCTTGCTGGATTTGCCGTTCGGAATTGGAATCAAGCGCCGACGTTGCTTCATCAAGAATCAGGATCTTAGGATCCTTCACAATGGCTCTTGCTATGGCAATTCGTTGCTTCTGTCCACCGGAAAGCAGAGATCCCAGCTCTCCCACGTTGGTTTGCAGGCCATCTGGGAGGCCCGCGACGAAATTGGAGGCATTGGCTATTCTCGCAGCATTTTCAACAAGTCGATGGATTTCGGCCGAGTTTGAGTCGGTCAAATGCTCGTATGGCGTTCCGACAAGGCCATGTCTGATGTTGTCGAAAATGGTACCCGAGAATAGAGTTGGTTCTTGGCTTACCGTTCCAATCTGCTGTCGCAGCCAGGACACATTCAGAGTCGTGATATCGTGGCCATCGAGATCTTCAGACCGGTCAGTCGATCGCAAGCAACAGTCTACTCAGACTTCGCATGAGGATTGAAGCCACCTACATATCTTGCCGCTCGCGGGATCGTAGAGACGTTGCAGGAGAGACCCGATGGTACTCTTGCCACAACCCGAATGCCCTGCGATAGCTGTCATAGTATTCTGGGGAAAGTCCATATCGACATGGTTCAGAACAACAGAATCTGGGCGCGACGGGTATGCATGTCGAATATCTCGCAACTCGATGGTGCCGCGAACTAGCGGCAGCTTCTCGCCCGTCGGAAGGCTGGAGTCAATAGGAGAGCGCCGAAAAACAGTTTGAGAAATCTTGTCAGTGGCCGTGATGCCACTGACGAAGGCCTGCACATGAGGCATGACATTTCCAAGCGAGTAGGCACCCGTCATAGAGGCGAATAGAATCGTAAGGACAGCTGAGAGGGAGATTTGTCCCTTGACCATGAAGATCGAGCCAGACCAAAATGCCAAACCGTGTGTCCAAAAGACGACGGCATTCAGTGATGCAATCATAGCGGCCAAGGCAATGCCACTCCTTAACCCGGCCGCGCGAGCGTCTGTGACGTGTTTCTCATACCGCCGGGCGAGGCTGCTTTGCATCCCAAAAGCTGTCACAGTCTGGATGGAAGCCACCGCCTCTTCGACAATGCTCGCCCCAAAGCTGTATGCTGACAGTGACCTTCCTGCGTGCTTCACCATGACCGATGACCCTACTGACATGGTGGCCAAAATCAGCACCAGACTGGGTAGTAGCACAAGTGCCAAAAGCCAGCTCTTGATGAAGCTGATGATAAAGGCCGAAACAAAAGTCGCGATGGCTGACAGGGTATTGGACGCCTTCCCGGTGATGGCATCCTGGATCAGATTGGCGTCGGTCGTGATGCGCGTGTTGACCTCTCCGACCCCAAGGGTCTCAAAATACGCTATGTTCTGCCGGAGAACGGCCTCGAGATATTTCTCGCGGATCCGCTGCGCGATGTGCTCTCCCGCCATAGCGAAACCCACGGTTGCCACGTACGTGGAAACGAATTGGACTATTGCTAAGTAGACGTAAAACAGGCTAAGTTGATGAACCTTGTCGTTGAAGTCGCTCAAGGTTGTATTTCCAACAAAGTAACCCTTGAAGGACTGGCTGACATTGCCCAGGAAAAGCTGCGGAAACATCATTAATTCAGATATTACCACGAGAGACAGGACCGACTCACGAAGCTGAATGGAAATGCTGCGCCGCTGATTATGGCCGCCAACGCGCTGATAATTAGGACGATGCCGTCAATTAGACTCATGCATTTGAGGATAAATGTGGCGGAGTTGGGCCAGGTGGCCGGAGCTGCTGTTTGCATTGCCAGTACCTCTCTCTCCTCTTTCGTGAGAGGCTGCGCGCCATTTGCAGCAATGTGATCCGTCTTCTCCGTATCTGAGGCCATTAGCGCAAGTGAGTGTCTGGTTCTACTGTGTAGTCGCGAAGAAGTATTCAATCTTTCTATACGAGAAATTATACAGAGATCACGAAACAACTCAACAGAATGACTGTTGATCTATCTATTGTGACTCCGGGAATAGCAAGGCTAGCAAAGTGGAACCCCGGTTCCATCCTTACCAGTTCCAGACTATCCCGAGAATGTAACATAATCAAGATTACGGATAAGATTGCGCAAGTTCTCTATTTACAAGCTTATGCTGTGGGTTCATCAACTCAGACCCCGTGATGGTTCCTGCGCGCTGGTCTGGGCTTCGAGTCCCCCCCTTCCCATATCAAAGACCCCCAAAAAAAAAAAAAAAGGTGTAGCGACAGATTCCAATAGATTCTGTCATCGTCATCGCTTTTTCGTGTAATTGGCACAGGCGGACACTTCCCCCATTTAATATGATACATGCCTTACCATACCAACCAAGATGTAGACCGCAACATCATTTCTTGACCCGCCTATCTGAGAATCGGACCATGAGTGGTGGTTTCCACCACATGACATGTAGTAAGCTTTCCCCGGCCCAGTCAAGTTTGGTATTTACGAGTTCCAAGTCGTACCTCCAAAGCATCTTAGCCAGGATCAGATTGATTTCCATGTATGCGAAGCTTTGTAAGAACGTGAAATCAGCATTCCGACCGATCTGGCGCGGCTCCAAGTTCCCGACCATGCAATGTGGATATTGACAGAGACTCACTTTTGGCCCAAACACCCTCGCGGTCCCATAGAGAACGGCTGGCTGGCTTCCTTGGCATCGGTCGACTTTGGATCCAGCCATCTCTCTGGTCTAAAAGCCAGGGGCTCAGAGAAATATTCCTCGCTGTGAGTGAGAGTCCATGCATGCGTGAAGACCTCCGTCTGGCGGCGTTTTCATCAGTGTTTTACATCCACGAGGACTTGTTTATTTAGTAAGGGGGAGAGATTTTCTCACTCCGGCCGGAACGTAGTACTCTCCGACATTCATGCCTGTTGAGACCCTTGGAAAGCCCCCAGAGCCCGGGGCGTAGATCCTCAGCCCTTCGTTAACGACGGCTTGCAAGTACGTCAGCTGCCGCGCTTCTGTAGCGTTGATTTCATCATATGCGGGAAATCTATCAGCAATCTCTTTCTGTACCCTTTGGAGACACGTTGGGTTGCGGAGTAGATAGTAGGTCGTTGCGGCGAGAAAAGTCGCAGTCGTCTCTGCTCCCGCGATTCTGGGCCATCCGGTCAGCCATATTGCGAGCAAATAGTCAAGTCAAAACATACGTCAGTGTTGAGACGTGAGCTGCCACTTCTTCTTTGGAGATAGTCCCCTCTTCGTAATTCTTCACCACTGTCGACAAGAAATCATTTCGGTCGGCTTTGTGAGCCAGACGTCTGTGCAACAGTCAATATCGCCGAAGCAGCGAATCGAGATTGATCTGGAAACGAACTCTTCAACCTTATTCCTGCTATAACGGGAATTTTGATTCTTAATTGCCAAGGTGGATGGGAAGAATAGCTTGGCTAATGTCGCCACAAAGGGTAGACGCCGGAGATTGTCTACCAATGTGATGAAATAAAGATGGTTGACGATCAGCTCGGACCAGCTGTGAGGTTCTCCTAGGATTTAGAATTCCTGGATTAGCACCTTGTTTTGCCGTGGCCTCGATGCTGGGCTTGCACTTACCTGCATCGACACTATGGAAAGACTGCCCAAAAGCCATTTCGCCCACGGTGTCAAAAGTCACCATTTCGTACCACTTTGTCATGTTAAGGCCGTTAAGCTGGTTGTGATCTTGGCCAAGCTTGTTGATGAACTGGTCAACCGATCGAGTGATGATGTCCTCCTGCTCGAGCAATGCCTTGGTGGAGAAAGCGGCTGACAACATTCTGCGCATTTTTCCGTGTTTGTGAGTATCACGCTCACTCCCTATGCATAATGACTCAAACCCTGCTCCATAGATTTCGTAAAACTCGCTTTTCATGGGTGTGGGTTCACCCGCAGTGCGATGACCGTAGATTGCCTTCCACGACTCGAGTGATGCAAACGAAAGCTCGTTTGGAGATACTCGGACAACGGGCCCTAGTGTAGTTTCTCATGAGATAATAGGTCGTCATTATGGCATCAGGACCGAACAAACCAAATTTTTTGTGTTGTTTTTCGATGGCCAGATGATATCGACCTAGTTGAGACTGATATATGCGCCATATCTATCGTGTGCCGTGAGACTTCGCCCGGACATTCAAATGTCAAGCAGGGGCTAGTGGCTTACCAAACCAGATCGGGCCAGCAGTGGCCCGGGGAAACCAGAAAGCTTGTGAAAATACAGATTATAGAATGCTATGACGAATGTGTAGACAACAGTCTTTATGAATCGATGATTAGTGTCAGGTCTAGCAGAGGAAACAGACGCACCTACCAAGCCGATACAAGAGTAGACGACCGTGGCCATCGAAGCCGTATGGCAAATGCCCTGTGTGCCTAAAACCAAGTGAAGCCCCATCGTCGATAGACCAATGAGTATCTTGTAAATGGAAGTTACAGACGGCACGGAAGACTCAAATACATTAAAAGGCCGAGTTGCACAATACACGCATGAGTACATACAAAAGTCACCCCTCACCTTAAATGTTCCGCCTATGACTGATGTACGGGGATTTCCCTGTCCATTTACGAAACCCTAGCGTGAAAATATCCCGGCCGGCCTAGCCAGCTCGAAAAGCTCGGACGTGGTCGGAGAAGAATATACAAACAGTTTAGCGTGACTCCACCCCGGATGACCGATTCCATCTAGCTGAAAACAGTAACGCCGAGATTACACTGCCAATGTCGAACTTGCCGTGCCTAGGCCTCATTCATTTCTGTCTAACACAAGTTCCGGTGGGAGAGCGCGACTGAAAAGGAGAAATTTCATCATATCGGAATGGAGAGAGATGTGTGAGAATTACAAAAGCCGTGTCAACGAAACAGGTTCTGGACTTAAAGTAGTGTACTATGTATATTTGATGGCAGGCTTGAGTACATAGCTACCGTGGTTTATGTGACAGAATCTGTAAATGAGAGTGTAAATTGAGGAAACCATGAAGTTTTGACGCCGTTGGAACATAAATCGTAGCCCCATAATCAGGCAGTGGCCTTCCCGTGGTCATTGTACCTGAAGGTAGTCACGCTCCACAGCTCATTCCCACTAAGCTGATATTCCAAGCCCTTGATATATCTTGCAAGACTGTCACTGAGTCCCAGCTTAAAGTCATTCTGCCGCTGCTGAACGAGGATCTCATGCTGCACCTCCCACTCACGACACATGGCCCATAGCACACGCTTCGATGCCGTATACGACAGCGATGTCTCGTCCGAAATTACCTGCACAGCGGAGCAAATCGCGGAACCCTCGGGGTGCCCAGTTTGAGAGGCCATATACTCCTTATCCCAGCTCAGGATGTCATTCAGGACTGAGATATGCTTGGCGCAATTCTGCTCGATAGGCTGCACCGAAGCAAGCTCCTCTGAAGTGACGTGCAGTTTCATAGCGAACCTCATCAGGGAGGCGAGGAGACTGTCAGAGAAGCAAGGTCAGTAAGACGGAGATAATAATAAAGAGAACTGCAAAGATAATAAGTTAACTGACGCCTTGCCAACATCTCGCTCTCTATACACCAGGTAGTTTTGCAGGCCAGATATGCTTAGTCTGGCCTTGTCTGTTTGGGCGCGCATAAAGGTGAATGTTGGCTCGAGTATGTCGTCCGCGAGGACCTTGTCATGAGCTCGCATACTCTCCCAGAGGTCGTACATGATCCATTCCACGGGCACAGCCCTGTCTGGCAAGGCTTTACCTCTTGCGATGGGAATGAGCCTCTCATTATAAGCAGAGCCTTCTTCAAGTGAAATGTCTTCCAGGAGATCTATCGCAAGTGCCTATGTTAGTACACCATTTTGCTTTAGAAGACTCAACTAAAGCACATACCATCAATCAAGAATAACAAAGTCAAAAGCATAGATGCAAAACCAATCCGATCGTCCAGGGCCTTGGGAAAGTAGAGACAGGTCACGCGGGAGAAGCCGGCGGCGACGAATTTCTTCCTGTCCTTTTCCGTCTTGAATGGCCAGTGCTCAAGGAAATAGGCATCAACTTTGGCCGTAATTTCCTTCTCCAGGGGGTGACAGTCCGGCACGAAACGGGACGAGGACGGTGAGTATTGACCCTCGTACAATGTCACTGTGGGGCCTGGAGTGTGGTAAGCCGTGGGTTTGCCTGAACCCACTGCCGCCTCGGGCTGAGCATAGTCGCCATAGGAATCGTCAATAAGTCCTGGGGCCATTTTTATTCGATCCGTAACAGAAGAACTGGAATACTAAATTTTGGAGAGTAAAAGCTGTCTTTTTGCGATGGAAAAATGCCCTGCAGTAGGCTGGTGACAATTCAAATGTGGCACGTGTCAATGCTCTCTGTCTATTTAACGAACACTCTGCCAGCTAGCCGCGTCCGTATCCTTTTTCCGGCTACGTCCGACTTCTTACAACACAGTCCCATGTCACCTTTTTGGCAATGTCCGGCTGCGGACCTTCCGATTATGGATGACACTGAAGAACTTGTATTAGTCGACGAGCGCCATGTCGAAGCTGTGTCGATGGCGGAGTAGTGTCAACGCGGACTCTATTCTGGAAATTGGCAGTTGCTATAGTCATGGCCTCTCTTCAGATCACCCTCGATGATATACCCGACCTGCAGGGCAAGCGGGTGATTCTCACGGGTGGCTCTTCTGGCATTGGCCTCGCCGCTGCAAGAATATTTGCAGACAAGAGGGCCACGGTGTATATTCTTGATATCAACCCACCTCCAACGACCTACGACGGGATCGAATACCTCAAGTGCGACATAACAAGCTGGAAGACGCTGAATGAAGCCTTCCGACACGTGGGAGACTTCGATATTGCAGTTTCCAACGCCGGCGTCTCGGAAGAGGCGGACTACTTCGCCGACACGTTTGACGAGATGACCGGGGGACTGGAGGAACCGGAGTATCGAGTGCTCGATGTCAACCTTCGTGCCGTATTTAATTTCACCAAGCTGGCCTTGAGTAGCTTTCGGCAGCGCAAGCACCCTGGCAGCATCGTCATCACATCAAGCGCAACTGCGTATGCCCCCGAGCAGTCACTACCAGTATACAGCGCGTCAAAGTTGGCGGTAAGTTAGATTTAAATCCTTTTTATGCTGCTAAGGCTCTTCTAACTGATCATTATATGGGAAGCTCATCGGTCTTGTCCGTGCTCTGCGGTCTTCGCTGAGGCCCGAGGGCATCACTATCAACGCCGTCGCTCCCGCCGCGACCATCACAGCCCTGCTGCCGCAGCATTTGGCGGACCCCATTATAGCCGCGGGTCTGCCGGTGAGCACAGCCGACTTTGTTGGTCTCGCTGTCGCCTACTCTGCCGTGGCAAACCAGCCCCAGGCCGTCGAGCTCTACGGCAAGGATGACGGCGTGCTGTCCCGGACGCCGTCACGGTGGCACGGCCGTACCATCTTGACGTTGGGAGACAGATATACAGAGTTGGAAGGCCCCATATCATCCCTACGTGAACAATGGTTTGGGCGGCAGAACACGGAGCTCACACGATTACAGCAAGCAGCAACTGACTTTCGGGGTCTAAATGGTGTTTCTCTTGGATGATACTTGGATTGAAAGCCCTCCCCCCCTTCCTTGCCCTCCACGTCTTGAAGTTTATCGGCAGTCAATTTGAACTTGACTCAAATCTTGCCTTCAATTTGTTGATCCTCTGGTCCAGCCCTTGCACGTGTGATTCTAGTGGACAACGGGAGCTTCCCCCCATCAATCGTGCCACCAGGGCGGAGAGACGATAAAGCTGGTGTGATATAATGGCCCTGAGCACTACTGTATGTTCCTCCATTGTGTCGATCTGGTATCCGGGGGTGCTCCCAGCCACAGGTTTAATGCTCCGTCCCCACCCTTCCATACTTCCAGTGCTAGAAATTTGCCCTAGGACACTCGCCTGGAACTCGGGTCGCGAATGTTGTCCACCAAGGTAGTCGGTCAATTCCTCAAAGATTGCTACAAGCTTCTCATAGATGACGAGAAGAAGGGCGCCAAAGGATAACTCGCGCATGCAGTGGCTACACTGGGACACATCGGAAGAACGCGAGATGCTAGTCTTCAAGTGCAAGAGTGTCTCGTCAAGGGTAGAGCCGTCAACCAGCTTCAAGGGCATGCACGTGATTACCTGCTCAAGGGTCTGCAGGGCTGTCTCGGAGCACTCGCAGTCCTCGACCTCGTCCAAGTTCATGAGCATGCTGGGCGAGTCCAGCGTTGATTCCGATTCCGTGCTTGGATCCCCGGCGTGGGGGTTCCCGGCATCATGTGAGTTGCCAGAGCTCTCCTGTAGGAGACGGCCTGGAGCGACGGATTGTATATTTTCTATCATGACTCGAGTCAGCGTGTCTGAAACCAGCCCTGTAGTCGCTGATTCCACTACGTAGTAATGTTCCAATAAGAGAAGTTAGAGAACTGGGAAGGATAAATGGACAGCAAGTACCTGTGAGTTGGCCGTGGTTGACGAGGCCGCGGCCAAGCTGATCAACCTCGAAACGCGCGAGAAGTTGAGCAAAGTCGTCACTCGATGTCGACAGATATCCCCCGGTTGAATAGTCGTAGATGGAACCCATGGTGTCACTGGTCACAATCTCGGACCCGTTTGCTTCTTTGACAGGCTCATGCTGACCGACCGGTTGGCTGCCGGTGTTGTAAGGAATCCGGTTTCGCTCCAGTATGGGAGATGCATGCTTATTCAAGGTCTCATTTGGGTGATCGGACGAGGACACCGCGTTTCTGTTGGGTGTTGCTGCCGTGATTTCATCTTGGACAGGCGGCGAAGGCTGACGAACACGACTGGCATCTGGCAAAACCTGGGGGCTGCCCGGAGCAGAGTGGGACCGATGTGTTAATGTTCCGGCATTGATAACGTCTGGGTCGTCGACGCCATCCTGGGCTTGGAGTCTGAGTCGCTTGCCTCGTCGTTGGTTGGCGTACTCGCAAGGCAGATTTCGGCGACAACATCGCCCGCAGCCTGTCTTGTCACGACTGCATTTCAGCTATAGGGTTGTGTGCACCACTATTAGCCTCTCCGTAGTCCTTGGCGAACTAATTGACTGGCAAGGATGGCATACCTTTTTCCTCCGGCAGATGTTGCAGGCTACTGGCGACAAGCCGTCGTCAGGACGACCTGGTCGATCACTAGTCTCGAGACACTTGCCCTCCCCGGCCTCTCCATTCCCGTACTTGATTGTCATAAACATGACTGCAATGTTTTTCAGTACGCAGGGTTTTCCGCCAAGGACGCTCCCGCCTTAGAGTTGTGTGAATCGGAGATCTGTAAGCATTGGCGTGCTTGGCTCTGATACACAACGCCCGGTTGGGATATGGTCTAAGTCTTGGAAGTTAACTCTAAAAGTACAGAGCCGCACTCTTTTCTGACCACGTCGACAACCAGGGCTCGCTCACTACTTATTTCAACCTCGAGACTCCCCGTGCCAGATACAGAATCAGGGTCCTGGGCCCACTTGCCGCTGTGTGCTGGACCCCTAACGACCCACTTGAGCCCCGTCGACGCTAAACGCACTCCGCCGCGGACCAGAGCCTAGTCCTTTCGAACGCTGGCGGCTCTTCGCCCCCATGTTCCCTTCAGGAATGTCCGACAGCACCGTGGGCACCCAATTGGACCGGCCAGGGGCCATAGAAGCCCTCGTAGCATTGAGGAAGTGTTGACCCATAAGCAGACTCGTGAACTCTCGTATTTGGGAGTCTCAACTCTTACGCTTGGAGATAGGCAGTGAACCAGACGGGGAGTGAATGCCGTTGGAATTGGACCCTTGCTTATCATCCCGGGCGGGAAGGATGCTGCCCACCTAAATGGGCCCCGCCAGCGCGGCACAACTCGCCCCTAGTTAACTACTGCGTAAGCACGGCAGCTATGTATGGCCAATAGTGTTCGCTCATAGATTACGCGATTTGCTCCTTCATGATATGATGCACAAGCATTATCTTTCATTGCCTCACCTTGCAGACCCCTGAAAACCCGAAGGCTCAGTAACTCCCAAAGTAACACGTTTCATGGGCTAAGTCCAAAGAGTGGAAGATCTACTCTAGTTGCATAGCAGAACAAGCCCAGCGCCCCTCCGCGGTGTGCGTGTAAGAAAGTTACCTACCACCTTCCTTTCCGGAACTCGACCCAATCGAATCAAGGGGAGCAAGATGAAGGATTGGATCGAAGACGGTCACCAGCTCACCGACAAGGTCTCGTATCCCATCAAACTGCGCCGCTGGACCGGAGGAGCATGAGAGGATATACGAGACTCTGAGCGTACCATCCGAATGACATCATTGATGCCTATTCATACAGCTCCTGCGGGATGGCTGCGAAAGCCTGACTCAAATCATGGATGATATCCTTGATGTCTTCCGTACCCACAGAGAGCCGGATCAGATCCTATGTGATTCGCGTCAGAGGTCAACCAGTCGAGACAAAAGAGTTTGCAAATCTTACCTCGGTAACTCCTGCGTCCAGTCTCTCCTTTTCTGTCATGAAGTTATGCGTCGACCCCCATGGATGCGTTGCCATGGATTTGCAATCTCCGACGCTATGCAATGATTTAGTCGGTAGGTCTTCGTGTTTGTGTCTCGTTAACCCCCAATGCTTACTTGGTCATGTTGGAAATCAGCCGCAATGCATCCACAAATGCTTCGCTAGCAGCGTTGCCTCCTTTCACACCAAACGATAACACACCTCCAAATCCCCGTCGCAGGTATTTCTTCCCTCTCTCGTGATACTTGTCGGCAGGCAGGCCGGGGTAACTTATCCACTGAGTCCTGGGATTCTGGGCCAGGAACTCAGCCGCCTGGAGGGCATTTGCTGTGATGCGGTCGCAACGCAAGCTCAACGTCTCCATCCCCAGCAAGATCTGCTGGGCGGCAAATGGGTTCAGCACGGCGCCTATTTCCATAACGATCTCGACGCGCAAAGCAATGGCAAATGCCACGTTGCCGAAGTTCCGAGCAAACGAGAACTCCATGGGGTTCTCGGCATTCGTCTGAGTCAAGTGAGGGAACTTGTGCGATGCACCCAGCCAGTCAAAGCGTCCTGAATCGACAATAACACCGCCTAAGGTGGTGCCATGACCACCGAGCCACTTGGTCGCGGAGTGCACCACGATGTCGGCCCCGTGCTCGATGGCCGGACACCAGTAGCCCCCAGCTCCAAACGTATTGTCGACCACAAGAGGCACGTGGGCTTCGTGTGCAATGTCGGCCAGGGCCTGTAAGTCGGGAATGCTGATGCGCGGGTTTCCGATGGTCTCGACGAAGACCACTTTGGTCCGCTCGTCGAAACAACGGCGATAGCTTTCAATGTCATCCACATCGTGTACCCACCGAACTGTTATACCCAGGCGCGGGAGTAATGTTTTGAAGAGGCTGTAGGAGCCACCGTAGAGGTTTGTTGATGCGACAATGTTGTCTCCCGAGTGTGCGAGGCATATGATGGTCTGGAAGACAGCCGACTGCCCGGAAGCGCATGCCACGGCAGCTGTTCCACCCTCTAGCGCTGCCACTCGCTTCTCTAGAACTTCCACAGTGGGCTGAAACAATCATCAACAATAAGTCCTCGTCTTGGGTAGAATGGTAGAATGGGGGCTTACATTGGCAATGCGCGAATAAATATATCCGGGTTCTTGATTATTGCAAACCCTGCGGGCATGTTGACTGTCTGTGAAAACGTATGACTTGACCGGAATCACAATTAGTCGTCTTCATATGAAAGCAAATATACAACAGTACTAGAAAACACTTGTACTTACAGCAGTTGCATAAATTGGTACGGCCCTGGCTTTGGTTGTTGGGTCAGGTCCTGCACCGCTGTGAATTTGTCTCGTATCAAAGCCGCGTGCTTCTTCAACACTGGTGTCCACTTTGTAAGGGGTGAATGCGTCTTTGGATGCCATTGTAGGAGTTCCTTCCAGTTCGATCTTTGTATGGTAAAGTCACATTCGGACTGTGTTTCCTCTAAGAGCAGGATACTTGTATTCAATTCCATATATACAAATACTGTGCGCTCGATCAGTGTAAGCACTCATACTGAAGCGAGGTGCACTGGCTGGTCTTCCATCAGCTGCGGAGTTTGTTGAAAGTGGTTACTCTCTCGCTCGGGCCTAGACCGATTGGTGCATGCAGGGGTTGGGGCCGAAAGGGGCATTTCCTAGACAGCCCTATGGGCGCCTTCGTAAGCTCTTCACTTATACTCGGTATTTCTCATGAAACTAATATTCAACACGTTTCTAAACGATCCATGAGGGTGCACATGTGAGCCAAATGAATGATCTTCTTGTTCTGAAATTCTAAGTGAATTCCATGAGTTTGTTCAAGCTGCCATGAATTTCGAAAAGCTCTCCCACGAGCCACTGAGTTATCTCGGCCCAAAAAGGCTGCTGGCGACGCCAACTCCGCGTACAGTCGTCATTGTCGTGGTTTTCCTGATCGCTGCTGCAATCGTGTCCTGGTTGACATCAACCCCAAGACAACGATATGTTGCCGGAGTCCACATTGTAGGGGGCGTGGACAAAGGCTCCATCAAGAGCAGCCGGATGGATTTTGTTCACAATAGCATGAGAATGCTTTTGGATGGCTACCGGAAGGTCTGTAACCTTTATGCCCCCCTCCGTGTTTACCTGACCGTAACAGGAGACTGACTCTCAATAGACAAATGGGGGATTATTCTACGTCCCGAGCAAGCTGGGCGAACGCCTAATGCTGCCTGTCAAGTATCTGGAAGATCTCAAATCAGCTCCAGTACAAGAGGTCGACTTCGTGGCGACATTCATTGAGGTCAGAACCAGTGCCCCAAATTGCGGCGTAACATTAGGCCCGCAAGCTGAATTCTATCACAGATGTTTGAGGGTAAATACACCACAATGGGTAGTCGCTCCACATTGCATCCCCGCGTGGTCCGCGGACAACTCAACCGTAACCTGTGTAAGTGAGACCGTTTTCGGGACTGTGCGAGGTAACTAGCAAGTTGGCTGACTCTGGCAGGGACCGTCATGGAACACGTTCAAGAAGAGATAAAGGACGCTTTCGAAGATGCCTTTCCACCATGTGACGGTATGTTTGTCATTGCTTTATAGGAGTATTTTGACACCACTAGCTGTGAGCTGACGGTGCAACACACAGACTGGACTGAGGTGGACGTCATAGACCGCATCACCCAGATCGTAGCACGTGTCTCGAGTCGTATGTTCGGTGGTACCACCTTGAGTCGGAATAAAGAATGGATCCAATCCTCAATTGATTTCGCAACCGACGGTTTTATTGGGGCTCAAGAATTGAAGAAGTACCCCGAGTTTCTTAAACCGCTGGTCGCGCACTTTATTCCGGCTATCCAGAATATCAAAAAGCATTATGCTGCCGCCGAGCAGGCCGCTATTCCTTTGTTAAAGGAACGGGCGTCCACGGGCTCGAAAGCTTCTGACCTGCTGTACTGGATGGACGAAGATGCTAAGGGTACGGAGAAAGACTACACATTCCGTAAGTACGTTCCAGAGAGTTCTTGAAAGGCAACTATTTGCTTACGAATTCGTCCACAGTCGCGGGAATCTTGCTCAAAGTGAGCTTTGCCGCCATACATACGAGCGCTGCGGCACCGACGCAGCTCCTCTATGACCTCTGTGCCATGCCGGAGTACATCGACCCGCTCAGGCAGGAGATTGACCAGAACCTGAACGAGAAAGGCCTCATTTCCCGCCAAGGCTTCCAACAGATGGTGAAGCTCGACAGTATCATGAAGGAGAGCCAACGCTTCAATCCTCTGCTCCTAATCACTTTCGAGCGAGTGGTTACAAAAGACTACGCGCTCTCAGACGGCTTTGTGATCCCAGCAAAGACAACTATTGGCGTGCCGGCGCACGCCATTTCCATGGACCCCAAAATCTTCCCCGACCCAGAGAACTTCAAAGGCTTTAGGTTTGCCGAGGCTGCCAGAAATTCTGACACAGGACCAGAAGATCACAAGGCGCCATCGACCGTATTCGCTGCTGCTCACCCCTCAAGCATGGCCTTCGGGTACGGTCGTCACGCGTGTCCTGGTCGCTTCTTCGCTTCGGCTGAGATTAAGGCTATTATGGTGTACCTTCTGAAGAATTATGACTTCAAATTCCCTCTGCCGTCACAAGCCGGCAAGAGCCTGGAAGAACAACGTCCGAAGAGTCTGATATTCGAAACACAGAATCTACCGAATCCAACTGGTCGCATTCTGTTCAAGAGGAGGAAGTAGATACAAACTCAGAAAACATTCGATCAGCACATGACTATAGGTTCTTCCAATGAGTCGTGGTCGTGCACGCGTCAAGCGAAACTCAAAATGTATTATCCGGCGGGAATCAGGGCTTTGACACTGTCTTCTTGACGCGCTTTGTATTTAGACCAAGCAAGCAACAATAACCAAGTCTCACCTTTCCTTTTTATATACATCCAACGTGTGTGCCGGCCGACAGAATATGGATGATTCCAGTACTCCACATAAAACACAGGAAGCAGAGATGTACGTAGATAAGCCTCAGCGCCGCTGTCAAAATGGCATTGCTAGCAAAGTTGCCTAAGTACATACAGGTAAGAGTTGCGGATCAGCAACCAAGCGCTCCATGTCCTCAGTGCGAAGATGTACAGTTACATCCACACCGTTGTCCGTCCACAACTGCGCCGATGACGACGGGCCCTCTTTAATTAAGACGCCTCCGTCCATGGCCGGGAGCACAGCATCAGCATATCGAATCCCAGACCCAAGACCGAAGTCGACATCGTAGATGCCCGCACGTGCCCAGGTTGTTACTAAAATGTGGCGCCGCCCCAGGAATGCCTGCCAAAGGCGTTGGGGCGACTTCTCGTGAGCCACACTGTGGAGATGTGCTGCCAGGTTCGCGGGATTACTCGTCTCAATTAAAGTCTCACGAATGCGCCTGGCGACCTTGCTCTCGTCGCCTCCTGCCACGTCTGAACCCACCATCTCGTTGTTGATCATGATAATAGGGGATCCCATGAATGTCTCGCCGAGATTTAGCGCAGGGCGCACTCCGAGCACGAGGTCGCAGTGCACCGGGTTAGGATCCTCTCCCAGCTGGCGAGCACGTACGATGCATGACCAGATATGGGCCAGAATGGCGTCGTGCTTACTGATCCGAATGCCGTGGGTCCCCTCGGTGCTCTTTGTAGCCTCCTTCCAGAGAAGATCGATCTGGGCACGATTAAAGTGGACGATGTAAGTAGAGACGGGCGCAGCAAAATCCCACTCGGACCAGGGGATCGGCCGCCCTGCTGGAGCGACATCGTCTGGAAACACGCTTGGTTTCTTGGTAGCCCACGCAGGCCCGCCTGGCGAAGTCCACCAGTCGTACCGGTGCAGAGGGAGGCTCTCTGCCTGACGGATGATATCGGCGTCTGCTTCGTCGGCATTGATGTCACCAGCAGCCTTTGAGTCGAGGAGTCCGGGTTCAAGAATCACAGGCTCAATCTGAGGCGTGCCCGAGTGTAGAGCCGAGCGGCTGAGACTGGCCCAGTCCTTGACGAAACGAACCAAAGACGTAATGTCGGCCAACGGGTGTGCACCTTTGACAGCTAAGGCTACCCCTCCACAGGCCAACTCAGTCACCTGCACAGCCAGCAGGGGATACTGAGTGCCTGCGACGGGCTCGTTTTCCTCGAGGGCGCTGGCTATGTTGGTAGATGGACCGAAAGAGTTAAGAGATAGCCCGGTCTGATTCCACAGCGGCGTCTCCTGCGGGCGGGTGGTCTGGTATACATCATCTAGCGTGGCGGAGCTTGTGGCCGCGATGACCTCGACGCCGGGATCTTGATCAAGGACGCCGTAGTGAGCGTACACGCGACCATATCGCCGGGCATGCCGTGGGAGATCCCGAGCCGCTTCATCCTCGACAGTGCCATCAAGGGTAGTGATGCTTTTTAGTCGACCACACCACCATGGGTAGAACTTAAGAGCTGCTTTCAGTGAGTTGCGGAGATGGTGCAACAAGCTGAATCCATCACCCAGTCCACTTGACGGGCGCTCCAGGAGCCAGAGGGCGCTGGTGAAGGAAAAGTTGGCTGTCGTGGCATCTAACAGCGATAACGCGACAAGGCGTTCTGGAGCTGGCGTCGCCGCAAAGACTCTTTCGGTTGAGGATATCCTCACCTCCCAAGTAGCTGCCATTTCTGCGCGATGGTTTCAGAATTAAGACCCCAGGCAAGATAGGAATCTTGGCGAGTAAGTGACTTACTGTCGTCGTCTAAACCAACAGCTTCCCTGTCCAATTGCGAATAGTATCAATAATTATTTCACCTGACAGGAACAAGGCGCGTTGGAGGTCAGCCGGTGCGGGATTGGTCTGGGAGGCAGACTGTGCTGTGCGTGATTAGATTGCGTTATCGCGCTCAAATCACGGAATTTCCTTATGCGGAACTGTCCGGCTTGAACGAGTGCGCAATCCTACCTGGAGGCCCAGGTATTCCACGGTGTTTAGGGTTAGCGGCCCACGCCCAAAACCAACCAACCTTCTTCACGGAGTTCGTTGCCGAAGCTTCAGTACCCGGCACAGTGCAGTAGCCCATATGGCTTCACAGAGAAAGCAGGGCAGTAATCACATATCCCGATCGAATTTTCTGGTGGTGGCACTTGCTGGCTCTTTCTCTAAACGCGATACGTCTGCCTCTAGAGCGACAAATCTGGCCCTTCACATCCATTATTGCGGCAACACAGCCACGTTCGAGAGGATTTGAAACATCGTCGTGAAGCCCCTGTAGCTCAACCGTCCCTAATCTCCGTACACTCAGCTTACAAATGGAGTTCTTCACTGTGTCCGCCATATGTCCATCGAAATTACTTCTCTTTCAAGGGCGAGTTTCTATGTCAATAGCTCCTGGGGCACGTACAAAGCCGGAGACGTTAAGACTATGGACGTTGTGCTCCTCAGCCCAGTCGAGTACTTTCGAGTACGGTCGACACTTGTGAACTCTACCCGTAGCAAGTGTCAGAGAGTACAAGTCAAGTCAGCATGGAGATTACATACACGTTGAAGTCTGGGAAGACTTGTTTGAAGCCCTTGGTCCAGGCGTATGTCACCATGCCGAGATCAGGCTCGCACATAAGCTGAGAAAACGTCAGTGATTTCAAGTAAATATGCCGTGCAGCTTGCCCAACCTTTTGTCTCAGCATATCTATACAGTGGTCTGCAACGTCGTCAGCGCGGCTCCTCATTCGGCTTTGAGGCGCTCACCTAGATGAAATCTCAACGTATCAGGATCTTCCCTCCACTCCCTGTTCTTTGGCAGGTAATGATCCATATACGTTGCTTGACGCAACATGTTCAGACAGTGAAGTCCATGGAACACTTCAAAGGCACCCATGTACCCACCGCCCATCTCCTCGGTGTATTCGGCAGCATACTCCGGGGCCTTGATCCTGCGCACGTCGTCCTTTGACAATCGGTACAGGCCTCCTTTGGCAAAAGTAATCTTCTCCCACTTCTCATCGATCTCATCACTCGGTGCGGCGCTGAATTCGTGCGGGACCCTCAGCGTCCCGTTGAAGCGCTGGATCTCAATGTCGTCGTCGTTGAAGATCTCGAGCGCTGGAGACCAGGCGGTCATCTTTTGTGTACACTTGTTGTTGGGTTGAACAAAGGAAACAACGCTGAAGGCAAGCAGACTAAAGAAGATGCCGATGAAAAATCCAGCAAAGACACATCGCCAGTTCAGGGCTTTGTCTCGCACGGTGGCCTCCACGATGCAATCATCATGGGGCAGCAGTTTCTCGTCGTCAGCATCTTCGCTCAGGCGTTCATAGCTGGGTGGGCCCTTCATGGCTCCTTGCGTTGTGTGTTGTAGATGGTGCAAATCGACAAGGATCAGAATCAGTGAGCCATGGCAAGTGGTTGTGGTTTCGTTCTTAATCCGTATACGTCCCGAAGGCGTACGGCCCCTTCATGCAGTGGCAAAGCAGTGGTAAACGCTCAAAGACTGAGCTACGGCAAGTGCTGTAGTAGTGCGGGCCCTGTCCGTCAGGCAGGATCGGATATAGGTACACATCTACTTGGGAAGCTGCCATTTACAGAGGCCGAGTATTGCATTAGTGTGGCTGCGTTGTCTCTACCTATTTAGTGCTTACTCCGAATCCTTCTTGACATCATCCACACCAAGTCCTCGGCTCAGTATCAATGTCTGGTTCCGTGTCTATTCAGTATCAATGTATCGGTACCGGTGTGACATGAACACACCTGCTGCCTGGAAGGATCAAAAAGTTTTCTCGGAACCCCTGTGAATCCTCCCGGGTGTGCGGCAGTCCAGAAAAACGGCGGCTAAGAGTACGCCGCCAGTGGTTAGTAGATCTGCTGCGCTGATTGCACCCATTGGAGCAATATGATTCAGATAATGATAACTAAGGCTCACCTACCTGTAGTCTATGGCAAATAATGTTAAGCAGCAATGCCACATACCAAATCAATTGCGGGGTGACTGAAAACACGAGGCTTGACAGCAACAAGACAGGCTATTCAAGGTGGGAGATGAGGGGACGATGTTGGGGGACCGCTAGAAGGAGTACATCGTGGCGCAGGTACTCGAAGTTACACCACCTGGGCAAGGCAGCGGAAATCACGAAATTACACTGGTGCATCATATATGACCAGGACTTCTCACGATGATTGGACATACTGCCGAGCGGAGAAACGCTCGGTGGTAATATGAGGTGCTGACTGCCCAGGTGCAGCCATCGGCAAGGGGTTGGTGGAAAAATCACGCTTGTTTAGCTACACAAGGCTGAGGCGCTGACTGCGGCCGTTGTGCGGAAGGATCACCAATAACCGAAGACTAGCAGTAGTTTGACGAATCTGTGGCTGCGAATTTGCCGCTGACTGCAACGTCAGCCACCGGGAAGGATCAATCCTTACTGCCTAGAATCCAAGCAGGGCTTTTCATGACCCGTTATCTCTAGGCATATTTTTTGCGATTGGTTAGTGCCTCGCCGTTCTTAACAATAATGCAGATTATGTATTAGTACATCGGCAAGTGTGCTTTTACGTTGGCCGTAGCCACATCTCTATTGTTCCTTTGGCCAAATGATACAGGAGTCCTGGGTAGGGAAGTACAGGTAAGGGGTTTCCATGTGAGATATCGGACCCTGGTGAATCTGATCTGCATAGCTTTCAGCCCCATGCATTACATCTTTTGGGGAGCACTCGCACTTAGCGTTGCACTACCTGGGCATGCAGGCCAACTGACCTGGAACCCCAGGCCGGACTCCGTATCTGGACTGGGGGTAGCTACCTGGTTACCGGTTTGGGGGCTGTGATGTAACCCCCCCGAACCCGTGTGCCGGTACTAGCCCGGACCATCTAACACCAGGACAGTCGAAGGAATATCGGAGGACGTGATCTGTGAGCTCGAATTCCGACTTGTCTCCCCGGCAGACCTCGATGCTCCTTTGTTCAGGTACTGAGTGTAGGCGTAATCTAGCATCATGTTTTCAAATTTGCGACTCCCAACAGCTCGGTACACCCTGCTGGGCGACGAGAACGACTCAGACGAGAAGACATCTTCTGGAAGTAGGGCTCGAGGATCCGAGTTCTTCACGAACTTGGTGAAGTACTGGCGAGAGCTGGCAATTCTTGGGCTCTGTATCGTGTGTGCATTCCTCACATTCGAGCACTCTCGGAAGCCAGTTGAAGGGGGAACAGGGACAGAGGTCCAAGACTATCGTAAGTGTCGTCGACTCCGAAAGAGGGATATGAGCTCACATTCACAGGTCTCACATCGGGGGATGAGCGCTGGAGACAATTCCACTGGGTCTCAGATGTTTATAGCTCCAAAGATCCGGGAGCCAAAGATGCTGTGAATGAGGCCTGGGATCGAATAGTGCCAGCGTTTGGATTTGTAGCCGTCAATCATACGTGGGCCGTGGAGCACAATCTCCCAGCTAGCATGAGCCTCCCTTCGGATTCCTCGAAAGGTGTCTACATCATTGATGCGTCAGTCTCTTCATCCCCTCATGAGCGCTGCCCAGCTGTTGACGTTTGTCTCTAGGTATCATCAGCTCCACTGTCTCACCATCATCCGCAAGACCCTCACCGAAATCGCCTCGGGCAAGACCCCAAGTGTACCGATGCCGCACTCAATGCATTGCTTCGATAGTTTGTTGCAATATGTGATGTGTGGTAACTCGGGGGATACTCTGCTGTACACTTGGGGTCGCAACGAGACGGGGGATGGGCAGCTGCGGAAATGTGTTGATTGGAACAGCAGGAAGAAGTGGGCCAGAGAGAACACGGCGTGCTATGCGGACGGTGATCATCCAATTCCCTTGTATGATCATTTCAATCACTGCGAGATCAAGGATGACGGCATATCAGGTGTTTCATGAGGGTTTGTTTGGCCACGGAGAATGTACAGTAGTGGTGGAGAGGAAGAACCAGCTCTTAATTAAATCAAATGGATGCACCTGCACAACTCTCCCCAATCATGCTGTTATTTCATTCCGATCACTGTGCCTTCCGGATAATGTTTGAAAACCTCCCTGGCAAACAGATCACCGGTATCTGGAGTCTACAGCTCTCAACCATCACCAATGATATCTGTCTTTCTCTCTCGCGATTAATAAAACGCGTTACATATTGTACAGCTGCATGTCGCTTTGTAAAATTATAGAAAACTTGTGAATATATATTCGTACATTGCCCCACATCGAGTTTCATTGCCACTGGTTGTCCCATATATGATGTATCCCGGTCTTGAAATCATGCCCCTGCGCGTCCCCCGACTAAACAGTCGAAGATAGCTTACCAGCCCTCAGCGATCTGAGTACCGTCAGCCTCTTCCTCGCCGCGTTTCCAGCCCTCGGCAATCTGAGTACCATCGGCTTCTTCCTCGCCGCGTTTCCAGCCCTCGGCGATCTGAGTACCATCGGCTTCTTCCTCACTGCGTTTCCAGCCCTCGGCGATCTGAGTACCATCGGCTTCTTCCTCACTGCGTTTCCAGCCCTCAGCGATCTGGGTACCATCGACGGCTTCCTCACCGCGCTTGAGGGCTTCGCCGGCGGGAGCGATGCCCATTGTTCCTAGATTCTCATCAGCAAACAAGGACACGAATTTGAACGCGCACCATCAACATACCTGCACGCGGCAGAGCCATGACTTGACCGATCATGCCAAGACTGGCAAGGGAGATGAGAGAGAACTTCATGATTCCTTGTAGAAGACGGTTGATAGAGTGGGCTTGGAGTTTCCGTTGCCGAGTTTCTGGCTGATGTGGACTTGCGGATGGGTGCAGCCTGACCCTGTAATATGGGATTATCTATAGGGATGTCTTTCATATCTCGCTGCCTGGCTGGCAGTGTTCCACTCAAGGAATATCAAGACGTTGCATTAGACGCAGTGTGTGATCCAAATGCTGTGCCACATATGACTTTGGGGGCCGCGCTACGGAGGTGGAGGGGGGGCATGCCCGGCATCACTTGCAAACCTCGCCCCCACAGCGGCTGACGTTGGACAGGGGTCGGACGGCCAACGCAATGTTATCATTCGAATGATATATCCCTCTAGGTAGATTTCTGCGGCCGAAGAGAGTGGGTGGAAAAACAATCTTGCTCTGGTGGTTGCAAGCACCGTATTTGAGAGGCACAGCAATGTAACATATTGGCGCGTGGCCGAGCACTTGGTACTCCACTAGAGTGCAGCCCCAGCTAGCTCCATGTAAGAGGATCCCATCTATTGACCGGTGCGACAGTGCTAATGTAGCATGGATACCAGGTACGTCAGTAATCATAAGCGCTGTCAACCTCTTCGTGTCAGCCAGCAGCGAATCGCGTGCACTGAAGGATCAAAACGGAGGGTTTAGCCGGGAGCAAAGCCCGGAAGCAGGTGTGTTGGTCTCAGTTCATCGAGAAACGGGGTAGAAACGCTGGCTACAAAGGTGCGATCTTGCACCTGCTGGGCACACTCGATCTTTCCGGCAACACCACCCGCACCAAGATCGAATGAGTTGTTACCCTAGGACCCTCCAGCATGCAGGTAATATCCAGCAGGCATCCATCTCAGCTGAGGCTATGCAACAAATTGGCAGATACCTTCGGTCGCATGTGATGCCCTCTGCAATTTGATTCCCAGTTCCGAGAATTTCGGACACCGGGATCTGCCGAACACCTGGGCAGCTATCGCAGCATCCCCCCTAAATCGACGTCAATATCGGATTCGCTTCGAAGGAACTTTCACCGTCGACCACAGACCGGAGAACCAGCACTCCATGGAGTCCTCACGACGTTACCCATTATTCCTCCAACCCACACCACTGATTCTCCTCTGCCTACTCCTAGTCACCTGCAACGTCTATCTGTACGGACAAATCCGGCGGCTGCAGCTGGCAGTCGATGACCATGGCTTCAGTGAGTTATCAAACTTCGACGCACTTCCAGAAATATTGATGCACACTGACGATCTGAAAGCCGGTATATACTCGCGAGGGAAATCGTGGAAACAGTTCCATACCTACACGGAATACAGCAACGTGAACCAATCCATATCCGACATCGCATGGAGCGGCTTCACCACCAACGGGTTTGTCGCCATCCCGCATCACGAGGCCGCACAAGCTGGCCTCCCTGCCGCCGAGGACTTCCCCGACGACGCGTCAAAGGGGGTTTACGTACTCTCAGGCTTTCACCAACTGCACTGCGTGGTATGCAACAAGTAGCCCCCCCCCTCGGCTGACAGCCTAAATCGCCCGGAATTTCGAAGTCTAACTAATGCGCGACATCTCTAGATATATTTGCGGGAAGTGATCCAGGACCTGATGGCAGGCAAGTCCGTGGACGAGAAGGCCATCCACATCAACCACTGCTACGATGCGCTTCGGCAAGAGATCCAATGCCGCGCGGATGATGTCCCGCTGTATGCGCCGTACCAGTCGAAGCTGACGGGGGATGGCCAGTTTCGGCTGTGTCGGGATTGGGATGCCTTGACGGAGTTTGCGAAGCAGCATACGGCTTGTTGGCCTACTGGCCATTGTGCGGATCTTGAGGGGCCGTGAATGTGTAGATAGAACGCGATGAAGAAATTACCAGAATTATTTCAGCTTCATGGTACCACCTTCTGTCCCGTGTGAGTGGAAACAGGCTGAGTTGAGTAGCGAGCGCAAAATGTCAACACGGCTCTTGCTTCATTCAACTATCAGTGGATTTTGCACCGTTTCTCACGGCTGCGAAATGTGTTTTTCATCGTTGACAAGACGAGCGGGAAATCCTATATACAGCATGTGTTTGGGACGCCATCACAGCGGGCCCGATACAGGCCGCACAGAACCATTTCGAGATGTCCTAGAACCTCCCTCAATACTGCCGCATCTCACTCCGGACATGAATCGCTCCATTCATCGGCTTCATCTGCCTCTCCAAATCATCAGAGCCATTGGGTCCAACAACAGAAGTATGCAGCGCCCCCTCCGTCGTTGGATAGCGACCACTCCACTCAGAAGCCAATGCCTTGCGCGAATGGTTGACACCATCGAGCCGGTAGAGACCTCCTTCCATAGTCCCCTCGCTCTTCAGCGAGCGCGTTGTGAAGGCGGACTTGATGCCGCTGAGGAGCGAGCCTGGCGACATGGAAGTGAAGAAGCTGCGCATGGGGGCACGTAGCGCTGGTAGGCATACTACCACAAGTCCGAGACCGCATTCTATCATGGTCCAGAAGAGGAGGTAGGTGATGATTTCTGTCAACGGTTAGTATTCTTGGGTGAGTAGGGGACCGGGGAGGAGGTACATACGTTCGCCGTCGGAGTTGGCAAATGCGTTGACGACGTAGATGATGTAGATAGCCATCCTGGCGGCAGAAGCTCCGATTGTGCTATCCATCATGTTAGTCACGACGCACAGCTCCAACGTGCTATCCAGGGGAAGACGACAACTTACAGTATACCGACAAGAAAGATGGCGATGACGCTCAATCTCCTGCTGGCAGGCATGTGCAACGCCCAAATCTTGGGGATTGGCAGCGACCAGATAAAACAATCCATGATGAAATCAGAGATGGCATATGCCTCGAGGAACTGCAGCTGCGCCGAACAATGCTCCGCAACGTGAGCCACGGGCGCCCACGCCCATGCAGGTTGGGCACCACAGAGGAAGATGGCACCGAATCCGAAGCTCAAGGTCCAGACGATAACCAGTACGATCATGGCAGTTGTGATGGTATTGAAGGCATCTTTGTTTGTCTTGCTGCAGAAGATCTTGCGGTAGAAGAACAGGATGCTGAGCTTGAGACAGCCGAAGGCAAATACTCCGACGAGGTCGAAGAAATACTGGATCTGTGACAAGTGTTAGTGAGAGTTTGTTTTGGGTGACCTAATGTTGGTTTCTGGTTACGTACTTGCTGGAGGATGATTTGTTGGGGCGAAGTGTAGAACAGATATGCAGTTGGATCATTCATCTGGTCAGGTGAGAGAGGGAGATGCGTTCCCAACGCCGAGTTCACAGCCCCCCATATCAGAAGCCCCGCCATCGCAAGCTCGAAGATCTGGACACAATTCGTTAGGCATTACTTCGAACTCCATGGAATGTATTGCGTGTACATACCAGCGCCGGAATACATAGCCAGTCGTCCCACCAAAACGCATTCTTCGCCTTGGCTCTGGTGTAAAACCGTAGAGCTACACAAATGATGCCGAGGACGGGGAAGAAGATGCTGATGAAGATCACCGCTGCCGGAGTGGCATAGTAATCTGCCACATCTGATTGATCGTCCATGTTGACGGTGGTGTTTGGATACCGGGGAAAGAGCTGCGGAGTCTTGTCGAGCGTCAGGAGGTTTGCGACCCACAAACTGCGGCACAAGAGACTTTTCAGCTGACTCTGGGTGCCTGACGAAGAGAACCAGAAAACTTTTGGAACAATGGAAGAATAAAGTAACCCGAGAATTTGATATGTGTAACGATAAGCGTGGGATCCGCGGGTACTTTTTCAAATCTCATGGACTAGACAAAAGTACAGTAAGCGCTTGGTGAAGGGGTTCAGATGCTTCGCTCTTATTGGCGAGCCAGATTGTGGCTGCATGAAGGCCACCGAAAGCCATTGGAGTAGACCGTTAGGAGGATCTTGGTGGGTGGTAGTACGGCTGTATGCAGTCAGCAGCACTAGGCGTCGGGCCATGGCTAACGCCGGGCGTACGGTGACCGTTTCGATGTAGGTACTTCATGCACTACTGCACACCTGTGCAGGTATTCAATAATGCACATGGCATCGAGGCCTGGAAGACAAGTCCCAAGCGGCCTTCGTCGTTGGCTCCCGTGTTGGGGGCTGAGCGTATCGCAACATCGGACCAGATTCAGCTGAAGCGAGGTGCATATTCAAGGTTGCCGGAGTGCTACATCCAAATCCTACGACGCACGCAGCTGCCTGCTGTACTACTCAAATTATTAATCGCCTGCCTGATATGGACGTACGCTATCAGTCTCTGGCAATGTGAGCCTTCGCCCCCAAAATGCAGCCCTTAGGGGGGAAATCCTGAGATAACGCATCTTTTACGAAATTCGGGTGGTGTGTGGGCGGACTTGACGGTGGCGTTTACTTCGCTGTGGACTACGGACGGGACGGGACGTTGAAATCTACCGTAGGGCGGCTATGGCTGATGTGACTACTGCTGGACCCCTGCCAAAAGCTACCAACACAAACGCATCCCCGCCCCTCCCGGGCCTCCCAACTTCGACCTTCATCGTCAACATCCACTTGGCATCTTATTTCATCCTCTAGTCTTCTCACCCATCTCATCCGTGTGGCGTCGAACTAGCCATGGCTGTCCTTCAAATCTTTCTGACGACCGCGCTTTTGGCCGCCCTGCTGACTATCGCAGGTGCCATACGCCGTTTGTTCCTTCATCCCTTAGGGCACATCCCTGGCCCGAGGCTTGCGGCTCTCACCTGGTGGTATGAATTCTATTTCGACGTCGTCCAGCCCGGCCAATATGTCTTCAAAATCCAGGAGCTGCACAAACAATATGGTGAGTCCAATACGCGCGCACGTGTAGTTCACAGACCAGCATCACTGATCTGCCCTGCAGGACCAATCATCCGGATCACCCCGGACGAGCTTCACATCTCTGATGTTGGATTCCTCGACACCATTTATGCCCCTTCTTCGTCCCCGAGGGACAAGTATGAGTACCAACTGAGAACTTTGAGGGTCCCCGGTGGAGTTGGCACTACGCCCAGCGTTGAAGTCCATCGCAAACGACGTGAAGCTCTGTCTCCCTTCTTCAGCAAGCGCAATGTGATCAAACTCGAGCCGACGATTACCGAGAAAGTCCAACAGCTTTGTCAGGTCCTTTCGAAGCATGCCTCCGAGCAGACGCCAGTCAATCTTTCCGATGTCTTCTTCGGCTTCTCTAATGAGTAAGATTCCTTCAAATTCAGACAAAGAATGATCCTAACAGAGGCTAGTGTAACCAATAACTTCCTGTTCTCTCAGAGGGAAGACATCCTTTCGGATGAAAAGAAAGCCGCCACATTGCGCCATAACAACTACGAGCTCATAATGGGGGTCCATCTCAACAAGCACCTCCCGTTCATTCCAGACTTCCTAGAGTCTCTCCCAAAATCCATCAGCAGGCCTATGATGCCACCTGGGTTGATTGACATGCTAGACCTTTTTGATGTACGTGTTACCTTTAAACTATTAGCATGGTGTACTAATACCAAAGACGCAGCGAGTCCGAGCTGAACTAGTAAGCATCATCAAAGAGAAAGCCTCTGGGGCCGGTAGCGATTCGTCGAGTGCAGACTCTGTATACTACACCGTGCTCGACAGTCCTATTTTACCCGAGCCAGAGAAGGCCCTACTCCGGCTTGAGCAAGAAGGTGCACTCCTGGTTCTCGCAGGGACCGAGTCACCAGCCAAGTCCCTCAACATGATATTCTACCACCTGCTGGCCAACCCAAAGATCATGAGCAAGCTAAGGGAAGAGCTCAGCACCGTCCCACAACAAGCGTCGTGGACCCAGCTTGAGAAACTGCCATACCTCACCGCGGTTATCGAGGAGGGCCACCGCCTCTCCTTCGGCGTCACGGCCAGGACAGCACGCATCGCTCGGGAGACACTCACATACACCCCTACATCCCATGCAGGTGACTTCTCGAACAACGGAAAGTCCTTCAAGATCCCAGCCGGCACTCCCATGAGCACGACTACCCTGAGCGCCCACACCGCCCCGAGCGTCTTCCCCGACCCGTTCGTCTTCGACCCGGAACGCTGGCTCGGTGACGAGGGCCGGAAGCTCCACAAGTACCAGATGTCGTTTGGCAAGGGCAGCAGGAAGTGCCTTGGCATCGAGCTGGCCAGCGCCGAGATGTATCTGGTGACCGCGGCGCTGGTTCAGGGCTTTGACATGAAGCTGTGGAAGACTGAGGCGAGCGATGTGGCATTTGTTCATGATTATCATGTTTCGATGCCGAACATGGAGTTCAAGGGGTTGGAGGCTACGATGACTGCCCGGTGAGGAAAGAAACATGGTTTCGATGGCTAATGTATCAATCACCCAGCAAAGAATTTGCAACTTTGAAGATCATTGCCTTAAGCGGTTGCAGGTAATGACAAGGATGTTTTGGGAATCTCAGTCATACAGAATCTTATATCTATTTCAAAGTTATGGTACTGAGTGACTATATCTGGAGGACGCTGCTGATGCGTCAACTCCTTGAACTAATCCTGGCTGCTGCCAGAGACTTCGGATGCACAAAGTGGTGTGGAACCTGCCATCCTAGGACGACCGCGAGGCATGAAGTTCACCGTGAGCCATCGTACCCTGAGCTGAGCAGTGGTCCTGCCTGGGGTTGTTGCGCTGGGCCCAGATCATGTGCTTGTCTGTCATGGATCTCAACGAGACTTTGAGTGTGATGAATTTAGACCCTCCTGTAGATGTGGTGCTCGAGCAAGATTTCCGTCCGTTCTTTGCAGGAGTAGGCTTGCTTGATTCTGTCATCATGTCGTCTTCCTGTAGTGGTGTCGCAGCAGAAAGCGATCCAGCCGTCAAAACGGGGTTCTGCTGCCATTGAGACCTAAGCAGTATCATTTCTCTAAGCGGATCTAGCACAGGAGCTTTATTAGATGTTCAATGGGCCCAGGTTGGTCAAGGATCGGAGATGATTCACGCAACATGACGCATAACGAGGCTGGATTACCGAGAAAAAGGCGGTATGGTGCTGGGGCTCTGTGGTCTTCATTCGTGCCTTTTCTTTACTAACATCAGTACTGTTTGCTCCCTAGCCCTATTTATTCTTGTATTTACTACTAGATAAATGGACAGATATGCCTTCGGATGTACACGGATCGAGCAAGAAACCACTTCCACATGGTTGCCCCAGCGGTGGACGGTCCTTGGTGTGAGCCAGAGGATGGCGAGGTAACGATTGACTTGGTTTAGTGACACCTAACAAAGTAAATACATCATACAAGAGAAACAAATAATTCTGGAAATGTAGAAAAAAGGACTTGAAGGAGATGAAAGGTTAAACAAGCTGTGAAGTTGTATCGTCCAATTGACTGAAGATCCAACTTCACAGCGCCACAGTATTGCAAACGACCACGTATACGGCTCCCCGGTCTTTCCACGACAGGCTCAAATGAAGTAATAACCCCCATCAAGCCATAACCCAGAGGCTCCACTTGTTTAAGACACTCACCAAAGGTGATGTCGCAGACTCGTCTTAGGGAGGGAACTCAATGAACTCTCCGCTTCCCTCGCAACGTGTAAGAGGCCTGCCAACGGGCTTCTGGCAGACGCTAATTTCGCCGTCGACAAATTTGACCCCGTTGAAGTCCCTCTCGTTGTAGTCTTCTGCCTGGAACCGAGCGACCTCTCTCTGAGATCCGAGACAGCCCATCAGGACTCGGCCGTATCGGCGCGTGGTAGCCGGATTAATGACAACGGCGCCGTGCATTCCAGCATCGACTGAGACCTTTGGGTGGATCCTGGTATCGCTGGTCCACGATTTGGTGTAGCTGACACCCACTTGCAATCCTAGATCCCCTGCTATGAAGGACCTTTCTCCCGCAAGACCGCCGGTGACCTCGACGGAGTTGGAGATGGAATGGCCGGATTGGACCTCTATCTCGGCAGGGCCACGGACGACAGGGGAAAGCTGCATGTCCCAGTCGAGGAACCTGTCGATCCTGTCAACCACGACGGCACGGTTGTTGGCACAGCGTCGCTGAAGATTGGTGTCGGTTCCCGATTCAGCAGAGACCGCGGCGGGCGCGATATCATATTCGAGTGGTTCAGGACGATGAGCAGAGTACTGGACACCGTCGGGGGCTAAATCAACCATCAGAACTGATCATGAATCAAGGTGTGTAGCAAATGACACTCACCGGTATAATCACTCGTAATCTCTCGGATGAGCTTGTCAACGGATGCAGAAGAAACCCCAACATCTTGCTTGATGCTTGGAGCTGCGAGGACCACAGAGGCCGAAAGGCCTATATAGTAGGCTATATGCATGATGTATTCTGAAGTCGTTGAAAGAAATGAATGAGTGTATAATTGAGGAATGAATGGACAGATGTGTCTAGATGGATGAATGATTGGAGTGTGGATGTGTGGGATATCTGTCAGACTTTATAGCTGAGCAGACTTGAGGGTGTATGTCAATGTGTAACCTCCACTCAAGCACTCATATTACGTACCTATATCATGAACACCGTTATGTAAGCTGATTGAGGCTAATCATTTTACCATTCAACCACTTTATGAGATCGGAATAGGGCTGCACAATTGGGACTAATTATGCAGCGAGCTGCTTGGCCTTGGACTATGACGGCGATAGCTACTGATAGGATCGAGGCAGAATGATGGTCGAACCAAGAGTACCAGTATGAGCAGTGATTAGTTGACAAGCAGCTACTCCTGTCGAAGTTCAAGGTAATTCATCCGCTATGCCGTCGGATATCGACCTGACAAACACACCCTCTGCTTTGCCAATGTTAGCGTGGCTAGACGCGCGACTAACTGCGCCAATGGTGCCCAGCCTCAGCAGGACTAATAATGGTTCAAAGCTACCCCCTGACTAACGCAAGGTTCAACGCCGTTTCATTCAGGTGCCCCTCCCATCATCCCTTGTATTTCGAGAGCCGCGAGCATTGTCATTGCGGGCATAGCTAGACGCGCGACTAACTCCGCCAATAGTGCCCAGCCTCAACGGATTCACATATGGTTCAAAGCTTCAACGTGTTTACTTGATGGCTGCCTCGTCTCTAATCATTTCTTTCAATCTTTCCAAAACTTTTCCAAGAAAAAGATGAAGTCTTCCATCATCTGGAACTGCCATGACTCACCCATGAGAAAAAGATTTGAAATAATTTAGTCATTTTCGTTTCCCGCCCTTGACGGATGTGAATACCAGGGTCGAGACTAAACAACAACTTGTTCTTCATCGAGATTGAAATCTGCGACCTGTTCCCTCCAACGCGTCTCAAGACTGCAGTGAACAAGAGAGCTTTGATCATCACAACGTTCTGACGTTGTAACCTATTTGCTAGCAAACAGTGGAACATGCTCAACATGAGGGTTTGTAATAGAACGCCGCAGTAGTGTGGGGTCCATCGCGGTATTTTCAAGCTCGTATGTCCGTGTACGGCGCCACAAACGATGACTAGCGGCGCTGAACATTCCAGACAGTCACGGGATGAACACCCTGCTATCATGTAAGTTCCCTTGGCTCAGGGACCCACCGTGGGAGCCGCACCAACAAAAGTTCCAAATACGATGCCGATGGCGAAGCTTCAAACAGCGGAAGTCCTATGTATAGCCAGATGATTCAGCGCCGTCTTGTTTCACTACTGAAAACAAGACGAGCTGACAGACTTCCATGACTCTTCAAATCACAAGGAGCCACGCTTCTAGATAGAGAGATGAGGCCAAGCCTGCAAGTGGGTAAGTGTTAAGAGCTGTGACTTCGCCTAGGAGAAGGTCTACAATTTCAATTAGACGAACATCTACTAATCATGCTTCTCGGCGGCTTTAGATATCCAGCGTCCAGTCTACATACAGTTACACGGGGCTTGGCTAGGTTGAGGCTGTATCCTTCCAAGGATCTTTAGCGGAAGGTTCCAATGTGTTCCTGACTCTTCCATACTTCTCCGAATGAACACTCGTCACCACACTCGTCACCAGTCTACACAGCTCGATGGACCATAAGCCTAGAGTGAAGTTGCATATGGTGGCTCTGCAAAAGCGTCGATTCTGGAAGGTTTATAAATAAGACCAGATATGCCGCCTCTTGAAGACCGAAATTCAACCCAACAATTCCATCGCTTCTCCTTCCTGACCAATTGATTCTCCACCACTCTCGTTCATCTTACGAATACCGACCACTCAGCTCAACCCAATACAAAATGAAGTGCTCCATCTTCGCCGTCGCCATTTTCGCCACCAGGTCTGCCACATCACATCACCACGACCGATTCCAAAAGTCCGTGCTAACGAACGTCCCCGAACAGCGTTCTCGCCAACTCCCACCACTGGGGTGTCTGCGCAAAGAACATCCGGCCGCTCCACCCAGGCGGCACCCCTTTCAGCCCCGGCATGGGCCCAATCAACTACGATTACGACCAGCTCGTCGAGGCCACCAGAAAGGCCTGCGTGGCATACCGGGCCCAGACTACCGGCTACACCTGTGGCGACTGTACTTATGTAAGTGGTGGTGTGGATGTGCTTCTGGCCACCTATCTCCATGCGTAAATTGCTGACAGACACCGTGCAGGAAAATGGCGCTTGCCACTCCGCCTCGAAGCACCTCGGGGGCAAAGAGGTAAGACATAGTCCCCCGGCTATCACGGTATCCACAGACAGTGCGTGGGCTGACACTGAAATCCTAGTGGCACTCTCACTGCTTGGCCCAGGACGACCCGGATGGCAAGCCTACCGGCACCATTGTGACTTAGGCATTGGTTTGATTATCGTCCGACGGCTGTAGAGGTGTTGTGAAAAAGAGGGCAAAAAGCATGGAGTGGCTAGTGGTGATCGGAGCCTGCCCGCTGCGTCATTCAGCGTTGCTGTCTATGTTTATAGTCCTCCTCGAGACAATTATCAGCCTATCCCGTTATTAGGACATCGATATAAAAATTGCCAGCAATCTCCATGTAAGATAGAGATACATAGTGGTCGGCGGAAATGACTATACTCAAGAGTCCTTCTGAAAGACAAACTCTGTGAAGCGCCGTCCATGAAAAGGACGTTAAATAACATGCAACTCTTTAAAACTGTACGCTATGCGAAGACTTGAATGAGATTCGGGACGACACCACAGGCCTAAGCCATTTAGGGGTCTCGAGTTTATGAGAATAGTACGGCGATTACAATACTCATCATGATTGCTGTAGCGGCCAGAATAATGTCGCATGCACAAATTACATGGCGAACGTAAATTGGTTCACTGGGGGCTGCATTGGTACCTCCGTACCCTCCGTTCCTTTGCCCTGCAAGTCTCAGATGTCCATATGAAAGAACGGCTCACATCATTCAGGTAGATAATTGTGGAACTATTGGTTTTAATTATAGAGCTTGAGACTGAGATGGTTTAAAGCCGAGAGAAAGTATAGTCAAGCTTTTGTAATAAGAATGAAACAAGCAAGTGCTCAAACATCCGACGAAAATCAGAGTTCAGCACAGGTGAAGGTCACCATCTCAGGCGGTTGCGTTCCCAATCCCCTGTACATATAACATGTATGTGTGTAATGTAAGATGTATGTGGTGCCTTCATACAGTGGTGACCATCTCAATAAAGTGTAATCAGTGCAGATTACCGCAGAATTCAGCATTCACATCATCATAGCCGTAATTCTTGTTGCTTCCGAAAAGCCACCTAAAAAAGGAATTACTCGCAGTTAGTGATTATATTTCCATAACATCGGTCAATCCCCCAGAATGTAGAGCTGAAGAGGGAAGAAAAAAAATAAAGACGGATGGATACTCACCAGCCGCTGGCATATTGCCCACACGCCCTGCTGATCTGCTGGAACGCCAGCTCAGCCTCGGAGGAGTAGCAGAGCTGGTTACCGCTGTAGTCACACGAGTACGCGACGGTGGACCCGACCTTGTAGAAGAGCTTGGCCGAGGGGTAGTGCTGGCCGCCGCCGCAGAAGCCCCTGAGCTTGCTGACGGCCGCGTCGGTGTCGCCGTGGTTCAGGGTCCGCGCGGTGCACTGTGTGAATCACGCAAGCAAAAACGTCAGCTACTTGTGTCTTCTGCTGGCCTTTAAATACTCAACCCGTTTTGGTCCCGAGCCTCCAGCTGCGCGCGAGCCTCGGCGCGCCTGCCCGCAAGCCCTGGCTTCATAGCCTCCACGAGAACGGCGCTCTCCTGGCCCGACTCGTCGGTCTGGACAATGTATGCTCCGTCTTGTGCGTCGTCTGGGACTTTAAAGCCCTGGGCCAGAGCCAAGGAGGCAAGGATGGTCAGGGGAAGGTTGAATTGCATAGTTTCCTCGTAGAAGTAGGAGGGATGATTTGAAGTTGAAAATATTGTTTGGATTCTGGGGAAAGAATAAGAATTGTGATGTCGTTGTGCAACAGAACTCGAGGTCTTGGAGGACTATCAGGCTCCTTTTATACATGAATGCGCGTTGCTTGGCCATACTATATCACTGACTTCGATGACGAGTTCAAACGCTTGTATATTCAAGGGCACTTGTATCAAAACATCACCAGAAGCGACGTGAACCCAATCCTTCTTTCTGATCCACTGCTCTCCGGTGACGCCAGCTGCCAGTGAAGCTGAACAAGCTATATTAGATCGATCCTGCTTGACTCCTTCCTTGAGATGTCTTCGTCAAGAAGAGTTATGATAGGACACAGGGGCTCACATATCATGCTTAATTGAGTTAAGACATCTGACCTGTGACCTGCAGTGCAGATACGAGGGTAATCGAGCCAAGAAAAAACACGCCTCTAGCTAGATGGGAACTGTCCGACCAAGACGGTCTCAGTCAAGAAGCATTTAGGATCTGGCCAAGGGGTCAGCATTAGCTTGGAGTAGATACTTACTCTAAAGAGGCATATTAATAACGTAGCGGAGCAAAGATAACCCCAAGTATAGTAAGTAGCAGCCCATCTTGCTTCAAGCCGGCTGTGGACCCCCCAGTCCCCTTCCAAGATTCTTTCTTATCCCAACTCGCCCACATCAGTCTATCTGATAGGTAGTGGGCGAAATGAACCAAGGAATAAACTGAAAACGACGTGCACTACACAATACCGCTAGGAAAGGCGTCGTAAAGGTGGTCGACAGAGTCTGTGGCAGAACAAAGGACCGTGTCAAGGATCCCGTTCGCACAATGTGATCCGCCCAACTAACTACTCATCAGTGAGGCACGGGCCCAACGGGATGTTAAAGAGAGCGGCGTGTATCCACATCTTGGTCAACACATTACTTTTTTTGTCCCCCAATCGCACACTTCACCACTTGGCTTGTGCACCTAGCTTGGTCTTTGACTTGCCTAGGTGGTTGTGTGTCTCGAAGCCGATCATTACGGCCGCCAATAGTAGCCGTGTTGTATAGGCACAAGGTGAGTTACATTGGGGGCTGCTCTACGGGGAGACATACGAGCGGGCGGGCGCTTTGTAATCACGGCTGTGAACACACTGGATTGATTCGCCCGCATTCCCCCAGGGGTTCCCATTTGTGTATGTTTTGGGGGCCAAGGAATTGCAGTAGTCCCTCACCTTACCTCACCGATACGAGGCTTCGGGCTGTGTACCACGGAATGCCGAAACTTTTCGGCCGTGACAGCAACATTGATCGACAGCAAAGGCTGGGTAAAATTCGCTGAGTAGGGTGTGATCACAGAGGAGGAATCGTGGTGTGGGCAGAACGTGTTGCGGTAAGAGCATCAAGAGGCGCTATTTGGAATCTGTAACATCCCATGACCTCGGCATATCGTGACCTACCTGCATTGATTGAGCAGACTCGAAACTGTGCTTTGGACCCCATACATCCTCACAAAGTGAAGATCGCTACCTATCGGTGGAACGAGGTTGTCTCGCGGTGGGTTATCCATCCCATACGAGGTTCACCTGCATGACTATTCCTTGCTAGCTAGTCATCCTTCACCCGGCCCTTAGGTAGTAATCGCAGGAATGATTGGGTGGCAGGGGCAGATCTGCTGCGTGTGCCCTATTGGTGATTGAACTCCGGGGCGAGGTGCGGTGCCAAATACCCAGGTCTGTCTCGGTCATTCAAAAGACGATGAAGTTGTTCCAGTGCGGAATGGAAGGGCCACGCGAGACAGGTACTCAAGCAGTACTACCAGCCGGTAGAATTGGCATGAGTACGAGGATGGGGGAAATTGGGTACATGAACCGAAAGGGGTAGACAATACCGATGTCTTTATAAAACGGTATATGTAAAGCAGATTAGTACAAAGGCTGGATCAAATCTTATCAGCACTACCCACCCACAGATAGAAAGTATTCAAAGGCCCAGACCTAAACAGAAACCCCAAAACTGAAACCCAAAGCCACGGAGTCGATTCCTAGCAAGTACTGAAAACACGATTCAGCCCAGTGAATAAACATCCTCAACAAGTAAACAAATCCAAACGTGAGTCTACTTACTTACTATTCGTAGTCGGTGCACAGCTGGCCGTTCGTTCGACCTCGCTCGCACCCATGACTGACCCATTACCTGTTTGCAGCACAGCTGAGTGAGCTCAAGTGCTGGCCACACCCGACACAAGAAAAGGGACTTACTTACTGGAGGGAGGAGTGCCATAGGATGCTATCTGTGAAAAACAAACTACAGGCCCC
>JUJX01000138.1:0-34704 GCA_000800745.1 Diaporthe longicolla | reverse complement strand
CCCCTCTCCCCTGGTAAAATTCACGCCGATATACAGACCACTACAGTTTCTTGAACCCTTTTTTAAAGTTGTTATTTCCTGGTTTAGCCCTCCCTCTCACCAAGGAGATAGATCCGGTATTGATTGGAAACCGTTGATCCATCTACCTAGGTATTCCCGCACCCTTCCTTCGCCCAACCCGTTTGCCTGGGTCACGAAAACAACTTGGACATACTGCCCCCTCCCCCGGGGGATGGCTTCCCGTAGATATGTATGATCCGGCTGGGCCTGGTCACACACAATACGCGATCAAACAAACAGTAAGAGTGCCAACGAACAATCCTTGCTTAACAATTGATTGATTGATTGATTGATTATATTCAACCCATCAAAAACCTCAGCCTAAGCCTAAGCCTCTTCCTCAGCCCAGCCCTATGCCACGCACGCAGAGCACACGTCGTAGTATCCCAGCACACAACAGCCACTTCTACAGTGAAAATATCCCGTCCATCCATCCATCCACCCACCCCAACGCCTTTTCCTTTTACCGCTTGACACACACGTGCAACAAGCGCGCAACAAGCTGATGCCAATGCAGCACCGACCGCCCTTACAAAAGGCAGCCAAGAAACACAACACCCACCAGACTGTGCAGCCCTCTCTTTTGTGTAAGTAAACACCTCTCTCTACTCGCCCCTCCCAAACCGCACATCAAACCCCTTAAGCACGCCCATGATACTAGCCGCCTCGACCTCGATCGGCGTCCTCGAGCTGCCGCCAGCCTTGGCCCCGCTGCACCCTCCGACGTCAGGCTCCCTTGGCCGCGCGGGCGCCGCCCTCAGCATCGGCAGCCACGCCCCGATGTCGTCGGCAGCCTCGCTGAAGTTCCGGTGGCTGGCCAGCGTCTTGTAGGCGTCGGCGCACGACAGCTTCACGCTCGCGTTGCTGTTATTACTGGTGGTGGCGGTGTTTTGCTGGGTCTTGTTCTTGTCCTTGCAGCATCCGCCACCGGTTCCGCCGCCGCCGCAGCAGCCCCCGCTGGACTCGCCATTCTTGCCCTTGAAACTCGCCGCCAGGGAGCGGCAGAAAAGGCCTGACTTGGGGTCTGCGATACACTGGGCACATGTACCCGGGCCGCCGGGGCCACATCCGCCGGTTGCGGGCTTCGTCTTATCCTCGGTATTGTTGGCCTTATTGCGTGAAGAGAGGCCCTTGAGACTGGGCAGCTTGACCGCGCCGTCGGGCAGGATCTCGTATCCGATGGCGTCGCCCTCGGATGGTGGAGGTGTGCGGGACTGCTGGACGGAGAATAAGGCCGAGGATGTGATGGGCGGCAGTGTGACTGACTCATTCGCTGGCGGTTGCATCTCAACCGCTGCGTTCTTGGCCGCCTCCGCACAGACACAGTATGTGCCGTCCTCACAGAAACCGCAGCGGTCCTCCGGGGCGGGCGAGTCGGCGGCCTGGTTGTCCATTTGGGCCAGGGAGTACGGGCTGGGTGCGTTGCTGTATGGTGTTCCAATGCTGTTAACAGGAGCGGTAGTAGGCTGTGCTGAGGCCGTAGTGGTGTTAGGCGGAGAAGCTCGCTTGGCCTGGCGGGAGAACATGGCGGTGAAGTCTGTCTCTGTGGCTGCGAATGACAGAGAAGGTCGAGCACGCTTCTCCTCCGGGGCCGCAGAGCTGGGAGAGATGGATCGGATTGTCCGCTTGGCCGTGCGGCTTGCGGTCGATTGGGCCTGAGAGACGGAGTTGGACCTGCTAGCAGCATCTGGATAATGGTTGTCGGCGGCTGTGCCGTTAAGGACTTCCTCGAGGCACTGGCATCGCGATCCGAGGGTGCAGTTGCCGCAGCCAACGGGCATGCTAGCCATGGCCTCCTCTGCACAGGCACACCGGCCGTTGCTGTCACATGAGCCACAGCTGGTGGGTGCCTGTTCGATGTCATCTGGCGGGCTGATGATCTGTGAGATGGAGAATGAATTTGTGGTGGAGGGCCTGTGCGGCTGGGCCGTTGGCGCGGGAGTGGACTTGGCGGTCATGCCACCCGAAGTGCTGGCCCGACCGAGGTGAGAGAGACGGGACGGGGCCGATGGGCGATGGTGATATCGCATGGGCTGTGGTGCGTAAGGGCCTTGTGGCTCTGACACGGCTGAGATGGACGGCAGGCTCTGGCGTGCCGGGTGATGGTGGCCGTGGGTCTGATGGTGCTGTGTGGCCTCATGCAATCTCCTGGTGAGGACCTCAACCTCCTTTGCCCGCTCGACACGCTCCTTGTCGAGCATGTTCTCCAACACCTCGCAACGGGACCGCAACGCCTGCGAGTCCATCTCCAGACGGTTGACCTTGTCCTGCAGGGCGGCCTGGGCAGCCTCGTGCTCCTCCCTCTCGGCCTCCAGCTGCTCCTCGAGCTCGCCGACGCGGGCAGCCCTCCTCTCCCTGAATGCCCTCTGGGCAGCCCTGTTCTGGGCCTTGCGCTTCGTGGGCGGGGTGTCAGTAGCTGGCTTCCTGCCGGGCTTCGGCCTGGGGGGGATGACCCATTCCTTGGTGGTCATTGAGATGGGGGCCTTTGCCACGGGAGGGCCCGGCATCGGCGAGATGACCGATGCCATGGACATCTTGTTGACTGGGGCGGCAGCAGCCGGGGAGGCGGGGAGAGACTTCCTGGGCTGTGCGGGCTGGATGGGTGGCCTGGTTGTCGTCGTGGGAGTTGATGACGACGGGGGCTGTTGATGTTGTTGGTGGTGGTGATGATGAGAAGATGCAGTGGTTGCGGGTTGTGTCGGGTACGAGGGAGAATTACGGCTGGCGGTGGTGGCTAGTGGCAGTGGGCTCGGGGCTGCTGATGAGGTGGGGGTGGGGGTGGATGCGGCACTAGAAATCGGATTCGTCGGCGACCTCGAGCCAGCTGGGCCGATCTTCAGGGGAGCTAGGCCGACCGGAGGGGCCTTGGTCGACATGACAGCTGCCATTCTTTATGTTCCCTGCTGCTACTGCCCTCTTCCTCCCTCCCAAGTCGAGCTAGTCTTGTATGTCTGCCTTGCTTTTTCTTGTTGGGGACGCGCCGCTTGTGCTTATCAGATGGATCGTCGAACGGTGGGTGGGTTGGAATGCTTGCAGCATGTAACGGTCGGGCTGGGTGGAATTGATTGGTGCAACGCTCCCAATCCGGTGGGCTACCGTTTCATTGGACGGGTCTGGTTTGTTATTGCCAGGGCAGACAGGGTGCAGCAGAACTGGACAATTCTTCTCGATGCAATTGACGGTCAATTTGTCCTCGTGTCTGTGATCTGAAGATAGCAGTGAAATGTCAAGAGTCAGTTGTTGGTCTGCTGCACCGAGTGCATCGCCAAAAAAAAGACAAAGTTGTGCGGCAGATTGCGACGTGAAGGTCTTACCTCGGAAGAACCAACGTGGCCGGTCTGCGGTGCTGAGTCGTAACTCCGAAGACGATCAGATCAATCCTTGGCTGGCGTGCGAGTCCTGGGCGTGGCTTGGCTTGGTTGGCCCCGGCCTGTTGCGCTGGGGTCAAACCCACGAGACTGATTGACAAGGCAGAGAGCCCAATTAGAACAGCTGCAGTCGTTGATGACGAATGGGCTGTGGGTTTGTCTGTGTGTGTGTTATGGGACTGATGGACTGGTTTTGACAGGTTGGACGAGTTGCTGACAGATTCGGGTGAGTGGAAGAGCAAGGCAGAGAGGGAAGGAAGAGAGAGATCAATCTGATAAGATTAGAGGAAAAGGTGGGGCAAACGGATGCCTGCCTGAGTCAGTCAAAGGGTCGCAAATCCGAGGACCAGGATATCGTACGATGACGAAGGAGCATGCAGAATCATATGTATGTACAGCAGCGGATAAAGGGTTGAATAACACCGAGTCTTCAAGGCGGGGGAAACGGTTCAAGATGTATTTGTCCAGACTGAAGCCAATCCAGGGTGCAAGGGTCACCGCCATGGGGACCAAATCGGCAGGACGAGAAAACTCTTCAGACGGGCTTTCCCTGGGGGAGCAACCACAAGATCAATCTTGGCCCCTCAGAGCTCCTGAATCGGTGAGCCAACCTTCCACGGCTGGTGTGTCCATGCGGGGAGCATTGCATGTAGCCTATTAGACCAACCATGTACCTCACGGCGTAAAACCACATGCAGAGTAACCAACCACCTTACAGAAAGGGTCCCTCCCCCGTCCAAGACGCACAGACAATACAAGACGGCAGCAACGGAGACAAATTCAAACGAGGAAGGGCCGGTGGACGGCCATACGGAGCAGAGATGGCAGACCAGGAGGCTCCAAACGAGGAAAGAGAAGGGAAGGGGACAAAAACTCTACACTGGGAAGCCGCGACCCCACCACCCAACTGATTTGATTGATAAGATGAACCTGCGCAACGCCATCCCCATCGCGGCCTAGCGCCTGCTGCCAGTCCCCACCCTTTTACGCCATCGGACCACCAAAAAGCTGGGCGATCCCCGTCCACAAGAAGCGCATTGGCCGCCGCCCAACAGGATTGCCTTGGATGGCTGACCATCAGGGTCTCCATCAGGTACGCAGTAGGTAAGCGCATTTGTTCATCATCTCCTCCGACCTCTCTGCTGCGATGGTCATCGCGGGTGGGACTGCATGTGCCAGGTGCCGTGCTGCCTTGTGGGTACGGCGTGCTGCTCGTCCCGCTTGCACACACGCCCATGACGACGCTGCCTCCCGACGTCGGCTGCTGGTGGATGATCACGGTTGATGACCATCGGGACAGGAGAAAGTGAGCGAGGATGGCTTCAGCCTTGCAGCCTGACAGCACACAATTGCACTTCCAGCAGTGCGTTTCATCCATAAAGTGGTCATCAGCAAAAGGAGGAAGGAGGCTTTGGATCCCAGCCGACAAAAGCACACTAGACCAATGAATGCTTCTCCCGCACGACGCGCTCTCGGGTCGCAGCCCAACGCGCACAGCGCCGTTGGAATGCATCGGTAGCCGACAACGGAGCGGCTGAGAGGCGTCCCGTCTCGAACCACCCACAGGCCACGCCTCGAACACATTATCGGCTTGTGATCTCCGGCCTCTTGGTGCAGTTGCTGTTAGTTATTTTACTCTGCAAGCGATGGCCCACGCCCGCATTTATTATTCAGAGTGCATGCATACATCTGCGGCGAGGAGGTGGGAGCCACATCCCGTGCTGCCCCCAGATCGCCGGGATGTCGCTGGTTTGGCAAGACGTCTGAGCCGCCTCCCCAGCCCGGCCACTCAGGCGCCCGCCCATGCGAGATTGCACCTCGGCCGTCCGAGCCGCTCGGCGCTTTGGGAATCCATCAGTCGACTTGACCAGCTCGTGGGATTGACATAGAACGGATATTGTCTTTGATACTGCTGAATTTCGTATCTAAATGCACGGCTGTGACCTCCAGCCCCTTCCTCTTCGAGGTCGTGATGCATCTATTCAGGTACAGGCGCAAGGCTGCTTTTCAACACGCTCCCTGCGGCTCTTGTGGTCGGCAGCCACATGCGCCCTCCGATCAATTGATTTCACGGCAGAAACAGCTCCTGTGCAAAGATCATGTCTTGGCGAGGCCCGTTCTCCATCTGACTACTGCATCTGAGTCGAAACCCGCAGGGTCAATCACCTCGACACGAGCAGCAGGGTCCTGGGCTGCGAGGAGATTTCGAGGCGGTCCTGGGTTTCAACAACAGATCAAAAGATACGAGCTGGTGCCCCCCAAAGCACGAGCTCGAGCCCAAACCCAACAGCTGGGCATCGAACCGGGGCTTCCTCGGTGGCGAAAGTTCTCCCTAATGAAGGGTCCTGCCATTGCCTCCTCATATTTCCTTGGGGAAGATCAGAGCAGGCCTTTTATCCACTCGAGATGGTTGGAGCGACTCTCCAGGGGATGAAAGGCCGCTGACAATCCCTGGCCAACCAAACAGTTCGAGTGAAGGGTCCCACCCCCGGCAGCGTTCAATCTTGGACAGTGCATGTGTTTGCTCATCAGAGGGCGTTGGCACCATGCAGACCATTATTTTCTTGGCTCAAGCAGCGCAGCACCTTATCGCGGGAGGAACTCCGACCCAGCAGATATCTTCGACTAGTATTGTCGAAAGTGTCCGCTGCGTCTTCTCCTAACCCAGCCTCCAATCCCAACGTGAACTTTTGATGCTGGAGGTCATGTGAGGCAGAGACATACCCTCCTGTTGCAGAACACACAGAGCTTACTTAGGCCTGGTTCGGTTCATATCCCCGGGTCCAGTTGATGGTGCTCATCCGGCCCAAACGCGCACACTATACACTGGCATACATGTGACCGTTGCACTAATATTGGTACATTGCAACCCTACTCAGGCTTTTCAAAAGACCCTAATTTTATCAGTACAAGCTCTTCAAGGGTATCTATTACTTGTCCACAGCATTCATTCCTCGCCACACAGAGAATGAAACCCCGAGGCATCACCTCCTAGGGGACGTTCCCTCCAGAGAACGACTTCCCAGAGCATGCGCATGGTGTCATGCCATACAGTCGCGGAGGAACTCCGGACTCTCCACAACTTTTATGCACCGAGCTACTTTCAGCCCTAGAAATATAGGAGTGCACATGTGGACGTCTAAGAATTCAGGGTTTAATGGCCTTCAGTACTGGAACCATAGAATACAAACAAGCAGCAAAGAAGACATTACTACATGTACTCGTCAGCTAAATCATATTCAACGCTATATCATCAAGACCTGTCTGTACAGCGGCTACCCCAGGGACCCTAGGGGGAAATGGACGGGAGATCCCACTTCTCCTCCTGGAGCTTAACGGCCACGCCAGCAGCAGCCTGCGCCCCGCCTGCAACCGCGTTCGGCCAGACCTTAAACATGGACATATTGTCTCCGACGGCGTAGACGCCCTTGACGCTCGTCTCCTGGAAGGGGCCGGCCGTCTCGTACTCGCCGGGCGTCTGGCCCATCTTGAGCCCCAGCTGCTGCGCGAAGGGGCCGCGCACCGCCGACATGGGCGCGTGGGCCAGGAACGCCTCGGTGGCCGCCGTACTGCCGTCCTCGAACGTGATGTCGACGGCGGTGCTGCCGTCGTCATCGGGCGATTGGAGGGTAATCTTGGCGATCTTGCGCGTGTCGACCTTCCACGGCTTGCCCTCCATCGTCGGCGCGACCTGCGCGGCCAGCTCCGAGTTGCCGTGCGTGTAGATTGTCACGTTGCCCGCGAGCTGGCTCGTCTGGTGACACATGTGGAAGGCGAACTGCGGCATCGCGATCCAGTCGACCGCCAGCACGCCCGCGCGCACGCTGCTCGGGTCCTCCTGGTACCCCTGGGCGAAGAGGTTGTGGAAGCTGGTGTGGTCAGCAATACATGTATGTGTGTGTATATATAAAGAGAGAGAGACTGAGAGAGAAGTGAAGACCTACATGCCCTTGCCCCAGGCTTCGGCGTAGCCAGGGATGTCTGGGAACGTACTCTCGACGCCGTTGGCCAGGATGACCTTCTTGCCTAGGTGTGTCTTGCCAGCCGAGTCGGTGGCCTCGAAGCCGCCGTCGACCTGGGCCAGCTTGGTGACCTCGGCGGCGATGGGGGTGTAGGTGTTGTATGCCTTGAGTTCGGCGCGGGATTGGTTCAGGTTATCCGCGGGGGCCTTGTGGTCAGACCCGGAGACCCCGTGAAGACGCAGCGAAGCGTACGCGCGACAGTCGTCAATGTCGAACAGCTTGACGGTGTGGCGCTGACGGACCAGTGTGAGGGCGGCCGAGAGACCCGCGGGACCGCCGCCCACGATGAGATCTGAGAAGGACACTATACCGTGCTTTAGTGCATACTCGAGAGGGTTATTAGGACTACCTACCTAATCCTAAGACCTCTTTTCTATAACACTAACTTTTAATAGATTTAGAGAGGAGAATATCTTAACTTCTAAATAGTTCAATAGCTTCTTAGTATACTTTTAATAATAATAGATTTAAAAAGAAAAAGTAGTTATAGAGAGGGAAAATAGACTTATAGAAGGACTTATAGAAGAGAAAAGGGTTATAAAGCTTTCCCCTATATAAGGGGGTACTTCTTCCCCTTCTCTCCCCTTCCTTCCTTCCTTTAACTTTAATAATACTAAGTCCTTTACCTTCCTTCTTTAAGTTAACTAAACTAATAATCTATAATTAGAGAGAGATTAGAAATTAGAATTAAAGGTTAGAATTAGAGCTATTATAACTAGAATTAGAATTTAAACTTAGTAAAGAGAGGAAGGAAGGGAATCTCTTTTAGCTAGCTAGTAGCTTAAAATAAGAGACCTATTTTTAAAAATTTAAAAGAGAGATTCTCTAAAGAAAGGAACCTTCTAGGTAAGTCTATCTTTAGCTTAAAGATTAATTCCTTCTAATAATTAATTTTAGCTTTTAAAATAATCTTCTAATTACTAAGATTTTATTTTAGCTTAATAATATATATATTTTAATTATTAGATTAAGATAAATATTATAGTAATATCTTTTAGTATTAAAAACTAGTTTTAAAGTAAGGAAATTACCTATAGTAAGGTTTAGAAAGTTTTAAAATACTTTATATATCTACTTATAAAATATATTCTTATATTATACCTACTTATAATTAAAAACTTCTCTCCTATAATAACTATAGCTTCTTATAAGTATATATATTTTAGGGAGATAACTTTAAACTATAGGTTTTCTTATAAACTTAATCTAGCTTAAATTAGTATAGTTTTAAGTATATTATAAATAGGTAAATCTTTAAATTAAATCTACTATAAAACTTATATTATAAGGTTAATAATCTACTATAAGAAAGATAAATAGGAATATAAAAGGAAAATTTTTCCTAAGTTATATAGTAGTTATTTAAAATACTTTAATAATTACTTTATTTACTAGTTAAAGTTATTTATCTTTAAAGAAGACTATTTATTATATAATAATATCTAGAGTTTATTAAATATAAATATATTTAATAATATAATTTATACTAGCTTAAAATTAATTTATGTTAACTATTAGATAGCTATATATTAGATGCTTTTATTAGAAGAAAATAAAAAGCTTTATTATTACTAAGCTAAATTATAAAGTTATAATACTAATAATTTATTATAGGTTAATATTTAAAGTTTTACCTTAAATTTTAGTCTTTATACTTCTATTACTTACTATATTACCTTTTATAGGTAATCTTCTTTAATAAGTATAGTATTTAAAATTATCCCTTTAAACTTTTAAAGTAGGTTTAGAGCCTTTTTAAGTAATAGTACTATAGATAGAAAGTAACTTAAAAGCTAATATAAAGCCTATAATCTCTATAATAATATAGAGTGCTATATAGATTAGAGGCTAAAGTAACCTAGTTATAATAGAGAGAGATTTAGAGGCTAAATAAAATAGATATACTATAAATTTATACTTATAGGTCTTATAAGAAACCCTTCTTCTATACTATAATAGTATATATAATTTCTAATAAGATAATATTTAAATTTATACTATAGAAGTAGTATAAACCTTTATCCTAATATATAGGATCTCTTTAATAAATTAACTATTATAGTTACTTAATTTAAACCTAATTAAGAATATATAGAAGCTTTTAAAGGTATAGATATATAAAATATACCTAAACCTATAGGAATTAACTTAAAATAAGGCTAATTTAGCTTATTTTAGTTAATATATAAAGAAAGTGTAGTGTATAATAGATTAAGGTAAGAATAATAATATTATTTAGTTACTTATATATAGATTAGAAGTAGTGTAGAAATATAAAGGAAGCTATACTAGATATTAAAGAGATAACTCTTATAATTATTATAGTATAAGTTAATAGTCCTTAAAGAATTCTTTTATAAAGTTATACTTAATTGAAGTTAGGTGGTTGTCTTGGGGGTGGGTGGGATTTGCGGGAGTATCCTAAGACTTTCTGAGCCCCACTGTAGAAGCCTCTAACCTTTATAGTAACCCTCTTAAGTACCTACTAGTATATAGTATAGTATGATAGAATGATTTGATCCGTGTCGACCGTAATTGAATGATAAGCTTGAGGGAAAGAATGAAGAAATACTAAGGATCTGAAAGTTGAAAGACGCCTGAGGATTGAGGTCAGGCAGGAAGTCTCCCCTGCTGCTCAGCCTCCCCCCCCCTCCTTCGCCCTGCACCAACATTCAGTTACATTCATGTGCACCAACACCACGCTAGTAAAGCAGATGTTGGTCCGCCCCCGACGATGTGCGGCGGAGTCGACTCCTTTTGTAGGCATCGCAGAACATTTCTGGTCTCGGACGGTCGATTTGGGGGCGGTGGACAGCGGAGAAATGTTCCGAATGAATTTAGTATCATTCAAGTGACGCCGGATCGACAGTTGGGCTTCAGCGCTGGGGGCTGGTAAGGGGACGCTGAATGGTGTGCTCTGATTAGCTACAAGAGCTGACTAAGCAGACCCATGGTTTTGTACAAGGTGAAGTTACACAAGTGCAAGTATAAAACTCACCCCACTGGAATGCCATTTTCGTGGTCCTGTCTTCCCCGCTCGCCACTCAACATTCTGAAGCGGAGTCCATCTTCTGAGGCAGCAGACATTATAATCTTGATCAGATATGGCCAGTCGACTGCACATATTCTTCAATAGTTCGAACGGACCCCCGGGCGACTGCAACTTTTATTATGAGTGGAGAGATGAGCGGGGAAGAACAGAGGAGACTCGGGAATACCTGGGCAGGTTGAACAACGGGAAGCCATTCAGCATCAAGCAGGCCTTCTTTGAGAAGGGCATGGCAGAAACCAGTGAATTCGATATCCTGGTCTCCAACCCAGCTCATCTCAATCACTGGCTCCGGACCAACGATGCGACTCAGCTCTCAACGCTGAGCATCTTTAGCAGCGCTCTTGACACCGACGGCGATGCTTTGCCCGGCCCATTCAAACCCATCATTTCCCCAAAGACATCTGAATGGCAGGTACTTTTCGAATTGCTTGCAACCAATGTCGTGGCGCCCAATTTGAAACGCCTCGAGGTCTATTGGGATTATGAAGGCGGCGGCTTAGGAAGGAGCGTCGGCTTCATACGAGCCCTGGGAAAACTCCGTCCAAAAGAAAATGTTACACTTGGAGGGTTCTACGCAGTGAACTGGCCAGCTTATCTGGAAAGAGAAATGTGCGTCCCAGTGATGATGGACAAACGCGTAGCAGGTCTGGGAGGATTTCAATATGGCACACAAGATCTGTTTCCTTAGCAACAACTAGCCCCAACAGTCCTTAAAATCAGATCTGGACGGATCAAGAGATGGAGAATTTGAAAAGAATCACGGCGTTGAATAAATTCTAAGCTATTAAAGTTACTATATAAATAAGACGTGATCACTAGTCTCTGTTAAATATTTTACAGAGATCGACACAAGGCCCCGGCGTCTCCAATCTCCCAGCCCTATAGAAATTAAAGAGCTCTCAAGTAATCAGAGCAGCACTTGTGTCATTTGCGGATTTGGAATTACTCATCAAGCGGGTTTAGGTCAGCTGGCCGGGGCTGTCTAGGGAGAAACATCACCTACACCGAGCAGACTATGCTTCTTGCCACGCTAATTCATCGATATCAATTCAGATGTAAAGATCCAGAGATCAAACTAGGCATTGAAGAATCCTTTCCCCTATGCCTGGATCTATGATGCTGAAGATTTGGAAGAGACAGCCCGAGTTGGAAAGTAAAGGACAGGCAGTTTGACTAACATATAGAGATTAGATATTCGCACCCACCGAAACGGATGGTACACCCATAGCCCCAAGGGACAACCTACTATAGGATAACCTTTTACCCTCCTATAAAATACTATATACGTAGAAAAATTCAATACTATATACTAGGTCTATAAGATAATTACCTATAGTTTATTAGTAGACTAATTACTTTAATCTCTAAGTTCCTTAGTATAGGTATACCCTCTGTTTTTATAGGTGTGAATATCCGACCTCAACATATAAGTGGGCATCCTAAATTTTAGTTTCAAGCATAAATGCCGTCACGTCGTTAATTGATATAAGCATAGCCGAAGAAGACGTGGAAAAATACTGACTAATTCCATTTCAATTCCACCTCTAGATAAAGCCATACTATATAGCGCCTTCATATAGTTATAATTACTTGAGACCTAGCGTTGCATATTTACGGATAAATCTGTCCAGGACTGCTGGCATTTGCTGAGCATGTGGCTGTATCTTAAAAAAAAAAGGAAGGAGAAAAGAGAGACAAATTTGACTGACTTCCACAAGTCTACTAAAATGACCACTCTTGCAAATATCAGATCAGTGCAGGAATCCCCAAGGCCAACCCAGCAACCACGGCCCCAATGCCAGCAGTTGCACGTGCTCCGGCTGCTGCCGATCCATCCGTCGACGCGGCTTCACTTCCAGAAGTCTGCAGCGATGCTGACGGCGCAGAAGTGGTGGTCACAACAACGGTGCTCGAGCCCGAAACGGAAGTGGCAGTGTTGGTCGCAACACTGGCCGTGTTATTTCCGTCTGAGGCGCTTGCAGCGATGAAGTCAAGGCCGCAATCCGTCATCAGCGATGCGACATCTGTGAAAGACCCATGTCAGCCGATGTCTCCATTTGAGGGTGGAAAAGCATATTGTTTCGGAAAGAGTCCGACTTTCGAAGCCGGTTGACCGCGTACCATTGTCGTCGTTGGCCGTGAAGCCATTCTGCTTCGCACACGCAGCGCAAGAGTTGAACGCGGATTCAGCACCACTGTCGCCGCACACGCAGTCATTGAATGCGGAATCACCATCCGTGCTGTTTTCGCACCTGGCGGAGAGGTCGATCAGGCTTCGGCAGTCGGAGACACACGCCTGGGGAACATCGTGCTCGTCGATATCCTCTGCAGCCACGAGGAATACCAGAGGGAGGTAACTGAAGGCGATGTTCATCTTCATCATGAGTTATACTTCGGAAGTCTGGCTTGTTCGTTGCGTCAAGATTGATTTCAAGATGGAGAGTATCTTGCGGAATTCGAGAATGGCGACTGGATTTGTTTGAACAGCATGTGCTCACTTCAGTCTTATAACCGCTCTATTTGCGGAAGCATGCGGTGCGCCTCCGTATTCCTGATTTCGATGCAGTGATCGACACCCGTTGGTTCGCCGGTTGTGGACGGCCGGGGATTGCGGATACGACGGCACGGGGCCGGAAACACGACCGGGGGATCTACAGCCACTCTTTACGTCGTCTTTTGTCATCACAGGTGCTGGACATGACGATGAGGTAACGTAGAAATTTTTGTTCTTTCCCCAAGTTGCTTTTGTGTTCGTCTGTTTGCGAGAAGATGCCCACGAGAGGCCCGATGCAACGCTGGCTCTCCCCTGCGGGATAGCCCGTTGAAAGACAACCATACCTACCCAGGTGACTCTGTAGGAACGTGGGATGAGTTGCTTCAAAACATAGGCGACTGCCCTAACATATTGCGGGACCAATAAATTACGGCAGGGTTTGGTCTTGTCTACCTCCCTCTTCCTGACTCATTGGATTCCTTATTTCCTCCTCCTCCTCTTCCCCTGTTACATCTTCGCGAGGGCTTCTTGGACCTTCGAGATATGTTTTCGTTAAAGATTCTCAGAATTTCGTACGTATATTATTTTTACAATAGTAGGTCTTTAAGTGTTCACTACTATATAAAGGGACTGTATGCCTTTGGAATATATGTGGATCAAGAGTGCAACCGGTCATGCACAGCAGTGGGAAAGAGTGGCCAATTTACGAATCTAGCCATTTTCAGAAAGCTGTGGCTGCAAGTCAGACCAACCAACTTCAAGTCGTGCACCAGCGAGTGGATACATGCCCCCTGTAAGCCGGAGCGGGGTCCCAGTTGCTTCTGACTCTCACCCCATTCTCGACTTTACCAAATTTCACCAGGCCACGTCACTTAGACCAGTGTTCAAGTCCGAAAACAATCGTTCTCAACGACATGAATTCGTGCGGGAGGTGGCATAGCTTGGACTGCAGCGAGCCCACAATCATCGCCGACGATGGCGTACCTCGCTGCCTTAGCTGTGGTACAAGTTCCGCCACCTTAGTCGCCAAGCTCGTCACCGAGAACTACGCTGGGGCGGGCGATATTCACCTTCCTGTAGCAGCACCGCTGGGGGAAGCTGATTTTTGGTGGCCTCCATGTGTCCCATACAGAGGTACTCGGGTGGATACCAAGCGGGCTTCTGAAGCCAGTGATGCTAGGGCAGGATCTAGCAATCTCTCTGTAACAGGCTCCTGGTTGAACTCTGTCTCACCCATCTACACTTCTTCATTGGATTCGGACCACTTCCGACTCATATCTCTGGCCGAAGTCAATGATGTCTCTTCACCAATCCACATCAAGCTCGAAGAATATGCCATTGATGACTGCCCGGAATATGAAACAGTCTCCTACCTTTGGGGAGGGGAAGAAGGCGATTCCACTCTGTGTGAGCCTGTTTATGTCGGTATATTCTGGGATATCATTCTCGTCACGAAGAATTGTTCGGCCGTACTGCATCATTTGCGACCTGGAAGGGGCTCTAGATTCATCTGGCTGGATGCAATTTGTATCAACCAAGCCGACGAGGCTGAGAAACCGGCGCAAATCTCCAAAATGGGCGATATCTACACCAATTGTGAGCGTGTTGTGGCTTACTTTGGGAACGACTTGGTCTCACAACCCCTGGAACGAAAATGTCGGCAGCGCATAAACTTCCAGCAGTCCGCATTTTTCAGTGGGATGAACCCAGAGTCTGAGGAGAGCAGTGCAGAATTTCTCAAGGCTTGCTCCAAAAGTGCTGGATTAAGCCAGGACCAACTCCTCCAGAGGCGGTATTTGACTCGAATTTGGATCGTGCAGGAGCTTCTACTCTCAAAGAAAGCCATCTTTCCTCTTGGCGACTCAGATGTTATCTGTGATGGAAAGGAGACGGTGCATCTTCTTCTCAGGGCAGGTAAAGAGCAGCTTCATATGTCTGGTGTAGACGGGAAGTCCCTCTCCCATCTCCTGAAAGCGACTTCTCACTGTCAAGCGAGCGACCCCCGGGACAAGATTTTTGGCTTATTGGGTTTATTTCAGCCTCAAGACTCCTCGCGAAATCTGATTCCGAACTATTCGCTGTCTTGGAGGGATTGCTGGGTGGGGACCAGTGCCTACATACTTCTTGTAGAGGGGAATCTCCTACTGCTCACGCACTCCGTTGGGGACAACGATAAATGCCTGCCCTCGTGGGCTTTGGATTTCCAGAATGCCGATCGTTGGGACGTTGACCTCACTTCAATCCTACATCGAGTTTCTCGGGCCCACGACAAGAGCGACACCGCTAGTCCTATTTCCACATCCTGCATCCGTGGCAGTGGCAGACTCGACTCGAGCGACCTGAGAGATCATTTGTCATCCGATAGTGACAGCCCAAGCGAGGACGACAGCGAATACAACAATCATAATCGCTCCGGCTCCCGCGTCGTAGAGCCTGATAATTGGGGGGCTGATATTGTGATGTATTCATTGGATGCGGAGGAAAACCGACCTCATGAGTCACGTCGGCCAAGCCAGCGAAGGCCCGCAGCAAATCTACGATTGGTCTTCGATGAAGCTCTGTGCACTCTGAGCATGAAAGAAGTCTCGATTAATTCTTCTGATGGCGCTCTTCAACTTGAGGCCCTGCGCGTATTCGACGGCCCTTGTCAGCTAACAGTCTCGGCTGAAGGCGGTGGGCTCGCTTCAATTTCGGTCCACGGCTCCTCAACAAAAGCATGTTTCCGCGTGATGGGTCTCAGAGAATCTCTTCCATTGGATGAGAGTTACCAATTCTTCATAATTTCCTGCCAGGATCTGGACTTCTCTCCGAACTTGAACAAAGACGGCTCCCGCAAGCCAGACGTGTTCCTTCTCGCTCTGACAACAATGCTTCCCGGAAACGATCCCACGCTTTTCAAACTTCATGATTGCTGCACGATCTATAACATCCACTTGTTCACCAGGGACCATCCCCTGGAGATACCACCTTTATATGCCGGTTTCTTTCAAATTACCGAGCAGCTCCACAGTCTGCACTGGATTTTACACAATCTCCACGAAGTTGTATTGAACAGTTACCACGCCGTAGATTCCGAGTCAAACTTGGACTGGATACTTCCCTGCGTCTTCCCGTCTTTAGAAGCAAGGACTCAGGATATACTTGAACTGATGATACTTCTGAGCGATTCACGAAGTCGATACTACTCCTCACGAGCATTGGAACGGGAATTAGTCGCGGCTGCGGAGGCCATCTGCCCAGATTTCGATCCGTTTATTCTCGACGATATGTTTTATTTGACCGCCAATGATCGCGAATTACTTATGCTGTTGCGCTCGATCTGGGAGCCGAGAATCTCCAAATTACTTGATGAGGATGAGGATGAGTCATCGCACTCACTACCGACGCCCGAGGTGCAGTACAGTCGAGGGTGGAAGAGGGAAAAAGACGGGTCAGTGCGCGGGGGCTATACTCCGAGACAAGATTCATGGACTGAGCTTTCCTTCTACTGGGGCGAGGACGACTGGGACAGCTTTTGGAGTGCGGTCACCTTTCCAGTCCAGGTGCGAATTTCTGTATATGATCTATTTGAGGTTCTAGAGCGGACAACGTCTTACGAAGCGATGCGCTACGTTCGTGAGTATTGCAATATCCGGCATGAGGACTTGGATGTTGTTGTACACCGCAGTCCGAGGCCTGAAGACCGTTGTAAATTCTCCCAGGACTGGTACCCAAGTCTTGTTGAGGAACTCAATCTTGCATGGAGGTTTGAAAGGCTTACTATTGTGTGACAATAATCAAAAGCAAGTACACTTGGTCTTCGGGCCTCGGTCAAATACAGAGTCATGGGTTGCTGTTGTGATGTATTTCTGAAGTAGGTTTATGCTCAATGTCAGCTCAGGCGGTTCTAAAGAGCCGTGTTGCAATCTCCTCAGGGTTCACCAATAGTAGGCCTAACGGAATGGGCTTGCAACGATGCATACGCAGCAAGTATTGAGCCTGTGTCAGAAGAGACCGCATAGGAAGGTGTGCCACGGCAAGTAATATCATACCTCACGACTATAGGCACAACCACCCTTACAATATCAGATTAGATATTCACACCTATAAAAATAGAGGGTATACCTATACTAGGAAATGTATAGATTAAAGTATACTATTTAGTACTCACCTATAGGTAATTATTCTATAGGGTTAATATATAGGATAGTATAGGTACTTATACTCTTAATCGAGATATATCCTAAAGGTTTATAGTCCCTTTACCCAGTAGTAACGCTGAAAGACCTAGTGTTAAAACAATACAATATCGATAACAGTGTAGAAGTCTAGGCACATAGCCTCAGCCGCGTGCCGCACAGACAAGGCTAGGAAGCATCGCTCCCAACGGCGCCGTAGACTAGATTTGCACGCGCTTGTAGAATGAAGTATTTGAGATATGATTGGTGAATATTGTCCAGTGAGAATCCCCTTTAATTTGTCGGTTTAGACACCTGATCCTCAAATATTCCATCCAACCCGGAAACTCTCGCCTCTGGTGCTCAGGATTTGTACTCCTCGAGATCACTCATGCCTATGGAGGTTTGCCGGATCAGACCTCCTGCAGCACTGGCGCTCAGGTCTGTGAATCTCGAGGTCATCCTTCTTGCCTTCCTCTGTATACTCTTGTCGAAGTCACGCCTCACTTGCAGTACGCTTTCAATATGTTTCAAGCCTAGCTTTTCCTTCTGGAATCTAGCCAGAGTGCGTGCAGTGTTCAAGGTGTTCGAAATCTCTCTTCCATTGAGCTTTTCCATCAGGATATTCTCCACGGCATCGTCCACATCCTCTATGCCCATGGCATCTTTTGGGATGTCGTTGAGAAGTTTCATCCAGACTTGCCTGCGAATTTCGATATGTGGCGGCGAGTACTCCAGGGCCAGGTGAATCCGGGATTTCATGGCTGCGTCAAAGGTCTCGACACGATTGGTGGTAAGGAAGACGATACCTGAGAAGTATTCGAGCTCCCTCAAGAACACCGCGACGAGGGCATTGCGCGTGCCATCACCCAGGGATTCCTGGCGGGCCTCGAGGAATACATCGGCCTCATCGAGGAGAACGACAGCCTTCCACATCGTTGCGTACGTCAGGATCTGTTTCAGCCGTATTTCAAAGGACCAGGGGCTGTCATAGCGGTTCAGCTCCCCGAGCGAGGCGGAGATTAACGCCTTCTGCGCCCCCTCGGCGGCCGTCTCGGCTGTGAGTGTCTTTCCTGAGCCAGGCGTTCCGTGCAAGAGCACGACCAGCCCTTTGCCTTTCTGCTCCGGCTCATTCCTCGCATTATCGGGAAACTCGTGAGAGGTCACAAGTGCCTGTAGTACGAGCTTCTGCTCCTCAGCCAATATCAATGAGCCCCATACGCCTTGTTTCCACTCCACGTCCTTCATCAGGTCGACGAAGAAGCGGCACCAGTCTTTGCGGCTGAGCGAATAACCGTAAGCGTACGGGGGACAAAGGAGCGGGTCTGGTTTCTGAACCCTGATTGGAACCTGGTTACCATACTGCTCATCGTGGAACATCTTCCGGTCGAGAACCACCCTTCCTGTTTCCTATTGTATAATCAGCTATCAAGGGTACAAAAAAGGTATTAAAAATGTCCCAGAGGTTTGACGTGAACTCACGGTGAAGGGAAGCCAGACCCCGTCGAAGTCCGCCATGCCAGGATCAAAAAAGGTGTCCGGAGGCTCCTTTAAGTATTGCGAGATTCCATCGTACGCCTGAATGCATACAGCCTTCCTAGCGAGGAACCTGCGGCCTCTTTCCTCCAGAAGAGATTCCAACCCGTCTTGCTTCACGAAGCGTCGAGGATAAACTGGAAGATCAGTAATGAAAGCTGGATTCTCGGACCCGAACCAACGCTTCTGGTAGATGATGAACTTGTGATCCGCGGATCCCTCGAGCGTGCCGTCGTGATCAGTATACGAACAGGTCACCACGATGTATGGGCCCGCATTTGTGCTCGTCTCGTATGCAGTCTTGTGGCATCTCAGGAGCCATGAGTGGCCCATGAGAGACGTGAATACCAGGTCCCCCGGTCTGAATAACACCCACGCTTGAAAGTAGGAGATCTGGCCTTTCCCGATCATCCTTAAAACATTCTCTCGGTCAGGACCCATTTCATTGTTCATGAAGTCGAACAGTAGCCTCACTGGATATTGTCAGTGGCACATCCAAAGTGGATGAAGATAGCATGGACCCCTCGTCATATGTAGCAGAATGTGATGCGCTGGGGTGTGATGCAGAGATGCATGAGATCGAGTCGGGGTTGCTACGATATACTTACAGTGCTGACGAACCTCCTTGTCTTCCGTTGTCTTGCAGATCTTCTCTAGCTCATCCCACTGCGAAAAGTAAGCGGCATTGCCTAAAAGAAGTCTGCTTCTATCTACTTACATAATGCATGAGAATCTGGAACGGTGCAGTGAGCTCAAATGGTGACTTAAAGTCTGAGGCAACAGTGGTGTACCCTGACCCAACCACATCTTGGAAGACTCGAAGCAAATGAGGCGAGTTGATGCGGAGTGTCGTCGATTCCAGTTCTTGTCTGTCGGTAAACCTGCGTCGAATTACCAACGCGTATTGGCCATCAGCGCCATCCTGTTGTCTTCCAAAAGGTTCTGTCTTAAGCTCTGTCACGAGTTCACCACCTTTCTTTGGACTCGTGTGATATGTTCTGAATTGGCAATTCATGCCACCTGCTCTTGAAGAGCTGAGGTTGCTCGACATCTTGTAAGTTTGTCCCTCGGCGTGCGGGAATATCGTACTCCAAGCGATTTTGTCCGCCGAACTTGGAGGCCGCAATTGTTCAAGAGTCTAATCTTGAAGCCCTAATAAATATGCTGACAAGAGACATAAAAGACGTTGGAAACCGGAGCCTTATTTGTTTTGGGTCACTGGTGACGCCACCATGCAATGATTTACAGGGCTTATCAAGAGGGCAGGGTTTCCATTGGTCCGGCACACACTATTGATGAGCTGTAATCTCACGTCAGCCCAAAATGAAAATGAGATGCAGGCATTGCATGGGAATCTTACGAACGTATGCAGGCTGCCGTTCTGGCTTCGCCGGTTGGAAATCTCCCAAGGGGTTGTCACCCCCGCAAAGGACAAGTCTGGCCACAGCCTGCGAATAGAGAAGCGGTGTTAAAGAGGCTTCAAGACATTTTCAGAGTGATTTGGGGTCTGACTCACCCATCAGGGCCACTCGCTTTCTCATCTCTCTTGTCACCGGACGGTTGACAGACTTTAACAGCAACAAACGTCGACCGGCGAAATGGCTCCTTTTGTGACAGAACGAGTCCAAGTACCTAGTTCGAGCTCTTTCGAGCATGATGCGACCTTTGATACCCCTTTCTCACGAGCCATAAATGGTTTTCTTATGGAGCTAAATGCCGAGGATGACCCCAAAAATCCGTTCTTGACAGAGCTCAAGCTATCTCGCAAAGAACTGGCCAATGTCCCAGGGTGCAAAACAGAGGCTCAAGCCTCAGCGGCCAAGCTCAAAGACTTCATGGAAGACCTTCAAACCAAGAAAAGTTCCGGTCGTGGTATGAAGTTGCTTGCCCGCGTCGAGCCATTCATCGACAGCCTCGCCAGGGTCATGGGACTGTGCGAGAGCATCTGCAACGCTGCCCCGTTCGGAGTCAGTGTCGCGTTTTCCGGGGCGCGCATTGTTCTGAAGCTTGCAAGTCAAATGCACAGTTGCCTCGAGAGCATAGTCGAAGCCATGGAGCAGATCGGAATCAGCTTGAAGTGCTACGACAAGTTCGCACAGGCATTCCCGAGTTCGGACGACGTCCAGGACCTCCTAGCCAGTTCTTACAAGAATATCGTGTCATTTTGGTTCAAAGCATCTCGCATTTTGTCTCGCCATAGCTTGTTGACATTCGTCAGGGGGGCCACAAAGTCTATAGAGAAGGAGATCAAGACGGCACTCGAGGGTCTGGGCCGTGACAGAGACAGTGTAATAGCGCTTGCTCAAGCCACAACAGCGGAGGAAGCCATCCGCACAAAGGAGGCGACACTGAAACAGGGTGTAATTAATTGGATCAAGAGTGGCTCAAATCCCGATCTCACGCCAATCGTTGACGAACAACTTTCACTCCGGGCGGAGGGAACCTGTAATTGGCTCTTCGAGGACAAACGCTTCCAGAAATGGCTCGATGTCATGGACAACGCCGCCCTCTGGTACAACGCTAAACCAGGCTCCGGCAAAACTGTGTACGCAGCAACGATCATCGATCATCTGAGGAGTCGCGACAAGAAAGTGGTATACTTCTTCTACTCATTCAACAGTCCTCGACGGAAGCTCGCAATCAGCGGGTTACGATCCTTGGCTTTGCAGCTGCTGGACAAATTTGTAACGGACACCCCTGATAAGGTGGTACAACGGTACAAGGACGAATTCGGAAGCAGTGCGGATGGTATTGAGAGTATCCACTCCGCATCACATGTTGTTCACGACTTACTCACGCAATGCCCGGAGACATTTGTTGTGGTCGATGGCATCGACGAGTGTCTAGATGATGATGTGTTATTGATCACACTTGAGCATCTAATGAAAACTCCAACTTATGGGCTGGTGAAGTGGCTTTTTACAAGTCGAAACTCCCCTAAGATCAGATCGGTCATGGAAGCTTGTCAAGCGATAGAAATTGAGGCGCCAACGTCATCCATATCCAACGACATTCGCACTTACCTCAGCAAGTACATTACCTGCCAACACTGCATCAATAAACGATCAGAAGCCGAAGACAACTTCCTCTATTCGAAGTTGATATGCGATACCCTGAGAGGCGAGGGACTCACCACAGACGCAGAGATTAGGGAAGCGTTAAAGAGGTACCCGAAGGATTTGAACGGCTACTACATGCGCGTACTGGAGAAGCTTTCCAAAAAAACGGAACAGCAGCAGGAGTTGTCCAGGTGAGCCTCAGACCTGATAGATCCTGTGCCATGCAGTGCCATTCACTGCGCTCAAGCTAATATTCCATACTTCCTAGGCGAGTCTTCCTGATTCTGATAGCAGCAGCCCAGTCCATGTCGCTTGACGAGATACGCAACGCTCTAGCTATTGCTCCGAATGCTCAAGACCACGATCCTAGCCGCGTCCCGTACGTCGAAGATATCGAGATTCTGTGTAGCCCTCTTGTTACGTTTGCAAGACCGAAGTCAGATGACTCTGATGACAACCCTCTGTTGAAGCTCTGCCACAAAACAGTCGAAGACTTCTTCTTACAAGACCCGGACGCTCTGGATCTGAATTGCAAGTCAGGAATTCGCAAATATTTTTTGAATTACAGACAGGCCAGCGAGGCAATGGCAATGGATTGCCTGACCTACTTGCAGTACAAACGATATGAGAGCCCGACTTTCAAGATCGGAGCCATCCTCTCCAGGCCAATCGCCAAGGAACATGCTTTTCTTCCCTACGCTGCTACATTCTGGGCACAGCATTGTGACTGGTTGGGGCAGCGTCCAGCTGAGAAAGTCGTTCATGCAGTTTTGAAATTTCTTCAGAGTCCTACCCTCCCCACCTGTCTGGAGGTACAAGCGCATGTCGTTCCATACCTATTCGGCCGATATATCGACAGAAGAAAACGGCCCGCATACAGAATGTGCGTGAAGGGCTCAAGGCAGGGTGGGAACGATTCATTTGGGGTGCCTCTGCCACAGTGGCTGGACAACATATCCTCGCAGGGGTATTCACTCGACAGGTCAATGTGCCACTTCATCAGCGAGTGGCGCGAGGTTCTCATTCAACATCCGGACAGACTGGAGTCCTGTCAGCCGCTGAGGAATTTTGAACATTCTTGTCACCTCGCTCGACCCAGGGGCCATAAGAATGTGAGCGTGGCTCATCTAGAAGACCAGTGTAAACATCTGATTCCAGGCGGAAAGCTTGACACCAAAGACCTCCAGATTCTTCATGTTGCATTCCGTGGAACAACACTATGGGTACACATGCTCTTTCAGCAGCTTCACGGGTCTTTTCAGCTCCTTCAGATACCGCTGTTCACTAAGAAGAAGAGTGTCATACAGAGCGATCACAGAGCCCTGCTTCCAGATGGACACCTCCTTGATTGGAGAATGAGTGCAACAAGTCCAAAGGAGAACCATAATATCGAAGCCTGGAAAGCTAATCCCCATGATTTGAGCATTCGAAGGATCCTGGATGATAGAAGCCAACACTACAAAGTCCCTCTTGCATTCTCAAGTGCGAGTGTTGGTAGAAAAGGATCGTGGGAATCTCAGTCTACACAGAGCTTCGAGTCCGCTGGCGAAAGGAAAGCAGCGATACAGGTCGCACATTTCACATGGAAATCGAACAAGCATATGGCTGACACAAATTTGAGGTTGCTTTTTGGACAGCATCACGATAGCGATTCATCGTCTAGCGAGTCGGGGGAGGAGGAAGAGGACCTTCCATCCCCGCCGAGTCCTGAGTCTATTTCCGACGATGATTCAGACGATGACTCGGAAGCTGAATCCACAACCACGCCCAGTCGAGCGACAGAAGCAGCAGAAGAGACATCGTGGGCGGACAGCGACTCTGATACAGATGAGGGTCAGATGACAGATTGCCTGATATTGATCCCGTCCGAGCACGATCCCTCATGGTACCCATGGTCTGGTACACATCAGATCTGGGCACGGATAGGCTGTGCAGTACATCCTACTCTACCTCTTTTAGCAGTGTCACATACTGCGCGTCAACTAGAGATCATCGACACAGTCACCGGAACCAAGAAGACAAAGCACCTCCCAGATCTGGCGGATCTCCAAGATGCCCCATTGGCAAGCCTGAGAGGTACGAAATTGCGGGAGCATGCCCAGGTGTACCTCATGCCATCCTACCTCCTTTCTTCTTACCTCCTACCCTCTTACCTCCTACCCTCTTACCTCCTACCCTCTTACCTCCTACCCTCTTACCTCCTACCCTCTTACCTCCTACCTTCTAACTACCTACGCAAGGGCAGATGCTAACGTAGTTGCATACAGAACTCCGCTTCTCCCCCTGCGGCAACTACCTGCACTTCCTGTCCATCGCCTTCATCCCACAGATTGAGGCAGCCAGCACGGAAGCACGCGTGACCCTGACAACATTCAACTTCAATCATCAGGGAAATAGCGAGGACACACTATTCAGAGAGTGTTCACCTCAGAGATGCACATACTCCTTTGGCGAGACCCTGGCCGATGTCCCCTTGCCGCTGGCATTGACGCACTGGAGCGATACAGAAGTCATCGTCGCATTGCCACCGCTGACGTGTGACCCCAAGATACTCAAGATCATGCTGCCTTCTTTGCCACTCTTAGCTATCCCTGGCCCTGAGCAAGAGAGTTGTGCAGATGGGAATGACATCGTGACTTTGAAACGCTCGATATATTTCCCGATATCAACTCCGAATCGACAAGCCCGCGTCATGTACCGCAACGAGGGGCAGAGTGGCATCGTGGCCGAAGGGCGTCTATACCTCGTGTTGGATAAACTACTTAACCCGGACGCGGCCGACGATACCAACGGTGTGGAAACTAGTGAAAAGACAACGGATGGCTCCCCTTCAAACAATAACGACGGTCACGAGGCTGCCGCTCCGGAACTAGGCCAGGCGAGTCCCCCGGTTGTGCTCCGGTGGAAGATCGAACAGGATGGTGGATGGAGGGCCTGGGACCCGGAAATGGACAGCAAAGCCTCCGATTTGAAAAGAGAAATGCCTGTCTGGAAGATGCTTCGAGGCCAGTTCGTGGACAGCGACAAGCTATTTAGCGTGCCCATCCGCAGTGGACTGGACTGGACGAGAAAGGGTTACCTGAGCTGTGGAGCTATGGGATAAAGTATATTACCTGTCACCGGAGCGTCCCTAATATCACTTGCTAACAGACTTCTCGGCTTTCAATGAGGTGGCCTCGTTTAGTTCTTTTTGATGGTGCACTTCCACGGGTCAGTTCTTTTCTTTTATGGATAGAAGGAGAAAGGAATGTAAGAAGAAAACTGAAACGGGAAAAAGAGAAGAGAAACAGAGACAGTTGCTAGGTGAAAGGTCTCGCTTGCAATTTTGACGCCCGCACGACATCCATGGATAGGCCCAGATTCAGGTAAGTGATGGGGGATTCACACCGACAAAAACAGAGAATACACCCATATTAAGTAACCCAGAAATTAAAGTAGTTAGTTCTACTTAACTAATTATCTAATCTGAAGTTATCTAATAAGAGGTTATCTTATAGGAGGTTATCCTATAGATATTCTAAAGGACTTATAGGTGATGTATATGTAGGGATATACTTGTACGGGTGGACCATTTGTTTGTGCGATTCTGACTCCCCGATCTCTTATTTAAAGGTGGGTTGAGCTCAACATGGCTGTGTGACTGCTTCGCCGGCTTTCTGGTCAACGGCACCGTCAGGAGCGATGCTTCTTAGCCTCGTCTGTGCGGCATAAGGCTAAGGCCACGTGCCCGCGTACTGTATTGTCATTTTACTGTAATTGGCGCTATTTATTTTTTAACCGCTGGCAGTTGGTCTTGAGCGCTCACCGCTGTATGAAGGCACCACGTACATTTTATATGTATGGGGGATTGGAAACGCAACCGCCTAGTCTGTGTATTATGTAAGCCAACGTCAACTGGTGCCTGCACTTCAAAGTGCGATCTCGTATGTCGAGGAATGCTTCGGCGGTTTCACTGCTTTCCTCTTTCCAAGTTTCTTCTTGTTTCTGTGAGGGGTTCACTTTTTTCGCCCTTGTTCCCAAAGTGCTCATCCACCTACCCAAAACCAGCATCGCCGCTGCCATACATCCAGCACTCCAACACTGGCAGATCGTGTCCTAATGACTCAGACTCCTGGCGAACCAAGCTGGACGACTGCAAGTACGGCGCAACCCATCAACATGACTGAACCGGAAGACTGGGAAGACTGGGGGGACTATATCCCAGAAGAGGACGAGGAATACGTTACCGCTGCCACCGAGGGATTCGACGCCTACGTCCTGCACGCAGCACCTCCTGGGCCGCCTTGTTACCCTGTGACAATCGGCGAGATCATACAAGGCGGTGGAAAGTCATACCGCATGGAGCACAAGCTGGGCTATGGATCTTACGCAACCATATGGCTTGCATATGAAATTGAGACCAACAGATCGGTCGCCCTTAAGATCCATCGCACCCTTACGACAGCAGGTCACGCTGAGAGTCAAACTCACCAGGAGCTACAACGGCTGGTAACGGACCCCAGCGATTGCCACTTACTCATCGCCACCTCGACCTTCTCCCTCCCTGGCAAATCACCTGATGATACCCATGTGGTAGTGGTCCTACCAGTAATGGGGCCGACCCTTGATGTACATATGCAGGGGTGGGGCCATCGTCTGGATTCATCAACAAGACTTCGTATGGCCAGGGATATTCTTCAAGCAGTGGCCTGCTTACATCATCACAAATTCATTCATCGAGGTACGTGTGTCCAATGGTCGACATCGCATTCCTAGTCTCGCCGTATGACTGCTTCGCCGTCTCGCTGTGGCAGATTAGCCCCTGAGCTATGTGTCGTCGAGCAAGTCTTGACTGACCTATTAAATAGATATCACCGAACGCAACGTGATGATCAGCCTCGTCCCTGGTGCTTTCGACCAAGGACCAACCCCATCCGAGCGTTACAAGCAAGTCGGTCGGCCAGAGAAATTCCCAATGGAAGTGAGCAATTTGATTTGGAGGCCTGGTGATCTTGTTGCGCCTATAGAGTGGCCATGGAGTATGGTTGGCAAGGATGCCTTCCTAGGCGACTTCGGCTTGACAAGGCATATCGAGGCTCCGGCGACCGACCACGCGCTCCCACCATGGCATTGCTGCCCACCAGAGCTCATGCACGAGGGCTTCGAGCCCACCTATGAGTCCGACATGTGGGGGTTCATGTGTGTCTTTACCACTTTGATGACCGCCTTCAGCCCGTTCGACAGATACCATAAATCTGGTGTCTTGAGCGTCATAACCAACATGCTTGGACCTCTGCCTCAGGAATGGAAAGGCCGTTACAGATGGCGGGATCATTGGACTGAAGAGGAGCGCAGCGAGTGGTACGACCAGTCGAAAGTCTCCGAGTACTCCCTTGAGGGCTTATTGGACGAGGGCTTTGGGCCACGGGAGCGAAAATTACTATTGAATGTGATGCGCAAGGGTTTTCGATATCAGCCTTCGGAGAGGATCGGAGCTCAGCAGCTCTTGGATGACGATTCGTTTCGGGAGCTGATGTCGATGCATGGGATAGAATAAGCATTCGCAATTGTGCCACAGGGCTTGCCGTTTTACTTGTCAACGGCAGACAGTTCGACGACGGGCAGCCCAGCGCCTATTCCCTGTTTCATGGTTCGAGCTATGAATGCCATTCGAAATACTAGGTCTGTTGCTAGAATCGACTGATGCCACCATGGGTCAATTTGAGCGCATCGGTCGTATTATTCAACATCATAATGCAGAAGATAGACCCGGCATGCTCCATGCTATTGGAAACGAGAAAAATCTTCCTGCTTGGAGTTTTGATAAGGCAACGTGAGAACCCCCTTTCAATCTGGTGACACGTTGACAAGGAGAGGGGACCAGGCTAGATATACAGCAGCCCATTCAAGCTCTCTCCGGCAGCACACATCATAAGGCATTGTGCAGTTTGGCGTGACCTTTCTCTACCCCGTTTGAGAGACGACGAGGTTCGTTTGATTGCTTTACACGACTTATTATGTGTCATTACTGAGCACCAACATGGCAGTCCGCCGCGCCCGAGTTCCTTCCTTTTCTCAAGCTAGCCAGCTAGCATTAATGATTCACCACAGCCTCCCTTGTAGTATCCTTATGATGCGGTCAGCTGCGCCGCGTACTTGAATGCAGTGGTACTTGACTTGCAGCTTGGTGAGCAGACACGCCCCTCCTCCGAGCAAGTATTGGATGGCGAAGTGCATCATGGCGCAGTATACCTGGATATCTTTGGCCAATTGGAAGGCTCTGCGGGCTCTACTTGATCGCTATTTGCCTAAATACGCGCATGTCCCGAGGTCTGTACAACACTCATTTGCCACCAACGCCTGCCTTCTTGCTTACCGTCACACAGGCCTAGGTAAAGGTGACATTGTAGTGAGCCCAAGCCAGTCCGGAGCAGGTCGAGGCGAACTTTGCCGCTGAGCTGTTCCTCTACCCCACCCCATAAGACTGGCAGGTCTGCAGCAGCTCATTAGGCAGAAATCCCACATCTTCTCTCATCTGTCTCAAGTCTGAATATCTTCTTTATGCGTTAGACCAACATGGCGGCTGAGGGTGTGGGCTTAGCCGCCTCCGTCGCAGGCCTCGTTTCGTTGGGCTTGCAGGTTACTGGCGGCATCGTGAAGTACGTGGACGCCTTTGAGAACCGTGAAAAAGACCTCGCCTTCGTGAAACAACAGAACGAAGCGATCAGAGCCACCCTGCGAGCAATCAACGGGACAGTAGTCGCACACGGACCGTCACCGGAGCTCGCCGCTACAGTGTCCGGAAGTATGCAATCATTCAAGAAGGAGTTTGATGGGATAGACAATTTGTGCGCCGAACTCGTTGATTCCAGCGGTAAGAATTGGATATCGCGACTAGATAATCGAAGAAAGAGGTTCTCGTACCCATTCAATCGGCCAAAGATCCAGGAACTAGGTCGGCGATTAGACATGGCCCGCGGCACCTTGCAGCTTACTCTTAATGCCTTGGACATGTCAGTTCTTAGATACATTCATTCTCGTTCTGTGGCACATAAATGTTCTGACACATACTAAGGCGAATCTCGAGGCAACATCACACAGAGACGCTCGCCACAATGGAAGTCTCTTTCCGTGGTCTATCATCCGAAACGCAGCTCATTCGGTCGAGTTTGTCAGCAGTTGAAACACCTATCATCGACATCAAAGAACAACTGTCAACGACACATGAGGCCGTCAATGCCTCTACACGGCTCCTCGTTTCGCATTACGGGACGATCGCATACCAAGCTCAAGAAAGCAACCAAGTGTTTCTGGGAAAGTTTCAAGAAACAACCAACCTTGTACAACGGTTGGCAGAGCTTTGTTCGAAGCAGCATCAGGAGACGATCGAGACAATCGAACGTCTTGCTTTGCAGACTCAGCAAAACCACAGGCCGGATTGCGCTTCCGTTGCTCTAGTCCGCAGACTGGCTGGCAAGCCGGCACTGCTGAAGGAAGTTGGCAACACAATCCAGATATTCGAGCAAGCACAAGATCAAGTGGTGGCGTTCGATTTGCCGACGAAGCCTTTACATACCAGGACTCAAATCACAGCCTCGTCTAAGCCCCCCATGTCACACTATATCTTGGGAAGAATATGTATTTGCCCTCGCCAACGGAGACTGAGAGAACGAAGATGGATACAGCTAGGAGATTCTTCCTTCTTCGGCGAATGGGAAACGCAAACCCACTGGCATGCTTGTCCGCTGTCAAGAAAGAGCGGAAAGAAGAGGCGAGTTGTATTGGGATTCAGCTACATCGGCCTTGCTCACGTTATGAAGACCGCCATTAATATGTCTTTCGAACTGACGTATGGCGCCGGTGGCTTCAGTATCAGCCCGATATTTGCATGTATCCCGACCGTTGACGACACGTTGGATCCCGCATTTCGCATTCTGGGCCTGGTCGAAGAGGGGTTCGTACATTTCAGAAATGGTCCAGAGCGTCTGATGCTCGTTTGCATGGAAAGGCTGATCAGGCTCTTCGACGACAGAAAGGTCTGTGCGACAGCCGTAAACCAATGGAATCAGAGCTTAATGCACGAGGCTATCTTTAGCGTAATTTTCTTGACTACTATTTTGATGATTCCGACGCTGATTGGTTGATAGCTGTCAGAGGCGGAGTTGAAAAGATCTGTTGGTGCAGCGAATGCTTTTCTAGAACTTGTCCAAACGCTGCTTTCTTATGGCGTTGCACCTTTCTCCTATGATAAATGGGGTCAGTCTCCGCAAGGTCTAGACAACTCCGAGCAGAACTGACGGGAAATTGTAGGAATATCACCAATGTTGGAAGTGCAACCCTGGATGTTCGACTCAAAGCTGGTACAGCCTGTGCTCAAGGTCTTGCTTCAAGCGAATCTGGAAAGCCAACCAGTCGCTTTGAATGCCTCTTCAATTGACAGCGACACCCATATTTCGATTCCCACATCTGATATTCAGATGATATACGGAAGCGTCTCTGGATTGGCAGAAGGTATGATTATGCGGCGGACTACACACGGCTGGCGCTGCAGCGTTTACTAATATTGTACAGCTTGCGAATGTGGCCCCTTGAGCATGGCGGTAATCCAGAATGACACAGTGGCAGTGGTCCAAATTCTAAATCGCAACCCTGGAGCAATGAAGGAAATAAACATATATGGGCAAAGTCCTTTTCATCTTGCAGCTATCAAAAGTCCATGGATCCTTGAGCTTCTCTTAAGAACTGGAGATCAAAGCCTCCTTGACCATCGCGATATCTCTGGGTTTACTGCACTGGAGATTGCTATGATACACAGCTCCGACGTTTGTATCAATGAAGGGGGTATCCAGAGGTGTAACGGCGACGAATGCGGCTGCTGTCAGTGCATAGATCTTCTTCTTGCTGCCGGCTGCAGCGTGAGAATGCACAGATTGGATGAATCCCACCAACCAAATGCGCCTGAGTTATGCTTCATTCTAGTAATGGCATCAGAACTTGCTAGGCGCAAATACGTCTTTCACATGAAAAAATCCCGAACGGCTAATCAATCACCACATCCGCGGGAATTGTCTTCTATCCCTAAGTTCGAAGTAACAGACGACTCGAATTGGATTTTCAACGAAATTGCTGACCCACACCTTGGGGCATTATTCTATCGCCATGGATTCGAACCACACTCTTCTTCCTTAATGAACTTGCAATGGAAGTACAGTAAATTCCGGGATATTATGAATTTTCCCTATCTTCACTGGCTCATGTCTCACGGCGTTGATATACTTTCTCGATCACCGAAGGGACCCGCTCTTCTCAAAGGCTTTCAAAATTGTGGTTTGTTCGGTGCACACTTTGCATTCCACTTCATCGAACTGGATTTTCTCCACGATGCAGGGCACAAGCTCTTAGTGCGACGGAGCGATGAGTCCGGGGACACCTCTGTGGAACTCACGACGGAGATTTTCCGCCGGAACCTTACAGATGGGTGTCAATGCCAGTGCACAGCAGGCGGATGCACGCCGTTTACGTGGATGATGAAAGGAAATATTTTCATGAGGGATACACCGGACCGATCCCCCCGTCCCCCCAGCCTCTATGCTGGTGTATTTTCATCTCATTATAGCGAATGCGGACCCGAGCTAATAACTCTCACGTACAAGGCCGCAATTCGGTACGCGACCTTCACTGCTCTAAATCTCAGCCACACTTGCTGTGGGGCCTGGGATATATCACATTACGGACATGAACGAGTGCAGAGAGATGCCAATGACATTAAGACCATCAATGAGAAACAAGCCACTCTCTTGGAGACACTCGAGGATCTGGTGTTACAGTTCGAGGAGAAGGCCGTTGCATATCTAGGGACAGACTCCAAAAGCGGTCAAGGTACATTCGACAAATTCTGGTCCGAATACTGGGAAAGACGGATGGATGAGAAGCTTGCCAAGTTGTATGACAAGGAATCAAAGGACGCGGAGAGGGGCGCACAAGGGAATGGTATACACAGCTGGGGACCTCAGCGGCCGGTGAACGTGGAAAACCCGTATGACAAGGAGACTGATTTGAAGTACTGGATGTACGAGTTGGACAAAATCTGCCCAGAGTACAGCGAGCCGTGGCCCGAGGACCAATGCCGGATTGTTGAGGAGCCATAGGGTTTAGAAGAATAGGTCCCCCCCTTGCCGCACATCAATCCGACGGTAGGTTGTCGGATGGGTATTGAATGCCCAGGTGAACACAGGATTTTACTAACACATGGCCTTCAAATGAATTCAACGATTCATCCTATCTGGTGAGAAGAATTATAATCCGAGAAGATGCCTATAATGGAAATAGTGAAAGAGATCAGAAATTCTCACCCACAAAAACAGAGGGTACATCCATATTACTAGGGAACTTAGAGATCAAAGTAGTTAGTTTAACGCTAAGTAAAAGGTACTTGTCCTATAGAAGGTTATCCTATAGGAGGTTATCCTATAGGAGGTTATCCTATAGGAGGTTATCCTATAGGAGGTAATCCTATAGGAGGTTATCCTATAAAAGGGGGTCTTATAAGACGTTACCTCTTAGAACTTAGGTGTAACCTCTGTTTTAGCGGTTAGGGTTAGTATGAATATCTAATTTATAGTGAAAATAGGATATAAGGCTCTAGTACTATAGTAATTCTAGCACTTATCTTATAACGTTATAACCTATTTAATACTAAGTATTATATATTTTTTTCTACCTTAATCTTAAACGTAAGTAGTGTATTAAGTAAGGAGGTATAATAGATATAAACGCTATTTTATACCTATTAGGAGATAGGTGAGGTATACTATTAGTATAATTTTAATATAATTTTAAAATACTTATACTAAATTTAAAATATATTAATATATTTCTTATATCTTTAATATAAACTTTATTTATTTTTAATATAATATTATTTTTAATATATTATATTATATTATAATAAGTTTATTAAATTTAAAAATTTTATTTATTTTCTACTTTTTAACTTAAATATTAATTAATTATTTATAACTTTAACTATTACTAACTTATTAAAAGATATAAAAATATAAAGATATTATTAAAGGTTACGTGAATCGATAAGGGAATAAAAGAATAATAATAAGGGTAAATTATATAATAGTAATTATTATTAAATTTTTATCTTTAGTCTTTAACTAATGTATATAGTTAAGGAAGAACTCTTTTATTTATAGTTTTATTCTATACTAACTAGAATATTTTAAAATTATTTAATTAATAATTAAGTAGTATTTATTAGCTAATAATTAGCTAATTATTATATAATAAAGAATCTTATTAAAGCTAGTTAAATAGACTAGTGTAGAAGTAGGAGGGATATAGTATATATATATAAACGTTAATATTTTCTATATAGAAGGTTCTAGAAACCCGCTTATATAAATTAATTATATAAGTATATATTATAAGGTTATATTATAGTATAAGCTATTAGTATACTAAATATATAGCTTATAGCTACTTAGCCTTTATAATTAATAAGTTTTTAATAAAAGAAGGTTTTATTTCTTATATAATTTAAAGGCTTTTACTTTATTTTATTATTAAAAGGAATATATATTCTTATAAGTATTATATATATTTATAAACCTTAAATAAAACGTATTATATAAGCTATCTACTTATATAATTTCTTATAAATATAAAGTTTAATTTATTAACTTAACTTTTAAAAGTTAAAAGTAATATATTTTAAAATTCTTAATATACTTTAACTTTAATATAATTAAAATATTACTTTAACTTTATAATATAAAGACTTAAAGCTTTTATATTATTTAAATTTATAAATAAGTTTATTTAAAAAAGAAAAGAAAGAAGGAAGGAAAAGCCTTTAACCTTTAAATAAAAATATAAGTATATAATTATTTTATCCCTCCTAGGTTTAAGGTTAAAAGACTTATAGTTATTTTTTTTAATTAATTTTATTTAACTATTTTAAATCTATAATAAGGTTTTATTTATCTAGGTAGATATATAATCTTATTAAAGAAGTATACTATATAATAAGCTACCTTCCTTCCTCCCTTACTAGAGCTAGTTATAATCCTTATTCTAAGAGTAATAAACTTATCTATTTATTTAAAATAGTCTTTAAAGCTCTCTAAAGTAGTAATAAATATATTAATCTATTTAGTTATGTAGAATCTATTATCTTTATACTCCTTTACCCTTAAGAGTATATCCCCTATATAAATAAAAACTTACTTATTATAGTTAAAGTCTATTTCTATAGCTATTCATAGGCTGTTAGTTTTATATATCTAGATAATAGATTATAGTTACCTTACCTAGTAGTTATCTCAGCTTCAGCTGAAAGATTGCTTTCAAGTAGTCTTACAACGTAGCGTAAGAAAGGTCATGTCGCTCGGTTTAGCCAGATAGGTGTGTGTTTAAGCAGAGCTAGAACCTCAGTTAGGGCAATAGCGGATTTTATTATTACCCATTTCAGCCAACTTATATTTAAAGCCCTAAGTCACACAGCAATAGCACTTTCATATAGTACTTAACAGCGTTAGACTAGGTTACTTATAGCCTACAATAGCTTCAACCTTAACAGGCTAACAGCTTATCAACAGTACCAACATAAATAGGCATAGCCTAACACTATAGCTACTAGCATAGAATATTAACTTCTAGCTATAGATAGGTTATAGAGAATTATAAAGTTACTATATCTTCTTTTACTATATCTTCTTTTATTATATCTTCTTTTATTATAGATTCTAGCTTAATAGAGGAACTAAAATAATATATAAAGTCTATATAATTATTTTATTAATAAAATATTTTATAAAATCTTTTATAAACACCTTTAACTACTCTTTAACCTTTATCTTTAAATATAATATAATTTAATATTTTAATATTTTAATATTTTAATATTTTAATATTTTAATATTTTAATATTTTAATATTTTAATATTTTAATATTTTAATATTTTAAT
>JUJX01000137.1:79905-141892 GCA_000800745.1 Diaporthe longicolla | reverse complement strand
AATATATATTAATATTTATAAATTTTATATAGGTATTAGTATTTAAATTTAAAAAGTAATAATATTAATTTAATATAATATTAAAATTAATAAACTTTTAGTTAAAGATATTAAAAAGTATATATAAAATAGGTTTTTAAAAAAAAACTATAAAAAAGCTTATATATTTTTAAATATATAAATAATCTTTATATTTATTATTAATATTTTACTAACGTATTTTTAAATATATTTATTAAATAAAAATATATATATTTTATATTAAAAACTTCTTTAAATTTAAAAGAGCTTTTAATATATATATATAAAAGCTTTACTAATAATAAATATAAGAATATATTTTTAAAATAAAAAATGTATATTCTAATTTAAATAATAAAAATATTTAAGGTTTTTTTAAAGCCTTTTATTAAACTTTAAAAGTAATTATATATAATTATTTTTAAAAGTTTATTATATATTTATTTAATATTTAATAACTTTAAAAGTTTAATAAAAAAGTTTAAAAGAAAGTTAAAAAGGGATTTAAATATAATAAGTTTTTTTTTAATAATATATATTACTATTTACTAATTTTATTAGAAATATACTTTTTTAAATTTATTAAAGGTATTTATATAAGTTTAACTAAGTTAATAAAGTATTTTCTTTATTAACTAATTAAAACTAATATAAAAGATTATATATTTTTTATATTAACTTTAGTCTTTAATTTAAAATATAAAATATTTTATTTTTAAAATAATAAGATATTATACTTTTATCCTTTTATAAAAGTTAATATATAGTTTATTTTAAAAGTTAAATTTAATAAATAAGTTATTTTAACTTTATATATTTTATATATTTATTTATAATCTTTAAAGTTAAGTTTAAATTATATAGTTTTAATAAGAATTTATATAATATATTATTTATTAATTTACTTTAAAAAGACTTAAATTTTATTAATATATTTTATATTAAATTATTTTTAAATAAAAAAGATAAATACACTATTTATCTTTAAAAATTATATTTTAAATTTAAAGTATATATACTTTATATAAGAAAAACGTATCTATTTATAAATATTTACTAGTTAAATCTATTAAAATATTAGAAAAATAATAAATTCTAATTTCCTATACTAAGTATCTTAGTTTAAAAATATCTTCCTATTCTAGCTACTTCTACTATTATAGAAAAAATATTTTCTATTATTAACTATATTATAATTAAATTAAAAGTTAATTTTAGTATAAATATAATAAAAGAAATAATATTATTAAAAAAGTAAAGGTTTAATAATATTAAAGAGTTAAAGTAGGAAATTTAAAATTAAAAAGAAATAATAGAAGAAAACTAATAAAATAAAATTATTTAACTTATTTTATTATATTTCTTTTAATTTATACTATTATTAGATAGTTTATTTTAAAAGAAAATAATAATCTTTTTTAAATACTTTATTTTTTTATAGTTTAATATAAGAATAATACTAATAATTTATTCTTACTTAACTTATTTATTAAAATATTTTTAACTTTTTAATACTATTACTTTTATTTCTTATTTAATAAAATAAATAATAAAAGTATAATATATTAATAATAACTTTAAAACTTTATAAATTTTAATTAAACTAATTAATAAATACTTATTAGAAAAGTAAGTATTAATTAATATATTAAAGTTTTAATTAAAATATTATATTTATAAATAAATATCCTTACTTTTTATATTTAAAATAAATTAAAATCTTAAATTATAAAGATTATAAAATATTATATAAAGCCTTTAATAATTAAAAACTAAAGTATAAATTCTTTATATAAATAATATTAATTATAACTATATAAATAAATTAATCTTTATTCTTTTAATAACTTAGGTAATTATTTAAGTTATATACTTTACTATTAAATTATTATAACTACTTATAAAAAAAAGAAAGTTTTATAATATAAGCTTAAAATATTATCTTAGTTTATATTTAAGTTATATATTTAACGTTTTTTAGAATTTTAATATATTAAAATCTTTATATTAAAATAAAGCTAAAGGTTTAATAAATTTAATAAGACTTTTAAATTTAGATTTAATATATTATATAAAGGAATATATATATTTAAAGCTTTTAATATATTAAAGAAATATAAGTTATTTAAATTTATAAATTTAATCTTATATTTTAAATATTCTTAGTTTAAACTATAGTAATAATAATTATAAAATATATATAACTATAATATAAAAAGCTTATATTTTATAATATAGCTTTTTTAATATTTAGTTAAACTATATATTAATAAATATAAAATAATAAGTTAAAAGAATAAGTATTATTATTTAAATAATTATATTATTAAATTATTTTTTATTACTTTATATTATTATTTAATTTATTACTTAATTACTTAATAATTAAAATATTTATTTAAGTATTTATTTACTTTATTATTTATCTCTTTATTTAAATAAGTAAGATATTAAAACTAAGTATATAAACCTTCCCCCCTTATTATATTTTTAATAATATTAGGTAATCTACCTTTTAAAGTACTATAGTTTAGTAGTTAAAATCTTCTTATTAATAAGAAAGACTTAAGTTTAATTCTTAATAGTTCTATTAAATATATAATTTAAAGTTATTTTTATTATTATTTCTTTATTTTTTTTAGCTATTTAAATAGGTATTTAAATATATTCTTTTTAAATTAAATATTTAAATAAATAAGTAAAAACTTAGTTAAATAAATAATCCTACTTTTTTTTAATTTAACTAAAGACTAAAGACTAATTTATATAATTAATTAGTCTTTTAGTTAAACCAGGTAACTAAAAAAAGATTAATTACTAATTTACTAACTAATAATCTTTAGTCTTAGTTAATACCTGTAACTAAACTAATTCTAACTAATTTCAACCCTAGGCCCAGGGCGACCAGGAAGGTGCGAGGATGTTCGTGGAGGAGATCCTGGAGAGCGTCTCTTCCTATGGCTGGGAACTCACGAAGGGCACCACGAACGCCTCTTCGATTCTTTCGGCTTACAGCCAAGGCGACCACTACATCGGCACCGCAAACATCGGAACTGACCCCAAGACCTCCGTGGTTGACACAGACGTCAAGGTCTGGGGCACCGACAACCTGTACATTGTCGATTCCAGCATTCACGCTGATCTCCCAACCGGTAACACTCAGGCCATCACCATGGTCGTGGCTGAGGCTGCGATGGAAAAGATCATTGCTGCCGACTCGGCTCCTCACCTCAAGAGGCGTCAACGATAAGCAGGAGCTTCCACAAAATGTAATAAGATAGGTGATGGTTGTGGTGGAAGTTGTGATTGAGTCATCTTGTTCGTGTAAATAAATTCGTGCCACGACCAGATAGTACCTGATTAAAAGGGTATTATTTGATGGTTTAAATGTGGGTATCTTGTATGCTTGTATTATTCTTGTTATTCGTAATAATATTCAACGGGCTATCTTGTCAAATTGGGGATGGCCGGAAGTCCTCTATCGTTGGTGCTGTTTGTGTTGACGACGATGAAGTGGACGAGCGTGAGATTGGCCTTAATTGAGACTGGCTCCTCGCCACAGACCGCTTTTTCCAGTGGCCCATCTGTCCCAATGCCCCCGATTCTCTTTGCGAGGTCTCCGCGGTCGGCAGTGGTGATCTGGGAACATCTGTCTCTGGTGCTCGCTCGCTGCCATTCTTGCCGCCATTGTGTCCCGCCGGCATACTCCCAGGTAACTCTGCCACGAAATGGGGCACCTCCATCTCCGTCGCAGCTATGTGCAGCGGTGGCATCTCGACAGCATCTCTATCCACGGGCGCTTCACTGAGGGCTGTCGTGCTAGCCCTCACCCTCGAATCCAGTTCGGCCTTGTTATCCGGCGCGAATCCACCCTCACTTGTAGGCGATGGCTTGGAGTCGCCAAAGCCAGATATCATGGACTCTGTGCGCGTGCCGATGGCTGTAGCCTTACGCTTTTTCTTGCGGTGCCGCCATATGAAGAAACCCACCGCGCTAACAGCGAAGGCGACAACCATCCCTCCTACACCAATGACTATTCCAATTATAGTACCAGACGGTAATCCAGCATCCGACTCCGAGCCGGGATTGTCGTTCTGGGCGTTCGTGGTGCCGGAAGACGAAGACGGCGTTGGGGCATCAGTATTACTTCCCGTGCTCCCGGGGGTTGCTGTGGCAGTCGCAGAGTACGTCGATCCGGGAACGGTCGGGTCTGTCGCGAGGATGCTGAGGTCGGACTCTTGCCAGCGAACCTGGAGCGCGAAGGCTAGCTCTGACGAGTCGGTGGTGTGTACGCATTTGCTGTACGAATAGGGGTCGTCGGTGAGGCACGTATATCCGGTGGGACAGCAGACCTGGACTGTCTCGCTTTGGAGTACTTGCCCTCCAAAGTATACCATGCCCCCCTCGTCTGTCCTTGCTCGATCGTATGGAAACTCGCATCCCTTGGTCCAACTCTTAGGGCAAATGCCTGGACTATAGAAACCGAAGGAATAAGCGTATAGCGAGTGAAATTTTGGCGGCATGCATACCAAGCTCGAGAGCGGTGGTGTGACGGTGTCTGTCCAGTATAGACTCTAAGGGTGACGTCAGTGGATGCGTTCCCATTCCACGGACTCCTTTTCAGGGGGACTAACTCACCGCGCAAAAGTCCGGAGTGGTAAAGACCGTGGTGAGAGGGCCCGCGCCGTGGAAGCCAATGGCGTACGACGCGGGCTGGCCCAGGTAGTCCAGCGTTGTAGTTGTGGTCATGACGCCGTATTGCAGTCGCAGCTTAGCGAGCCATTGCTCCGGGGAAGAGTTGTCATGGAGGAAGAAACGAATTCCGGAGGTGCAAAACCAAGAATGTCTTGATAGCGTGAAGTTGAACTACGATCGGGCTCGCTACCAATGCCCCAACACAGCCGACACGGAAGGTGGGTTCTTGGATAAGCGAACACGAGTCAGATATCCAAGCTGGCATTTGATTGCTTTTGGCTGTGGTCGCGTCGATCAAACCACACACTAGCTAGGATCACTGGCCCAAGTGAGCCAATGATTTGTAGAATGAAGTGGATTTTGTTTACCAACTTTGCCATTTTATTCAAGATCGAACTGTTATTTTCCCGCTTGTCCTCATGCTATATGTTTCGCGGTACATACGCGCTGGCTCCAGGGAGCCATAATCATCATCATCGGAGGGGCGGAACGGAACAATCACCCAAGGCCGCCGTCACAGCCGAAAGTTCCGGGCAGTATGAGCGGGTCTAGGCGCAGATCTTCTACACCGAGGCCTCCGAATCTGACCGGTGTCTTCTGTCCGGTTTCCAGTGCGGTTCTGGTTCCGGCTCCACGAGAGACCGTAACTTGCCGTCGTCGCGCTGCCGAACCAATTCCAACGAGAGACGACGCTGGCGCTATCATGAGGAGGACGGGGACTTGAGTCAGGACACATGGCCCCTGAAACCCTTGCCCTCCCCAAGGAGTCAGAACGGTGTTTCCTTGTGCCGCAATGAAACTTGGAATATGTCTGGGTCTCGAGAATTATTGGCTTTTGATACTCATTGTGGACATTGCTTAAGCCACATGACACATTTCCTTGCTGAAGACTTTGTTGATTGCTATAATTGCGCTTATAGATGACCGCTGGCAATAAAGGCACGTGGGCATCTGATTGGCGCGAGTGGTAGGGCTGAATGTGCCCAATTGAGTGCAACAGCCACGTAGTTATGTTCCATGCGTGTTGGCGACACGTTTAAGTACATGAATACATATATGGGTCTTTGCACTCATGTTTATTACGAACCGAATCCTCGCCTATGCTGGCCTGGCCAGATTCTGCAAGCTCGGCACTCAGTCTTATAGATTGATTCTCAGACTAAGACGGTTGTCGAAGGTCACTGTGCCCCAGTCTGTTATATGTCAGTCATATGACATGCAGCCTCAAGTGTTATAACTTGGAACGTTCCAAATTTTGAAGGACGGACATCAGTGAAGGAAGGGCAGGGTGACGAAGAAACTTACATGGCTCCATCCCACCATTTCCAACGTTGACGTACGTGTCCGTACCGAAAATGCCTTGTTCAGACATAGCCAAGAGCCAGTCCTTGATATCGCCAGTGAAGTTTCCCTGATACATATCGTTCTGGGGCACCAGCAATGACGACACAGTAATCCCTGTGTCTGTGTTCTTGCCTTGGTACAACTTCCAGCCATCTTTGCCAAACAGGCTGATTGTGGCAACGGGGCCCTCTGCCCACCCAATTGGGACCTGTCCGCCCTCGTACTGAAGCCACAGCATGAGTTCTTGCGCGTTGGCTGACGTGGAGTCTCCCTTGGTATCGGACGTCATGAAGTCATAGACCACGTTTCCTGAGGGCCAGTGTTAGCAACGGATGTGAAGATGAGTCTTAACGTGCAGTTGATATCCAACCTTTGTACGCGGTCGTGTTACTAATAGTCCATTCGTAAGTAGTAGGGATAGAAGAAATAGCACTGAGCTGAGTCTCCAGGTTTTGCGTCAATCCAATGAACGAATAGCCTTTGACGACATTGGTTGAAACAGCCTCGTCAATGTCCCAAACGCTGGACCAATGGATCGTCTGGTCATCACCTGACCCAGTGAAGTCAAAGTACTCCGTGCAACAGGATCCCGAGATATCCTGGTAGTTATAGTTCATCGAATACACGATCCAAGGAGTGCCTGAGATGACCTGGTAATCATTCGGAGCCCCGCAGAACTTGGCAGTGGCAGCCAACGAGGCCCGCTCGACAGCGGCAGCAGCGGTACCTGTTACCGCTGTGGCCACAATGAAAAGCGCAGCGAGAGAACGAAATGCCATCTTGTGGTTGAAAGAGTGTGGGCTGGCCAAACGAGCGAAAGAAGGGGCTGCTGATGTCAAGATGCAAAAGAGCAATTTTGTCTATGAGATGCGTGGAAGTGTGCAGCCTCGATCTTTAACATCATTCTGAATTCAGTCGCCATGTTGATGACATACTATGCCGCGTTGTCATTGGTGGGTCGTGTTTCCACCTCCAAGAAAGGAGTTGTTGCAATTAGAATTGCCCTACGGGATGATTCATTTCAGTGAAACAGTAGCGGGAGACTCCTATTCAATATCACCCAACCCTAATCAAACCCCGAAGTTCTGGACCTACGCAAAGATCTTTTGGTTCATTAACCCCAGGATCCTTGTGGCTCATTAATCTTTCATCACATCAACTTTGATAAACTCCCTCCAAACCCCCAACCCAGGCACTTCCGAGCTAACTGGGCGCCTGGCCCGAGCCCAAAGGCTCCACATATTTGACATCGGGTTCTAGGATTTCTCAAAGAACTGATTCTTTGGCCGTGGCAGACCGAGATGTTCGCGTAGTGTCGTCCCTTCATAATCTTGACGGAAGATGCCCCGGCGTTGAAGTTCTGGAACCAACCGCTCGACAACATCATCCAGGCCCTGCGGAAGGAACGGGAAAGTCACGGTAAATCCATCAGATGCTTCCTCAGCAAGCCATCGGCCCATCTCATCCGCAATACTCTCTGGGGTCCCTACGAACGACAGCCCCGCATACCCACCAAATCGCTGTGCCAGCTGCTTGACAGTCAGTCCCTCGTCTTTAGCAAGCTTGACGGCGCCATCCCGTGCAGTCTTGCTCGCGTTTGTCTCGGGGAGATCTTCCGGTAGCGGGCCATCTTGATCGAAACCGGATGCATCGGTCCCCAGCATAACGGACAGGGATGCTATGGCGCTATCATAGTGCACCAGGCTGTCCAGCTTGAGCCGCTTCGCTCTGGCATCCTCGAGCGAGTCGCCGACAATGATCATAGCTGCGGGGAGAATTTTGAGGTGCTCGGGATTCCTACCAGCTGCTGCCGCACGACCTTTGATGTCCGCGTACAGTGCCTTCCCGGACTCCAAGTCTCGTGGGGAACAGAAGACAAGCTCCGCTGTCTCCCCTGCGAGCTGTCTACCGGGGTCACTCTGGCCAGCCTGGACGATCACAGGCCAGCCTTGGACTGGGCGGGCGATATTCAACGGGCCGCGGACGCTCAATTCGTCTCCCTTGTGGTTCAATGTGTGCATCTTCTCCGGGTCAACATAAATGCCGCTTTCCTGGTCGCGGATGAAGGCGTCGTCAGCGAAGCTGTCCCAAAGCCCCGTAACGACGTCGTAGAACTCTCTGGCTCGCTTATATCGGTCACCATGCTGCATGTGTTCATCCTGGCCAAAATTCTTTGACGATTCCGGATTGCCGGTCGTGACGATATTCCAAGCCGCTCGACCGTTGCTGAGGTGGTCTAGGGAGGCGAAACGGCGAGCGATGTGGTATGGCTCGTCGTATGTCGTCGATGCAGTTGCCGCCAGCCCAATCTTCTCGGTCACAACCGACAGAGCAGACAGCAGAGTGAAGGGCTCAAAAGACGTGACAGTGTGGCTGCGTTTGAGAGCCTCAACCGGTATGTTCAACACGGCAAGATGATCAGCCATGAAGAATGCGTCAAACTTTGCAGCCTCGAGCTTTGTGATAAAAGACTTCAGATGCGCCAGGCTGAAGTTGGCATCACGAAATGAGCCCGGATACCGCCAAGCTCCTGTATGGAGACTCACGGGTCGCATGAATGCGGTGAGGTGTAGTTTCTTTGTCTCGGACATTTTTGAAGTTGCTCTTCCGTAGTAAGTCTATTGACGCCTGGGCTCTCTCGAATAGGCACAGACAAGATCAAGTTTCAGTCTTCATATGGCAATGCCAGGCATGGACTTTTGAGCTTTCCAAATCGGCGCGGGTGTAGTTGTTATCCGGGTGATGACAAATGGATTGCACCATCGCGATGGCGACATCGACGCATGTGGGAGGGGCAAGTGAGCGTCGACTAATCACAGAGACGACGAGTCGTACCTATGTCTGTCGAGATGCAACTTCCGGACGACACACAAATTCGTAAGCGATATCTGACTCCGGTCTTGCCGAATTCTCATGGTAGAGTGAGATCATGGCCGACAAGGAAAATCAGCGAAACTGCACAATCTTCTTAATAGGCAATTCCTTGGTACCTAGGTACAGAAATGCAATTAGCAGCAAGATTTCCAAATCCAGGACTGGCCCCACCAACTGGATGAGAAAGTTCCGGCCGACCAATCTTAGTGCATAGGCATTCAATCAGCGACTAGAGCATCAATGATCAGAAGCTGACTTGAAGAATGTCTTGTCTGGAGTGTATTATATCAAGGTACAAAAGTCTATGGGGCCCGTGGACATTTGGCAAACTCAAGGACAGCCATTCCATTGTACCTATCAAACGTGCATGAGATTACTGAAGTAACACAGAAAAAAAAACTAACTCCAACTCAGACCTCAAAAATTCAATACAAGATACCGAACCTGGACTATGGTAGCGCGTGATCGCGGTACAGGTTTCGCCATATTGGATGTTGTTATATCGCCTCTCAAATAGGCCTGCTGAGCTCGAAACAAATGGCTGATCGGGTTAAACCATCTACATCACATGGCTGAAAATGAGGCTGTCCTGTGATCTCGTTGGACGTCAACCGAAGCGCCAGGAGTATCATTGGTGCAACCCGTCTATGCGACGCATGCCCAACGCAGCCCAAGACGAGTTCCTATCCTGTGGCTGCTCGACGCGAATTGTTGTCATTCGTCAATTGGTGGACCAGGGTATACAAAATCTTCACCGGTGCACGTCTTGAGGGAGACCACTGCATTTGCTAGTTTGCGAACAAAGAGCTAGGGACATCATAAATAACGTGCATCATGTTCCCCAGCAGCCTACCCTACCGAGTTCGCGCTTTCCCACTTCAGCACCTATCACAGAAATTCAGAACAGCGCTGAAGACATGGCAACTTTGACTCTCAACGGTCTAGAAGGCGCACTGAGCGCCTTGCATCTAGATTCTCTCCCCGCCTTCGAGCGCACAAAGCCTCTTGACAAGCCACTTGACATAGCACGGTGCTATCTAGCCAGTATAATCGAAAAGGTGGCAGACGTCGGACCCCATACTGCATACGACGCTATTCAGTGGCCGAACAATGTGTACAATGGCGACTTAGTGGTGATTCTGCCCAAGCTCAGCCGAGGAGGTGATCCAGAAGAGTACGCATTACAGATCATTCCAAAGGTAATTTCAAGGAGCAAAGGCAGCCATTCTATAAGAATATTACTGAATGGCTCGCTAGTTCCCACGCTGCCCTCTCTTCATTCTCCCATTCGCAGATGGGGTCCATTTACGGATGCAATTCGATATCCGCCCTCTAGCCCGTTTACTGCTCCCATATATTCGCGACCGGAGTGAGTCGTACGGCTTTGACTCACTATCGGACTTGAATGACCATAGAAAGGTCATGTCAGGGAAGAAGAGTGTTGTGATCGAGTTCTCTTCCCCAAATATTGGTGATAGATTCCACGGGAAGCATCTTCGAAGCACTATCCTCGGTTCGCACCTTGCACAGCTTCACCATTCCATGGGCTGGGACGTCCACACAATTAACTACCTCGGGGACTGGAGCAAGAAAACAGCCCTGGTTGGCGTGGGCTGGGAAGAACTGGGGCTTGGGAGTGAAGAAAGGTTTGCTCGAGATCCCATTGGACACCTGCTCGAGGTATACAACGAAGTCGATAGACAGTTTGCCCCTGAACAAAAGCTTGCCAAGGAAGTCAGAGACAAGAACTTGAAAGGAGTTGACGAGGTCAAGGGTGAGGACACGGCCACGATTGAGTCTCAGGGGCTCTTCGCCAAGAGGAACGATTTCTTCACACGCATGGAAAGTGGTGATTCGAAAGCTGTCGACCTGTGTGAAAAGTTCAGAGGAGTCAGTATTGACCATTACCAGGCGCTATACAATCGACTCAACGTCGTCTTCGACGAGTACTCGGGAGAATCACAGATACACATTGGTGCAATGAATGAGGTCGAAGACAGCCTGAGAGCTAAGAATTTGCTCGAGGAGCAGGAGGGCAGCTGGATGATCAACATGAAGAAGCATGGAGAAAAGGGTGGTGCGGCCATCATTCGCGACCGCACTGGGAGCCACACTTACCTCTTGCGGGACATCGCAGCTGCCATCGAGAGGCACAAAAAGTACCGCTTCGACAAGATGCTGTATGTCGTCGCTTCGGATCACGATCTACACTTCCAGAGGGTAGTTAAGATCTTGGAGATGATGGACATGGGCGATCTCGCGGCCAAAATACAGCATGTGCACTTCAGTAAGAACTCTCGAGTTCCAGATGACATTGATCGAGGAGATGTTCTGGAGGGAATCTTGCTTAATAGCAAAACGACAACCGAGGAGTTGCTCGCGGACGAATCCGACAAGTTGTCCATGCTGGAGAAAGCAGGGCACACTACAGATTCTTTATGTGCAGCCAGCCTCCGGATTGACGGTCTCAGCGTGAAAAGGGCCACCGACCATACATTCGACCTTGGACAGAACTCATCCGGGACTGAATACCTGTTTACCCTTGCCAAGATCAAGGGCCTGATTGAGGGGCGAAGTATCCCGGATGTGTCAGCTCTCTCGGATGACGACCTGGCTTCGGTCGAAGAGGAGACATTCGCAGATCTATTAAGGCTTCTGGCGCAGTTTCCCGATGTCATTGCAGCAGCCTATAAATCATTCGAGCCTTCACTCGTCGTGTCCTTCCTGGCGTCAGTGTCCAGCCAGGCTTCGGAAATTTCGGAGGCTCTGGGGGACCTTGGGGATGGAAACGACGTCTTGGGCTCACGGGTCGCTGTGGTTGATGCGGCGCGCCAAGTTCTTGAGAATGGTCTGAAGTTACTCGGTATTGTCACTTGAGAGCTTTGGGACATTGAGCTCTGACGGAGAGCTGAGATTGAAGCCGCCAGTACTGTTCACGGCTCGGCCGGGAACTGGTATGAGGACGCATCCATGCTGTGACTAGCGGTTCTGATTGGAAGCCCCTGACACGCGAACTTTCAAGGTTATCCCATGTCCTAAATTTGGAGACTTCATGGCGGATAAACAAACTACGTGCTTGCAAACTTTCGAGGCCGGCTCTTGATTGCCTGTGACCGTCCCCGATGCCGTCCGCATTCCACAGTGAATCTTACAGACGTGCGACCCCGGTTTTCTGGCCAGATGACGAAACCAAATCCATACTAGGTGCCACGTCAAGTTGCAGTCTCGACAAATTGAGAAGACCTAACCAAGCCTATCTGGCCAAGCAGAACTTCCCCGCGCCCGGTACACTGACTGCGATGTGAATGATGCTTTGCATCGTCAGTGAAATTAGCGACGACCCCGCAACGAGCCAAATATCCGAAGAGTGTAACGTTGGAGTGCAGGATGGCCTGCATGGCCTGCAGTCGTTCACTGCCCGTCTGCGACGTTCTCAGATGGGACGAACCGTTGCAAATCAAGGTTTTGATTCAAGCCAAATAGATGCGTAGCTGCCTCCCATCCTTCCTTCGACTAACTTGACGGCACTGCGAACATCAGAAGCGTTCCCAAACAAGATGCCGCGTTATTCTCGGGTTTTATTGCTGGCCCAGCTCCTTCTCGAGGGCAGTACTCCAGCACTCGGCCAGAATACGAGCACAGATATCTTTCAGTACATCGACCCCCTCATTGGGACCACCAATGGAGGCCATGTCTTTCCCGGAGCGTAAGCATCACTTTTCACCTGTTACGGGTCCCCGTCTTTGACATTATAGAATGTTCTAGAATGCAACACTCCAGGCTCCGTAGCAGAACTAACATCACCACTAGTTCTCTGCCATTTGGCATGGCAAAAGCAGTGCCGGACGTGAATAGTGACGAGAGGCAAGGAGGATATGCATCCGATGATGGCGAGAGTGAGAACATACCATGCTCCGAATCAATAGCAAACAAGCTAACAAACCTTCAGTCTCTGGCTTCTCGCACATGCACGACAGTGGCACAGGTGGAGTGAGTTGTCTGAAGAGCACTTTACCTGCTCACAAGTCAATGAGGACACTCAACTCACAAATCTAATCACACCATTCAGGGACAAGGCAAAGGCAATTTCCCAATATTTCCCCAGACGGGCTGCCCTGATGACGACATCTACCAATGCGAGTTTCCAAAGGCGCTGCGAGCAGTCAAACGAGTCAACGACTCGGTTCAGGCCAGCCCAGGCTACTTTGCTCTTACACTGAACACCTCCATTCACACGGAGATGACAGTGACGAACCGCACTGCCCTCTACCGCATTAATTTCCCAGGGCCATCATCTAATGCCTCAGCTCCGTCTCTGCCTTACAGTCCTCTCATCCTGGTCGACCTAACAGATCTATCCGATAGCCGCAGCAACGGCAGCATAAGCGTCGACCCGGGTACCGGCCGCATAGTCGGCAACGGGACTTTCGGCCCATCTTTCGGCGACGGGACTTACGATCTGCACTTCTGCGCGGACTTTCAGGGCGCATCCATCCGTGATACGGGCATCTTCCAGAACAATCGCCCCGGCCGCGAGCCAAAGTCGCTGCGCACGTACGGCACGGGTTCCACGAGCCCAATTCCTGGTGGCGCGTGGGTGCAATTTCACCCGCCGGACGAGGCCGACCAGATCCGGGTCAGGGTCGGGCTGAGCTACATCAGCGTGGACCGGGCATGCCAGAATGCCGAATCGGAAATCCCTGGGGACTTTGACTTTGATGCCACGAAAGCCGCCGCGGAGGCGGCGTGGAGAACGAAACTGGGCGTTGTATCTGTGGACCCGACCGGTGTCAGCAGCACTTTCTTGACGACTTTCTGGTCCGGCCTGTACCGGACATTTATTTCACCGCAGGATGTGACAGGCGAGAATCCGCTATGGGAGAGCTCTGAGCCATGTGAGTACCTTGGCACCACTCCTGCCAACTTGATCTCTTCTGAACATGACAATGCAGACTACGACTCCTTTTACTGTATCTGGGATTCGTACCGCAGCATTCATCCTTTAATTACCCTCCTTGATCCCCTCAGCCAGACACTCATGATACGGAGTCTTATCGACATTTACCGCTTTGAAGGCTGGCTGCCCGACTGCCGAATGGACCTGTGCAAGGGATTCACACAGGGCGGCTCCAACGCAGATGTTGTTCTAGCAGACACGTTTGTGAAGGGTTTCACGGATGGCATAGACTGGGAGACAGGTTATGAGGCTGTGGTGAAGGATGCAGAAGGTAAGCGAGGATCCTGCCACGTGCAAACAGCTCTGACAGGGTGCCCAGTTGAGCCGCCCAAATGGTCCATTGAAGGCCGCGGCGGCCTCGCCAGTTGGAAGAGTTTGAACTACATTCCCGCCGACGACTTCGACCCGTACGGTATTGGGCCATTCACGAGGTCCATTTCACGAACTGTCGAATACGCCTACAACGACTTTGTCATAGCTTTGATGGCCAAGGGGCTCAACAAGACAGCTGACGCAGAGAAGTACATTGAAAGCTCCGGGTACTGGGCGAACCTGTACAAAGAAGACCAGACGTCTTTTCTCAATATCTCACAGGACCAAAGTCCCTGGGTGGACAGCGGCTACACAGGGTTTTTGATGCCAAAGTATTTGAACGGCACATTTGGGTTCCAGGATCCGTCCCTCTGCTCGCTGCTGTTCAATTTTACTTCCTGCTACCTAAAGTGGGTTCCTTGCTCTCAATTTGGAGTCGACTTTGAGAGACTACGAGTGGAAGCTGATGTTACCTGACAGTGCCAACGGACACGAAACCTACGAGGGCAGCTCATGGCTGTACACATTCTACGTGCCACAGGACATGGCTACCTTAGTCACCACTCTGGGAGGGCCCGAAACGTTCGTCTCGCGGCTGCAGTACTTCCTTGAGACCCCAGGTCTGAACTATATCGGTGACGAGCAATCCTTCCTGCCCACGTACCTGTTCCACTATGCGGCCCGGCCGGGCTTGTCTTCGTACTATCGGCATTTCTACATCCCCAGCCAGTTCAACGAGTCTATCAACGGCATTCCCGGGAATGACGACAGCGGTGCCATGGGCAGTTTCATAGGCCTGACCATGATGGGTCTGTGGCCAGTCAGCGGGCAGGATGTCTATCTCATCACGCCGCCGTTCTTCCGGGAAATCAACATCACGAACCCGATGACGGGCAACGTCGCGACGGTCCGCAATGTCAATTTTGATGGGGACAGCTATCAGAACATCTACGTGCAGAGCGCCACGTTGGATGGGCAGCCGTACACCAAGAACTGGATCTCACACTCCTTCTACAGGGACGGTGGCGTGTTGGAGCTGACGCTGGGTGCCAACGAGTCTAGCTGGGGCGTGAGGGACGAGGACCTGCCCCCAAGTATCTCCACCGGGTATTTCACTTGATGCAGAGCACGCATTCAGCGGCGACCAGAAATTTGAAATATATACGTGCAGGTTCTACCCAAATATAGTGGTCTTCGGGCACTGCGAATATGAAAGGATCTTTAAGGGTCTACAGCTCGTCCTTGCTATCAGCCTTGACGGCGTCTTGTCCCTCTTTGTCTATTGATGCGCCGGCCTTGGCACTCAAGACTTGTGCCTTGATGGTGAACTCCATATTCCTTTCCGTTGTGCTCCTATCAGGGGTTGTGTAGCCAGTGGGCCATGCAACAACACCGCCGTCGACCAGCTTGGGTCCGTACTTGGTGAGGTCGATCAGGGTGTCTGACCATTGCAAAATGTCAGTGGACGTACTAATTCAACGAATTCAAATACTGGAAGGTTAGTCTCACCTTCACATTTGCTCCCCTCGGCAACCCACAGAGGTAAAGTCTCGTAGACCGCACCGGGGGCGAAGATGACAGTCTTCTTCTCGTCTAACGGCCTCAGCTTCTCCGCCTTGTCCGCGTCTGGCACCTTTGCGGTCTTCTTTACCGTCTCGCCTTCCGTAGGTTTCCGGTAGACCGCAAACAGGCCCTTACCGGGGCCCTCGCTCCTCTCCTGCTCCTCGATCCACTCCCGCACTTTGAGGGGGACGTCTGAGTACTCCATCTTGAGCAGGTTACGCTCATACCGGTGCGCGTCGATGCCGTCCCACCCGCCTGGGTATGGACGGCCGCCAAAGAATTCCTTTAGGGCCTCACTGTACGGCCCAAGGCCCTTGGGCTCTTGCAGTTGCAGATCGTGAAGCTGGTACTCGAATGCCTTGAAAGTGCGCTGGCTCTCGCAGGAGGCATCGAATTTTGCGAGCTTGGGGGACGAGAAGGGGTCTGCCCATGTGAAGTTCTCAAGCTTTGTGGGTTCCAACTTGGGTGGTATGTTGGCATCTGGTCCTGGCACGCCGCCTCCCAGGACGGGAGACAGCAGCAGAGCGATGGAGAGAAGAGATGGAGTCTGCATTGTGGGGTTGTCTGTTGCGACAAGGCTTTGGCGACCTGTGGATTGGTCTTTCAGATGAACAACAAGATGCAGGTCTAATAATCTTAAGAACTTGCCTTCAGGTGCACGACATAGTTATATGGGCTAAGGAGTGGAAAACTGGTTCGCTGTCCTCATCGGAGGCGTCTTCCGCATTACCCTTTTCGTCTGCCCAGCCTGGGAGAGCCCTCGAGGGGATGCATGACATGCAGGCGCCACGCTCGAAACAAGAGATTCAGCCTCTGTGCGTGCAACATGTGATGTGAAGTTGTCATGCGATTTTCCACGCTCAACTTGTGCACTTTATGTGTTCATCGGAATCGCGTGTCCGCACGTGCCCAGCACGGCTTCCTCCACTGTTCCGAGCGAGATTCCAGAGACAGCCCCCCATGTTGTGTTGGTATGCACCACTACAAACCCCACCCCACTTTGACTGGTGAGTCGATACCAACAAAAATTCCAAGCTCGCATTCCCCAATCTACCCCGAAATCAACCCTAGCGGCCCTACCCCGCGCCTCCAATGGCCGTTGTGTACAGCCCTGTTAGTAGCAGAAGGCGTCGAATCTCTTGGTACGTTTGATGGCTGAACCCTAGTACTATTGACGGTACTACTTTTACAGGTACAATGCATAGACAGAAACAACTTACCTCATGGTGTTTCATGTCTAAGCATGCCGCTCCTACCAAGGTTGTAATCCTTTGCGCAAGTCTATCCTTTGGGATTTCTCTGGGCAGGAGATTGCACACCACCACATTTGATATCCTACTACATAGAAAATTTCAATTTAGTGTAACTGGTTCCGTTTCTATTCCGTATACAGCCGTAGCCATACGCTGCGCCTTCATACAGTCGTAAACACTCAAGACCCAGGATTTAAAAAAGCACACATTGCCGATAACAGTGGTTAGATACGATAAGTAGGCACGTGGCCTCAGCCTTGAGACGCCAACGTAGTGTGAATATCTGGACAGGTGCACGCTACCTGTGTGTTTATCATTGACTTCATAAGTATGCAGTCTCTGCTACAACAAATACATTATTTGTTCACAAGCCTTATCCTAGTGGCTTTCAACTATCTAGCTTACCTACAACCACTAATAGTATTCCTATATCTTAATAAATATAGAGTTAACAAAGTGTTCCTACTAGGGGGAGGGGGGTCTTTTATATAGAGGAACTCGTAAAAACGTTCTATAGGAGGGGAAGGAATATATTTAACTTATCTACTTTTTAAATCAGTCCAGATAGTAGTTCTTAACCTTATAGGTGTTTTATAGTACCTATAAGAATACTCTAAAACTAGAGTTAGGGGTATTTCTTCTATATACCCCCTAGTATTAAGCCTTAATTTTAAGCTTATTACTACTTTACTTTTTTAATAGTAAAAAATATACTAATAAATAGATATTTTATATTAACTAACTTTCTTTTAGCTACCTATATAAGCTTAATTTTAGTAGTCCTTTTTTCCTATACTATTATATTCTATATCTTTAAGCGTTTCTATAGCCTATATATACTTTATTCTATTAAATTAAAGCTTAGATTTAAACTTTTTAAGTAATTCTTTACTAGATTTTATTAAAAAATACTCTTAAAACTAACTTTTTAAACTATATTTTAATATCTACTAATCTAAAAAAGTAAATAGCCTTTATATTAACTACCTTTAAGTATAAGTATAAGTATAGTATTAATTTAAGTAATATTAATAACTTTAATAAGCTTAAAAAGGATACTTTTAAGCCTACTACTTTAAATATTCTTATAGCTTTTACCTTTAAGCTAACTAAGAAATAGAAGGCTAATATAGATTATAAAGCTAATTTTAATAGTATATATTCTTAATATATTACTATTATTACTTCTTTAGTTTAACTAATATTTTAGTATAACTATAAAAGAGTATAATAAAGAGATTACCTTTACCTTAGCTAAGCTTAAGGATTTTTATTTTAAGTATAATAAGGTTATATATAAAGCTTATATAAAGCTTAAGGTTTATACTATTAATAAATATAAGATTATTTATTACTATTATATTAATTTTATACTATATAGTTAAATTAAGTTTAATATTATAGACTACTTTAACTATAATAGTAATAATAAGTATTATTTCTACTATTTTAAAAGTAGTAATAAGTATAAGAAGCTCTTTAAATTTATATAGGTTTTTACTAAGGAGGTATATATAGCTTATATAGCTTTAAATAAGAAGTTAGCTAAGGATACTTTTAAAAAGGAGGTCTAGAAGTTCTATTTTAATTATAAGAATATTTATAATAAAGCTTATACTATATATAAATATATATACTAGATAAAGCTAAATAGTTATTTTAAGGGTTAGATTTTACTTAGTAAGGATAATATTATAGTTAACTAATTTTAGGTAAAGTTTAAATATTTATATAGTTTAAATAAAGCTAATAAGGAGATTAACTTTAATAATAAAACCTAATCTAGACTTTTTAACCTTTTAATACTATTAAAAGTATATACTTAGAACTAGTTTTTAAGCTCTTTTATTTTATATATCTTAATAAGGACTATATATAATTAGAATAATAAATAGTTAAAGGAGGTATTTAGATTAGTTTTTTTAAAGTATATTAGGTATTAACTTAATTAGAAATTAGATTCTTAGATATTAATAGAGCTTAAAATATAGCTTTTTAGAAGCTTTAATATTCTTAGAATTAACTTATTATTCTATTATATTATATATATCCTTTAGATTTAAATACTTTTTAAATTATTTAAATTAAATATATATAAAAACTTTAGTTAGTTTATTTACTAGTATTTTTAATATTTTTAAGTATATTATATTAAAGCTTTTATATTTATATTCTTACTTTAACTATATTTATTAAATATTTATATAATAAAGCTTTATACTAAACCTTTTAGCTTTATTTATAACTAGATATATAGTTTATTAATTATTTAAATATATAGTTTAAAGTTTATTTAAGTTTAAATATATATCTTAAAATAGTTATTATAAAGCTATAGTTTTTTTTATAATAAGCTTTAAAACTAATAATTTAGCTTTAATAGTTAAAATAAATATAGTTACTTACTTAGTTACTTTTTAATAGATTAATCTATTAAAAAAGAGTATTATATATCTTTATAAAGACTTCTAATTCTCCTTATTATCTATAAATAAAATATTCTTAACTATTATAAGTACTTAAGCTTCTTTATACCCTTTATATTATAATCTAAGATACTAGGTTATATATAAATACTTTATTATTTAATTTATAGCTTTAAAGTAGTTTAATCTTAGGTTTATAAGTATTTAAAAAAGCTTAGTATAGGTAAAAGTAATATTTAAGTATATTATAATAGAAGTATATAATATAAAGTTTACTCTCTTTTAGTATACTTTAATTTTTTTATTTAAAGCTTACTTTTTAAATAGCTTTAAATCTTTAAATAATATTAGTATATATAGTAGTATATTTAGGTTATTTTATAAACTAAACTTTTAAATAATCTTTTTAATATATAAGTTATAAATAAGGGAAATAGTTTTTTACTTTTATTTTTTAAAATATATATATTTAAAAACTATTTAGTAGATCCCTAGTTCTTAAACTTATACTTTATTTAAATATTTATTTTAAAGCTTTTATACTTATTCTTACTTTTTTTTAGGTATACTATAAGAATATTATTTATATAGAAGAGGACTATAAGTTCTATTTCTAAGCTTATAAAGAGATAGGGCTTTTTTAGAGCTAGTATTAAGCTAAACTTAAAAAGTATAGTAGAAAACTTCTTATACTAAAGAAGTAAAGAGTCTTATAGCCTATATAAAGTTTTTTTAAACTTACTATATTTTTTAATCTCTTTAAATCTATTTAGGAGATTATAAAATATAGACTTATATTTCTTTCTATTAGTATAAAGGAAAGTATCTATAATATTAAGTTATATAATCTCTAAATTAAAGTATACTATAATAGCTATTATAATCTAGAAAATCTTTATAGTAAGTATAGTTATATATATATTTTCTATTATAGATAGTAATTATAAGTCTTTTTAGATATATATATAAACTTTAAAAAAGGTTAAAAAACTATCTTTATTAAGCTTATATTTATATACCTATTTTAATAGAAGAGGCTTTAAAGTTACTTTTTCCTACTTAACTATTTTCTATATACTTAGTTTTATAAATATTTTAAGCTTACTATATATAGCTATAAGCTACTTATTCTTAAAAGGGGTATTTTAAGCTTATTTCTATAATATAAGTTCTATTAAAAGGGTATTAATATAGTACCTTATTCTAGAACTAACTAATAAGGTTTTCTTTTTTTTAGTATAGTATTTAAAAATAGCTATAAAGATATAATTTATTATTTTTAAATATCTATCCTACTTAGTATTTTAAATATATCTTTTTAGTTATTTTAGTATATATATAGTTATAAATTCTACCTATATATAGGTATCTTTATATAATTCTACTATATATATAAATCTAATATTTATAGTAGTAAAGGAATAATCTTAAGCTTAATTTTATTAATCTTAAATTTATATAAAATATTATATAGGTTTTATTCTTTATACTTTTAAGTATATTTATCTATTCCTTCTCTAATTACTAAAATTTCTCTTATTATTAAGTTAGTATACTTTTTAACTAGGAAACTCTTAACTCTCTCTCCTTATTTCCTTATTAGAAACTATTTCCTATTATAATAATATACTCCTATTAGGAGCTTTTAGAGTATCTTCTAAAATAGGGAGCCTTATATATAACTTTTTAAAGTTAACTAAAATAGATAGTAAGTTTAATTTATTACCCTTTAATATACTTTCTATTAATCTTATAAAAGTACTACTTTTAAATAGAATCTTAACTTCTAACTCTTTATTTAAAGTTTCTTAACTACTTACTATATTCTTATTTTCTATTCTATTAATAATATATATAACCTTTTAAATCTCTTTTAAAGTAGCTATTTTAACTAATATATACTTTACTTTAAAAGCTTATAGTCTATTTTCCTTTTTATTAACCTTATTATTATAAAAGAGGTTCTCTTTAAATACTATATTTTAAGTAGAAATAACCTTTCTTCTTATAAGAACCTATATTCTATATATATTTAATACTATATACTCTACTAGATAGCTTATATAAGCCCTTTTATAAGTTTTTAGGTAGTATTTAATTATATTATTTTTATACTCTTAAATAAAAGTATATACTCTATACTTATAAGTATAGATATTTCTCTAGTTAGGAAGTAAGCTTTAAAGCTTATTCTTTATTTAAAGTAGTTTATACTAATAAAAATAGTATTAAAACTACTTATATAGTATAGTATCTAGAGCTTATCTTTATTTCTTAAGTACTAGGGATATATTATATAGTATAGTTATAGCTAGTATAGCTTTTAATTATAACTTAAAAAATAAATTTATACTAAGTAATAGTATAAATATTTTCTTAATAAAGGTTTTTCTAGCTCTCTTACCTCCTCTATTTACTTCTAATATTCTTAGAAAAGTAATTTTAAGATTAATATTATTTTATTTTACCTATTTAATATATTTAGTATCTATTATTTAGCTTATAACTACTATTTTAATATTTTACTATATTTTATAGATTATAAGCTTAAATTACCTATATATATATATTTTAAAGTATTAAAGTATTTTAAATACTATTTCCTAAATCTTTAAGTATAAAAGGTAGGTAAAAAGCTTCTTATTATACTTATTACTAATAATAAGAGTATATAAAGCTCTATCTAAAGCTTATAGGTATATAAATAAGTTCTAAAAGATATAGAAGAAAGGTTTAGAGCTTTTATTTTCTAATAGTACTCTTTAAATATATTTTATTATATAAGTATATAAGTATACTTTATAGTTAATCCTTTTAAATTTAAAGATTTTTACTCCTCTACTTTATTTAATTAAATATTTTAAAGCTTATATATTAAGGTATTCTATTTAAATATACTATAGTTATATAAAGTCTTTTTAATTAAAGTATTTATCCTAGAAAAACTAGAATAGGTATATTTTTATAGTAGTAAATACTTAGAAGTTTATAATTCTAACTATACTTTTAATAATAGTAGGAGCTTAAAAATAGGAGAAGAAGAGTAGCTTATATTTAATAAATATTAGATTATATTTCTAAGTAAGTTCTACTATTAATATACTATTTTTAAGTAGTTTAAAATATAATATAATATCTTTTCTATAATACTAAGTATCTATTTTTTATAAAAGTACTTTAAATATTATATTTATATAGAAATTCTTTACTACTACTATATTCTTAAATATTAAATTCTTAATATATTTTCCTTATATACTATAGATAATATTTTTAAAGTATTAAGTTCTATATTTATATATCTTTAAAGTTAAAGTACTAGCTTTAATTATATTATTATTTAAATTAGAATAAAAAGTCTTTAATTTAAGTTTTTTAATTATATTAACTAAGTATATAGCTCTATAGTTATTTAAAATAATACTTTCTAAAAAAGTATATTATACCTCTTCTATTATTATATATATTCTCTATATTAATAGTTTAGTAGAAAGGTTATTTAGGTTAATTATAGTATATATCTTATATTTAAATACTTTAAATAATATTTCTTAGAAAGATTTAAGTATTATAGAGTAAAGATAGATATAATAAACTTTATAGAATAGTAATTATATATATAAAAAAGGTATAATTAAATATATTTCTACTTTAACTTAAGGGTTTCTAGATATAATAATATAGGAATACTTTTTTCTACTTAGGGTACTATATTCCCTATTTCTAACTATATACTAGATTTCTTAAACTATAGAATTAAGTTTTAGAATTTCTTAAACTTTAAATACTCCTTAATTTCCTTATACTTAGTATTTAAGATTTCTCTTTTAAATTATAAGTCCTTTTTACCTATATATATATATTTAAATATTTAATATTTAGTTAAATCCTATCTATAGTATTTAAAATACTTATTACTTTAGTAAGGATACTTAAAAGTATTCTTTTTATCCTACTTTTTATTTAAAGTATTTAGCTTAGGGGTTTCTAGTTTTATACTTATTTTAAGTACTTCTATTCCTACTAGTATAGTAAAAATTAAAGTACCTTTAGATTAGTTAAACTATTTATTTATATATAGTAGAGCTCTTAGTATTTTAGAGAGTTCTTTAATTATTAGAATATCCTTTTTAAAGGTTTCTTATTTAATTATATAAAGTCTCTTTAATTAAACTTATCTAAGAGTAATTTAAATTAATATAGCTTATAAAAAGTTATCTATATCTAAAAACCCTTTAACCTTAAGTATATAATAAGTATATACTTATAAATAAACCTTATTAAACTCTTAGTACTATATATCTAGCTTAATTCTAGTTTTTTAAGCTTTCTTTAAATATTATATATATATTAAATAGATAGTATTAACCTTACTTAACTTTAAAAAAGTAAGGTTTTCTCTAATTTTTCTAATAATTTATTATATTAAAAATAAACTTAAATTTAATAAATCTATTATATATATAGATAGAATATTACTTAAAACTATCTTTTATATCTAGTTTTATATTTTCTAAAAATCTAATACCTTTAATACTTAATTTAAAGTAAGTATTAGTTTTTATTATATCTTTTAATTATAAGCTTTTTCTAACTCCTTCTAAGTAGAGAGTACTTAGTAAGGTTCTATTTCCCTATCTTTAAGTATTCTAGCTACCTAGTAAACTAAGAAAGTATTATATCTTACTTAGAATATTTCTTATTAAGATTTCTTATATATAAGGACTTAATTTAAGAGTTCCTAAATATTAGTACTATCTATTTCTTTATTTAAAGGTATAGTTAGGTTAACTAAATACTAGTAATTCTTAAACTAATAATAGGCTTTTAAAAGTATATACTATCTAAAAAATAAATATAAATCTTAGTAAATTATCTTTAAATTAGATAATAAAGATATTATATTAAAACTACTTATAGAGTAGGATAGGTTATAAAAGGAGTATATAAGATAAGTAATACCTTAGATTATCTATTCTAAGCTTATTAGTTATATACTAGGCTTATAACTATAGAGGAACTTATAAAAACGTTCTATAGGAGGGGAAGGAATATATTTAACTTATCTACTTTCTAAATCGGTCTAGATAGTAGTTCTTAACCTTATAGGTGTTTTATAGTACCTGTAAGAACGCTCTAAAACTAGGGTTAGGGGTGTTTCTTCTATATTTTATTTAGGTAGTATAATCATATAAAATAAATATATATAATACCTTCCCTTTTAAATATATATAAATCATGATTGTAGGTATGTAGAACTTCCCTCTGTAGCCTAACAAACAACCCCGGAATCCCCGGAAGAGTCGAAGTAAAGCGGCCGTGAGCTTCCGCAGCCGTATTGTCATCATGTGTAGAAAGACTGTCCTGGAACGATTGGCCTTGAACTTCTCATTCAGCTGCATGATGATACCGAGGGATAGCAAGTTATAAAAGATTGGTCTATAGTGCAACAACAGCAGGATTTTATAACATTGTCTGGCAAAATCAATGGGTTCATCATCTCTGGGTCATGATGGCAACGCTTCAAAGTCCTTTGTGGCGTTGTACTCATCCTCCCGCACTTACTTTCCAGAGTCTTTGCGTCAACTCGTCAGAAGCAGCTACTCTTATGACAAGGTCATGCCACAATGAGATTGATTGGTTTCTTTGAGTGGTTAGGCAGTCAATGCTTTCGGCCTTGGTGGTCCTTGTCAGAGTCATACCTAGGTATGCACGAATCTGTTCGCCTAGCAATTGCTCTCGACGGATCAATCTCATTTTTTTGATGCTTGACTAGGGGTCCTTTCGATTCGAGCTGGTTGTCCGCCCTGAAGCTAAAACAACTACTTAATTGGGTATGCCCTGCCAGTTTTACATTGATGCATACCTCCCCAGTGAGGAGAAATTCTACGCTTGGACGATGAGAAGGGATGTACACAGACGTATTGATTGGTAACGCCATAATCACTGACGACATAGTCCCCGGCTGATACTTGCTTTTCCGCCTTCATGGTATATTCGAACGTAAATTCTCCCACTAGTATATCCAGTTGATCACATATGAAATTGGTTCTCGTACATGGTGTGAAGTCTGCTTCCATCCGGCCCAACGGCTCGATCCTGTTACAAAGCTCACTTGAGCCCTACTCCCCCGCCATCCGCGTTACTGCCGCCGTATCCTCGAACAAGTCGAGGCAAGATTATCTCCACCATTTGCATGAACTACAGAAAGTGTCTCCTCCAAGGATCAACGTAGCAATTCCTGCACCTCCAGTCGGTCTTCGGCTTTACACCAATAACTCTTCTTGTCTGTGCGTCTTTGTTCATAAGCAGCCTGCCAAACTCCCGCAGGCAGAAAGCATGTTGTTGAGGCACGAATGCGCACTGATCGTAGCGCACGGGGTTATGGACCTGTTGTTCACGAGTCTGGGTCGCGGGAAAGGTACCCAAGGCAGGTGTCGCCGGCTCCCACACCGCAGTAGAAAATGGCAGATTGCACACGATGCACCTAGCCGGCGGGTTCGCCAGATTCCGGTCGAGCTCCTCGGTCGTGACGTGTTTGGTCACGGGAAGCAGGTCCTTCACGATGGTGTGGAAGCTATCGCGTTCCTCGACGTCTAGGTCGTGGAATGTCTGACGGAGGTCCTCCATGCGGTTGGCGATGGCGTTTGATATCGCGTTTAGATCTCTTCTGGACTGGTCATTGCGTCTCTCCAATTGGCTGAAATGCTGTATCATGTCGTGATAGGAATTCCAGAATGCACCATCTGTGAGCCTCCTCGACCTAACCTCCGTCCTTTGCGTGCTGTTTCCCGAACCAACTCTATATGCAAACCTATAACCTCTGCTCGAGATTGCTTTTCTCGGGTACAGCATAGGAACGATGGCTCTCCCGATGTGTATATCAAGCGCTCCTGGGACTCCCTGAGATACTTATGTCAGCCTAGCGTATCGTGGGGCAAGGGAAGACGTTTGTCTCATCCTGCCCGAACACCTGCGAAGCTACACATTGTCGCTCAGAAGCCCATACCACGCGAATACAATAGCTGGTGGCGCCTTCAGAGTGTGGTTTTACCTACCGAATCAAATTTCACATACGACAAAATAATATTGATGGCACTCCATTGGACACGCCCGAGCTCATCACCCTGGTCGAAGGGAGTGGCTGGGCGATTCCGTTGATTCTGCAGGTTCTGGACAATCCTACCAATCCTTCTGTCCATAGAGACGGCCGCTTCATGCGAGGGTGGCTCAATGTTGTAAAGCAAACTCCTCTGGTCCCCTTCACTGTTCTCGGCGGATAAGTAATTAGTAGGCTGGGTAGCAGCGTACTGAATTGCAGCTTCGCCGTACTGTTGCCTCAATATCGGGAGCAGCCTTTGAGCCTCGGCAGTCCGGAATGCGCGCGATATATTGTACATTGGTCGATTTTGGCCTGACGGACAGGGGCAGACGGTCACGTCGTCGCCACACCTCGGGCATCGAAGCTCTCCTAGTGCGTCTTGCTTCAGCTTCTCGAAAGCACACCAGCCATCTTTGACCATACAATCCTGCTCCTTCTTTTGTGGCCCACACTCCATCGGAAGCGTGAAAAGGGAAAAGAATACTCACTAGCAACTATTTCAGCAGTACGTTGATTGGTGATAAAGTCCGAAGTCTTTTCTGTGGCAGTTACGTTCATGAATACCGCTAGAAAGTCGAGAAGGCTATCTACGTAACCGAAGATATTGCGAGCGAGAGTTTCTGAATCTCCCGCAAGTATGAAAGTATCCTGCGCAGACGCCCCTTGCTGTTGATCGTACGTCGCCCAGTCATTTGACGAATAGTGCCGCTCGCATATGCCAGGAAATACGGCATGCCGGGTCCCAAAGCCCTCACCCGCGCATGCGATGGGGTTGGAGCATGGTATTTTGGACTCTAGTGCGTGTGCCCCTCCTGGGCACTATTTCTCAAGTTTTAGTCACACATTTCTGTACCCCTTGTGCATTCTGCTCTGTAGGTTCCTTCATAGCTTCCGAAAAAGATTTTTGAGCGAACTCACACTATTGTAGCGTCTGATGTATTTAATACACATTTTGCAGTCTGACTCTTGTTTCGTTTCCGTGTGGCAGCACAACAGGCCCGAGCGAAACACAGGGCGAGTTCGCCTTTGGCGATCAGAGCTGAGACTTATAGCCACCTTTGAAAGAGTTCTAGCGCTGATCGACTGATCAACAGATGCAGACTTGTACTGCTCGCAACAATGAGAGTGCTCCATCCTAAGTCACAACAAATGTCCGGAAGCGTCCATGGGTTGACGAATATGACAAAGGCCGCCCTGTTTCGCTTTCAGCATGCGTATGGACAGACCTCAGGAGCAAACTCAAATCAATAAACCTCGAGCTAGAACTTATTTCATCCTCAGGACAAAGGAGTGTTCTGCAGTTGGCTATTACTATATCAGGCGTTGGTGGATAAGAAAATTTATTACACAACTGATTGTGCGTATTCTGCAGAACGGAAGGAAAATGGCTTCACACCTGGAAACGAATTCCATTATTTCAAAATCCAGAAACATTGAAAAAGTGCAACGAGTACCCGCTTTCCTCGCTTATCCTTTCTGCATGCCTGTGAGGCGGCGAAAGATTGTCATAGGTTCATGCCCAGGAACTTTCTGAATGCCGCTTCCCTGGTCACACAGGGATCTGAGTTTTCTGACATAATCTAAGGATATTTCTGTGGGTGGTTCCTATGTGTACCGTTGAGCACAGGGAGGGGCTTTGGAGAAGTCATGCTCTGGCACAACAAGCGGACCAAACGCTAGGATTGGGCAATCGAGACTTTCGATTCCCCGCCATAAACTGGGTATCGGGCATGCCTAGTCGAGTGGAAGTGCGGAAAAGAGTCGACGGCGTGAGAGCAGTCTTTGTGAAGAATGCATGACCGCCACTGATGGTTGCGCCATGTTCTACCCTTGACTAAGACAAACATCACACATCCCGTGACAGTCACGCCACAGCACGCCCTGCTCTTGTCCGGGCAACCCCATGAGATGTAAATGCAATTCAGCACAGTTGTAGCCATATGACTGCGATGGTTCTCACATTGCGTTGAAACATGCAATTGTCATATCAATGACTGAATTGCGGAATGCGCTTCCTGCGAGCTAGTTCCAGGCATTCTTGCCGTTGCCACTCCGCTGCGTATTACTCGAGGGTTCTTAGCCATTGTAATAAAGACACAACAAATGGAAATAAGATAATTAGTACTCAAGATACTATGGGCATAGGCTTGTTTGTTGTGCGGTACCCACAAGCGTCTCCTGCAGTCAGCACAGATGGCCAGAGCATGTCCACTGGTACTCAATGAACCCTCCCATGTACCTTTATCCCGTACAAAGTGAGAATCTAGGTGCCAGGGCTCTCTATGCCAGTATTGACTCAATATGCTGTAAACATCCGGACGAGTCGGCAAATGGCGGTGATGAAGTTGATGTAATCTAGGCTGGCGGAGTCAAACACGTGGAGATTAGAATTCGGAAATTTAATTGGGAGGCGTTACTCCCGAAGTTGTCTGGAACGTGAGGTCGCTCTTGCCAAGGACCGCGTGTGGCGGTCGGGACTGAACGCTCCCTAGACAACACATCAAAATTCGGCCCCATTGTGCAGCTTCGACGCACCCGCGATGCAATATCCAAACAATTGAGATGCAGTCCTGGCATTCTACAATTCACACCATGGTGTGCAGGCTTTGCGGCTCTCGTTTATGTGTATGTTGTTACATGACAGGTACTTAGGTGTAGTTAGGAGCACGGTCTTGGTATCTGTTGAGGGGTCAAGTCAGTACACGTTCGAGCAGAGGGAGAGAAGCACCAGAAGGGGTGCTAAGATGATCAAGCCTCGCCAGGGAGCCCGCACATCACTCTGGAATATAGAAATGTGAAACCATTTGCTTGCATTTCGCACTGCAATAGCAGTAGCCAACTTTCAGCTTCTCATTCGTCCACTTGCCAAATTTGGTCCAGTACCATGGAATGCTGGAATTGAACCTCTAATGCGGCCTATTCCCAGGTCTTTCCGTGATTCTGGATCGGAACCTGTTCCGCCTGCAACTGAGTCCTTTCAGGAGGTTGCCGGCCTACTATAATATAGCTTTACTAGGCCCGACTGTCTGGTTCTCAAACTGGTCGGTATCTGTAAACGTCAGGTCTCTGTCTCTCGCTATGTTACCACTCACCAAACGTTTCTGGGCCTTTGGCCTGTTGTTCTTTTCTAAGCAAGTCTTCTCCAAGATCGAGCCTCGCGAGGAGGAGCTTTGTTACACCTGGCAAACGACTTACTTGGCTGTCCCGACAGGTGGCCTAGACAAAGGCCCCGGGGCACTTCCAATCACCATCGTTGGTATCAATGGTCAGAATGGCCAGAACGGCCAAAATGGTCAGAACGGCCAAAATGGTCAGAACGGTCAAAATGGCCAGAATGGTCTGAACGGCCAGAACGGCGGCGGCAATGGCTCCAACGGCTCTGACGGCTCTGACGGCTCCAACGGCGGTGGCAACCCCACAGGGCCGACCACGGCTCCTACCCCGACTAATGGACCAGGCCCTGCAGCTACAAGTCTATTCCCAGTGGCGACAACTCTACCAGATGGTTCGGCATTCGCTGAAGTGTCTATTTCTGCCGGAACACCGTTTGTCATATTCATCAGAGGACTTTTCAGGGGCCCTAACGATATTCTGGACCCCACTCTTGGAAAAAGCCCTCCAGTAGAATTCGTCACGCTAGACACCAGTCTGCCCGCTATCGTTGGAACACCACCTCCCCCATATGTCGGCGTTATATATGCCAATATCAAGGCTACCGAGCCCGCCGCAGCCCCTCCCAAGTTGATCAAGCTGAGGGCTCCTGGTGACACTTACAATGTCACTGTGCAAATCAACATCGGTGTGGAAGAGTCATCTTCCGCCGGCCCCATTCCTCCCCCGACTACAACACCGGACACAATTTCTGACGGGCCATCTACACCAATTACTGCTCCGACCGATGTGAGCAGCGCTGGGGAGCCGGTCACCAGCTCAGAGGCACCCGAGCCAACTCAAGAGACAACATCGATATTCCCGACCGCCAGTGATGACACAGATAACACCTCAACTCCCATCAGTGAAGTCGATTCGTCCACATCATCAGTGGACGAGGCAACTGAAGCACCCAGCGCTACACCAACGTCTTCCGAAATAGAGCAGTCTCCAGACACAAGCACAGAAGCTGCATCTTCCAGTAACATTGATGTTCTCCCTACAACTACTGATGGTGGAGATGGAGAAATTCCAACCTCGTCATTCGATAATTCGCCAAGCCCTTCCACGGGTGTCCCTTCAGACTCTAGTGAGACGGACGTCTTGCCTACATCTGGTGCAGACGATTCTTCTGAATTACCGCCCACTCCTAGCGATGCAGGAGTCCCGACCAGCGCAGCTGCGACTCCCACCGATATCTCAGGAGGGCAGTCGTCTTCCGCAGGAGACGGGGGTCAAGCGCCTACGAGCGGTGGAGCGGCCGCAAGCGATTCGTCTTCCCAGACCTCAATCGCGGGCAATCCACAGGATTCTTCAGCAACAGCTCCTCTCGTGACCACACCGGCAAACCTTGGCAGTTCTAGCGGCACAGCGACTTCAGCTGCCGCTGCTACGACATCGGTAGGAGCCTGCGTCAATGGCACCGGACCAGCCAATTATAAGGGCCTTTGCGAATACTCCTGTCATTACGGGTATTGCCCTGAGCAGTGCACGTGTAGAGAGTACGGTGCCCTGATTCCCGCGCCGCCAGAGACAGGCGAGCCGGGTGTGCCGAGATTAGGGCTCGATGATAGTTATAAGGGACTTTGCAGTTACGCTTGCAACCACGGTTATTGCCCAGAAGCAGCTTGCGACCCTTGCACTTCAGGAACTGGCCGGGGGAATTATCGCAGCCTTTGCGAATACTCCTGCAAATATGGCTATTGCCCACAGGCTGTTTGTACTTGCTCAACTTACGGCGAACGGAACCCAGCAGTCCCAGAGAATGGTATCACGGCAGAACCCGCTGCAGGGCTGGACCAGAGCTACGCGGGATTGTGCAGCTATGTGTGCAATCACGACGAGTCCAAATGCTTGCCTGCGACTTGCAAAATTGTTTCTCGGCGTAAGTGAAAATATCTGAGTGGTTCATCTAGCGTGCCCTTAACCTGTCCAGCGTCGAATGCCCCTTCGACTCCCTCGTCAGTTGTCACTACGGACTTCTCATAGACTAAACCACAGCCTCTCTCTTCTAAGACCACTACCCAGATCCTCTCCCCTATTCAATCCCTCTGCTCCACCCCCCTCTCCCCTTCATTAGAAACCACCCAGAGCCTCTCCCCTACCGAGTCCGTCTCCCCTTCCACACCCTCTCCCCGTAGCACCCACCCTCAGCTCTAGCTGCAGCACTGAGAGTAGTTCGAGCACCGGCACCGGCACCACCACCACCACCACCAGCAGTTCCAGTTTTTCCAGCTAACAACGACCTTTAGCTCCCACTATCGCGAAGGATGACACCAACAAACCCCGGGCATATATTCAGACCAACACCCTCAATGCCCCCGAACCATCAGCATTCCACCCCCAGCCTGTCAAATTTGTTGATCGGGGAGGGGAAGCAGGAATCATGGTGGCATACGTGAGCATAGAGGATGTTAATGCCGTCGCCCCTGCAACAGGCACCATAAAGACAAAGATCTTGAGACTCAAAGCGTCTTTCGATAGTGGCGCCAATTGGGACTTCACCAACAAGAAAACGAGTGCAGCAACTGCGGATAAATTCGGGAAGGGGTTCCAACGCGCAATGGGCCCAGACGACATCGATGATGTGAGTTGCGTGCAGGTAACTGGCACGGGCACGATTCTCTGCGCATTCCGGAACCACAGCTTTAACAACGGGGTTGCAACAAAATATCGCATCACTCTCTCCCGATCCGACGACTTTGGAGTGACTTGGCCTGAGTCACTTGCAAGAACGATACACGAAGCGAACGCAGCATCCCAAGACCCGGCGCTGCAACCCAGGAATGGCAAATACCAGCCGCAAATCAGGCGGTATGACGATGGCTACCTACAGGTCTATTGGGCCGAGGAGGTCAACCAAATAGACCAGAATATTGTCATACATGAATCTTTTGACGGGGGCGCAAATTGGAATTACCTCACGACAGCAGTGGGAGCTGACGACACGAATATCCGGGATGGCTGGCCAGGTGTGGTCACAATTAGTGGCGACAAGAATCTGTGAGCATTGTCTATCCACGACATTTTCCCACGACGCCTCGGGTCAGAAATTACTAATTTTCAAATTTGCAGTGTCGTGTTCGAGAGCAAGCCCAGTGATGCCGGCAGTGTGAAAAGCATCCAATGTGTCACCTCCACCAATTTCAGGGCGGATGGGACTTGGAGCAAAAACCGAGTCACTATCTTCAAACCCCCCACCGGGAAGGAGGCTTCGCAGCCTCAGGTTATCAAAGTCGGCACGTACCTTGTAAGTCATGCACCTTCCCCGGGAGTCTCCATCTCGACACATTTGGAAGAAAAGAATCACTAAATAAGAATTGTGACAAGGTCGCTGCGTTCTTGACAAACGCGGCCCCGTCGACTGCACTCGAGGCCAATGGTGGCAACTTTGTGGCGTACACCAGCGCCAACGATGGCCTCAACTGGTATGGACCAACAGTGCTTAGTGCAACCGGTGCAAGCAACCCTGGCCTCTATGCCCTCTCCAACAACGAGTTCCTGGCTGCGTGGGTTGCAACCGACACTGCGCCGGGTGCAAAAGGGTTGGTGGCTCAGCGGTTTCAGGTGACTGCGGCCCCGTGAGTGGGGATTAGAAGTGGCCATGTGTGGGTGTGCAATCAGTTGGTTCATTCGCTGCAGCAAGTTTGTTGTTTGGTTGATTAATTTTTGCCTGTTCGTTTTGGTTCAAGTGTTTACCGCCATGGGCGGGCAGTGGGCTATCCACCTTAATGCGTAACTACATTCTTACCCGCAGCCGCACGAGTGGCACAGGGCGTTATTGGGATTAATGTCAACGTTCTTTGGCTTTCTAGCAGGTATTGATCGAGCTGCCTGTCTGTGACCACTTAGCACTTGAGACCATTGGGCATATTATTCGTCCCCTACAGTCGAATCTTGGAGGATGCTTGGGTCGTTTTGGGGAATGCGATGACTAGGACCTACCCATCGTAATGCTGTGAAGAAGGGGAGAACTTCCAACCAATTTGCTAGCTGACTTGAACACAGGCCGGCTCATGGCTACGGCATCTTCGCAGCTGCCCCACATTGTCTAGTTGGGGACTCTGCAGTATCTGAGAAGATCAATGCCACGTCAGGAAATGTCAGAATTATTTCCAAGGTCAGCAGAACCCCCGTAAGCCTCGGCGTTAATCCCGGTCGGTAATTGCCACTCCTTTGGAACCCAAGCAAAAGTTGCAAGCCCGGTTGGGGACAGTCAATAAACATGACATCAGCCACGCTCGCCATGAGAATACACGGACTCCCTCTGGCAGACGAATTTTCAAATGTAATACGCACCCTGTGGACTATTCAGTGGCTACTTAATCCGTACTGTCGTGAATCATATATCAACGAGCCGCGCACGATATTAGAAAAGAACCTAGAAGATACAGGCGTTCGCATGCCAAGCTCCTAGAGCCTGCTGTAAAGGACTAGTCTGCCTCCCGAAACGCGCTGACAGGCTGACAGGCCGATCAAGGTAGCACTGTGCGGTGCAGTTGCTCCACAGATATTATCAACAACAAGGCCTCGATTCGCTGTTAAAGGGAAGCCTAGCCTTGGACCCATTGGGCGCTCGCAGTTAATGCAACAATATGGGGTAGCATTAGAGCCTAGCCTCTTGAGTGGAGCCCTCTCCCACAGGCGCGAGGAGGCGAGGTTCTCGGTAGATGCAGCATAAATCGTTCGGCCCGGAGGAGAACAGCATCTTGAAAATCTGAACTCTATGTTATTTCATCGCATTTCATCTGTGCGCTCTGTCCTGGCGATGAATCCAACCAGCTCCTCTTTCCCATGGCGTGGAGATGCCACGACTCTGGCAGCCAACCCAGCCGTGCTAATCGTGCTTGTACCGGTTGTGACCCTGCTCTTATCCTATCTGGTGTCGTGGACTGCATCACCCCTGCGAGGGTTCCCAGGACCAGCTCTAGCATGTCAGTCGAAATGCTTCCCGTAAACTCTGAGAGAACTCAGCTAAACACTTCAATCAGCATGGTCAAATCTATGGCGGATGTACTATGCCTATGATGGATCGATTCATACCACGACTCACAATATGCACAAAAAATATGGGCCAGTAGTCCGTATGGCGCCGAATTATCTCGACCTCGACTACGATACAACCGCCTCGCTGATAAAGACGTGTTTCGACACGAAGGGCGTTTGGAGAAAGGTAGGTAACCCGCTTCCCATACTCATGTCCAGATGCCCATAACTGATACGCAGGATAAATTGATTACAGACCGAATGGCATGCTGTCAGCGGTTTCAAGGTGGGAAAAGAGATCAGGTACAATGTATTCAGCGAAGTGCGCCCAGCTGAGCACACTCGCATGAAGAAGCCTGTGGCCAAATACTGGACGACCAGTGCAGTGGCCCGAATGGAACCCCACATCGACAGCGTTGTCGCATTCTTCGCCAAGCAGCTCCAGGATCGTTATGCGGATGGGGGTGAAAAGAAAATGGGCACGGCCTTCAATTTTGGCGACTGGGCCATGTTTTGTGAGCCCTGAAATGCCTTCAAGACTTGTCTGATTTCACCCATTTTCTAACTCATTTACCTTATTCAATAGTTAGCTGGGATGCGGTAGCCAAAACAACGATGAACAAGCGCGTTGGCTACCTGGATCACGGATCTGATTTTGATGGGACGCTGGCCACGGCTGAGAAAGCATCGAAGTACTTGGTCACGATTGGCATGTACCCTGTGCTGGACAAGTTCTTGGATAAAAACCGTAAGCGTCACATTTCACCTGTCTCTGATCCCTATCTTTCGCGTTTTGGTCTAGGATACCACAAATTTAGGATCCGCAGCAGGACTAACGTCACCGGTAGCTGTGTATCACATTGGGCCACCATCGTACACGAACCTCGCCACACTGGCAGTCAAGCTGTTGACTGCCCGGGTGACCGGCCAGGACGGGCATGACGCCGTCCAAGACCTCGATTTCATGGACCACTATATTGAGGCTAAGAAGCAGTATCCGGAAATTGTCGACGATGTTATGCTCACCTCGTGTGAGTTGACTATTCCAATATCAAATAAATTTACAAACTGGGCTGACTAGGTCCATTATGACAGACGTGCTCGTCAACTTGGCCGCTGGAGCCGACACCACCGCCGCGGCTCTTCGAACGGTCTTCTACCTGTGCCTCAGGAACCCCTCCATCTGGGAGAAATTGTCCGAGGCAGTTCTCGCAGCTCCATTTGCTCAGCCAGGGGGTGTTAGTCTACCAGCCCCATACGCTCAGACGAGAGCAATTCCATACCTCGAAGCCGTCATCCGCGAGGCGCTGCGCCTGTACCCTGGCAACCTTTTCCCCCAGGAGCGTGTCGTGCCAGCTGGTGGAATCAAGCTCCCAGACGGGCGTTTCGTCCCCGAAGGCACTGCCCTTGGGTTCAACGCCTACGCCATGCACCGCAACAAGGCAATCTGGGGCCCTGACGCAGAAGAGTTCCGCCCGGAGCGGTTCTTGCGCTCCGAGGACGAGTCAGAGGCCGAATACAACGACAGGATGAGGTTATACAACGATAGTGACTTGTCCTTTGGGGCTGGCAGCCGGAAATGCATTGGGATGAACCTCGCGATGATGTAAGCATGACTTTTCACCTGTTACCGATCCCCGTCTTTCATGTTTTGGAATGTTCTAGAATACAACACTTTAGCACCCGTAGCAGGACTAACGTCACCATCAGGGAGGTATACAAAACTGTCGCTACCCTCGTTGCTATGTTCGACTTCGAACTAGCCACCCAAAAGGAGTGGACTGTCACGGCTGAGCTGTTTCCCAGAGCCAGGGGAATTGTGTGTAGAATTCGACAAAGGGAAGGAATGTTTTTGAGACCGGACATCGATTACAGGAATTAGGATCTTACCTCGCTCAGCCAGGTCTCAAAGATTTGTCAGAAGTATACGAGCTTTGCTCGTGTGTCTGCTACGCAATCACAGTGTGCGGAAAGGTAATAAATCACTTGGTCAGTTCTCACCATGTGGTTCCCCACAGAATCCGCTGCTAAAGGGAGGCATGTGGGACAATATAAGATAGAAGAAGGATCATTCCGCGCATGATTATTTCTCGTGTAATCATACCTTGTGGCGCAATCGTGCATGGCTAGTAGCAGGACGAGGCTAAACGGCCGTGTCACCGAACAAGAATTGGCAGGATGAGATGAATCAGGAGAGTCATACATACCTGGCTGTGTTGAAGAATCAGTGCAGGGCTTCTCACAGCCGGGTATGACGGCCGCTGGCAATTTTGATACCTGAGGTATCCAGGTGCCGGTCACGGCTCGCTTGTCTCAACGACAAGGCCAACAGGTGAAGAGCAAGCTAATTTTGAGAGATCATGCCCAAGAGGCGTCCACTAAATACCCAACAGGCTTGCTTGGGGTTGTTTCGAAATGCATCTTAGTTTCGCAACCGCTAATAAAGCCGTGGAATTGAGCGAGAAGGCACCGAATCCTCGTGGCCTCGGACTGAAATGGGATCGGTCTATCACCAAATAGGATACAATACTTGGGTCAAAGTTTCTACAATGGCCAGCCATGTTGCCTCTTGGCCCACAGACGTAGCTGTCGCAGCAAGTGCGGCGCTGATACTAAGCTGTATGATCTTCTAAGGCACCCTGGTGTCTTTTTTCAGTACTGATGTATGAGCCCCGTGCCGAGCATCCACAATTGTCATCACGCATAACTGCAGCTGCGGCTGGGCTGTTGGCAGTGGGAACTGCTCCTGGTCGAAGAGCAACGACCCCGCGCTCCACTCAGCTGGACTCTAAAATGTTCGCATACTCGAGTGCTTCCAACAGTTAGGCTCTGTACGAATGTGAGACTCTTGCTATCGAGCCTCCCCCTTCTCCACCACGCGATATATGAATGAAGACGGTGATGCCACTCTTGCGGTATTTTCTGCCCACCGGCACAAATAACAACACATTTCGATACGATGCGAACCGGAAAGACCAAACAACTCAGGCATGTGGATGAGCCTTGCATGCAGGCCCGGTTTCGATTCGGGTGGCGCCTCTACCGGCCGGTTGCATGTGATTAGGCCGGACCATGCTATCATGCAGCAGAATGTCCGGCGTTCCAGCATAAATATGATCGTGCAAGTTGTGGCTGACTGTCACGATAACGTATCTCAGATACGAGACATTGTAGTCTACAGGTGCCACACACAACGACTTGCCATGGTGGTTAGGAGGAAGAGCCCGTCAGCTCTAGGCAACTTTCGAAGTGAGTTTGAGCAAGATGTTGGTCTAGGCCCAGTTTCCAGATTTTAAGCTCGCTGGAGGAGGTGGATGCAGGTGGGCCCAACCTTCGACTTTGATCGGCCCTTAAGCGGGGGCTCAAAACCCGGGTCTGGTCGAACGGACCGATTGGGAGTGTTGTTCGACTCGCCGTGCCCTGAACTGCCTACTCTGATGGGCAATGCGGGTGGATAAGACGAGAGTGAGCTAGTCTCTCGTATGCTAAGCATTTACGCCGAGATTGTTCCAGGGTATGCCCGCGCGGCAGGATCCCTGGGCAGGCGGAACACGGTTGGGGGTCCAGCCGCTCGCGAGCGTCACCCGTGTTGAAGAGCTCGCATTTGGTATCTGAAAAAGACCTTTCTAGATCAATAGTGCTCACACACAGCCTTTCGTTGCGTGTTTTTTTCCATGCAGTGTGGATTATGATCTCCCCAATTACAAGCTGTTCGAACCACATTATACCGACCTGGCGCACTTGTCAGGCAGCTGCATGAGAAAGCTTCCAAGTATCTTGAGGGAATTTGGCATTTTAGAGTGGGGAACTTCATACGTCATTTCTCACTCTTTTGAATTTCTCTCCCTGTGGGATGTTGCGTAACTGTCTTGGGCCACTGCCCCCTTATTGTTGTGGTTACTATAGTATATCCATGGCAATGGACATGGACCTAGCTTGGCATCTCTACAGCTTGTCAGATCTTCTTTTCTTTGGTGCAGTGACAGCGCTGGCGTAGGAGGTTTGTGACTGGGGCCCGGTCAGCGGCCGAGATTTGCTGCGAGAATATTGGCGCGTCGAAATAAGCTACCGGGCAGGATGGAGCCAAGGCCAGGCCGGTCCGGTTGTGGCTGCAGCCTCCAACAAGCTCTACCACCAAGAGGGGGAAAATCCGGGGAAATTGGGGAAGCACTTGGGGTTTTCAGCGTTCTGATTCCCATGTTGACATTGTCAGATTGAAGTGAGCAACCTGCAGTGTTGGCCACGAGTGACTGCCTACGGATGGGTCGACACACGGAGCTTGTCGCTTACCGGTAACCCTTTTCGACGAGGTATGAATACGGCAGGCCTGTGACTTGTGACTGGGTAAAGCTTCATCCGGCCAAAGCACGCTGTACCTGTGGATATCCATTCACCTTGTAAATGCCTGCAACGACGCCATTCCGTCATTGACGTGCCCTACACGCTCAAGTACCGGCCGGTGCGCCTCAGATTAGGAACCAAGACCAGCCTGCGCTGAATTGGTATGCAGGCTAGTTGGGCCAGGAGGTCCTGTAACGACGTGAAGACATGTTTGAGCTACTCAGAGATATCAGACTACGCAGGTAGTCACATTGTGTCGAGCTGGGCTTGCAGTGCTCGGACAGTCCGTTGATGATGCAGAGGCGGGCCCAGGCCAAGTCCCATTTGCTAGCCTTGACTCGGGTGCCCCGTCCCCGTGGGGGAGCATCGACAGCAGCGAACCGTCCTACTGGGCGGTGGCAAGTTCTGCGCGGGGCTCGTGACTGGTTGTTTTCTCCAAACGGGGCCAAGTATCCCCAGATTCGAAACGTGGAGCCCCATCCTCACGGCCATGTGCCAGGGAAGTGCCAATGAGCCTTTCGGCCCTACCCACTGGCGACCCCGGCTTTTGCTTGGGGTTCCCCCAGGATGGGAGCCCGTCAGATTGGTCGAAAGTGAATTAGATAGAATGAGTGAATGGGGTCAATGGTACTCTACTCCGATTCATCTTGATGTGCCAGTCACTGTTATTAGATCATCGTTGTTCTTACCCCTCTGCCTATATTAAGCCCGAGTTCTGTCCCTCTCTCGTCCAAGTTCCACTCCCGTCCCTCCTTTTTGCAGGATCATTGGTTCGACCTCATTAACACACCGATTAGATTATTTTCTTCTCATCGCCACTGCGTGTTTGCGTCCCATAAGCAAATCAACCGTCCCACATGGCGAAGCTTTCTATCGCCAAGCCCCGAGAGGAGGCTGGCAAGGCCTGGCCGGCCATCTGCGTCGGTGCCTTCGTTGCCTTCGGCGGTGTTCTGTTTGGATACGATACTGGTACCATCTCTGGCATCCTGGCCATGCCCTACTTCCAACATCGATTCTCGACAGGCTACATCAACCCAACCACCAACGAGCCTGGCATCTCCCCCTCCCAGGATTCGGCCATCGTTAGTATCCTCTCCGCGGGCACCTTCTTCGGCGCCCTTTCGTCCCCCTTCCTGGCCGACAATATTGGCCGTCGTTTGGCATTGATCGCCTCCACCATTGTCTTCATCTTTGGTGTAATCCTCCAAACTGCCGCCGTGGCCCTTCCTCTGTTTCTCGCCGGTCGATTCTTCGCTGGATTTGGTGTTGGTCTTATCTCGGCTCTTATTCCCCTCTACCAAAGCGAGACAGCTCCTCGGTAAGCACAGACCGCCTCCTCTTGCAGCTTCTTTTGGAATGCTGCAAATTATATCACACCAGACTCTAGAGCAATCGACTGACATATATCAGGTGGATTCGAGGAGCAATCGTAGGAGCCTATCAGTGGGCAATCACCATCGGCCTTCTGCTGGCTGCCGTCGTCGACAATGCCACGGCGAACCGCAACGACACCGGCTCATATCGAATCCCCGTCGCGGTCCAGTTTGCGTGGGCGATAATTCTCATCGGCGGAATGCTCATCCTGCCCGAGTCTCCCCGATACCTCATCAAGCGGGGCAAGGGTGAGAAGGCCGCCCAAGCGCTTGGGTACCTGCGACGTCTCCCCGCCGACCACCCTGCCATCACCTCCGAGCTGTCTGAGGTTCGGGCCAACCACGAGTACGAGATGAGCTTGGGCAAGGCGAGCTATATCGACTGCTTCCGCGGAGATATGATCAAGCGTCAATTTACCGGCATGGCCCTTCAGGGATTGCAGCAGCTGACTGGTATCAACTTCATTTTCTACTATGGTGAGCACAACCGTTGAATCTTGGGGCGCCTCCCCATTCCCTGAATAGTTTCATTGACAATTTGAACCAGGAACCCAATACTTCAAGAATTCCGGAATCCAAGACCCCTTTGTCATTCAAATTATCACGTCTGTTATCAACGTGTTCTCAACCGTTCCCGGCTTGTACGCCGTCGATAAATTCGGCCGTCGACCGTTGCTATTCTGGGGCGCCATCGGCATGGCCTCCTCCCAATTCCTCGTTGCGATGCTCGGAACCTTGACCACAAGCCAGGACTCAGCCGGCGCCATCATCGTGCACAACGTTGCTGCGCAGAAAGCGGGTATTGCCTTCGTCTGCATCTACATCTTCTTCTTTGCGTCGACCTGGGGTCCTCTTGCTTGGGTCGTCACGGGAGAGATCTTCCCTCTGAAGCACCGGGCTAGGTCTTTGTCTATCACCACTGCCACAAACGTAAGTCGCACCAAATTTGGACACCCAATCAACACAATCTAGTATCTAACGTTCATCGGTAGTGGCTCCTGAACTGGGCGATTGCCTTCATGACTCCGTACCTGGTCAACTACGGAGAGGGATATGCCAATCTGCAGTCAAAGGTCTTCTTCATTTGGTTCGGCTGCTGCTTCATCTGCATTGCTTTCGTCTACTTCTTCATCTACGAGACCAAGGGTCTGTCCCTCGAAGAAGTCGATGAACTGTACTCGGAAGTCAAAGGCATCAGCGCCGCAAGGAAGAGCAAGCACTGGACACCTACTACCACGTTCAAGCAGAGGGAGTCGATTGCTCACCAGGGCGGCGTCCTTGGGGGCGAGAAGGATGCCAACTTGGAGCATTCTGAGGGCGCTGTTGCTTGATTGTCAGATGCAGTTCTAGCGGGTCTTCCTGTAGCTAATTAGCTATTTAAGTACATGAGTACGAAATTCACGCCTTTGCGTATAGTATTGTTTAGAACCGGCTGGTCCTGTCCACAAATCCAGATACGTGCCCAGGTGCGTGATTACAGTCCACGGGTAGCAACGTCAATCAGTGATAAGATGTGAAGCTTCCTGTGACTTATTACTGTCTATCAAACTTTATATATTGTGTACATTAGACATGGCCTTCCCTCGCGGATGGCATTCCTAGGCCAGGTTGCCATGGGACATCTGGAGGTTGGGCCAAAGGGGTTATTTGAGGGTGGTAGTCTTATGAAAGTGTATCACACAAGTAACAACACTGGAAACAGAACAGCACGGTGTTGATGGGATATAAATAGACTAGTCGCGGACGGAGCTGTCTTCACTCATCCTTATAACGCCCGTTATTGCCACAACTAGTTCTCAGGTCACGTTTCAGTTGATCCCATCATTTGACGTGGTACCAAATTTGATAGACGCTTCTAGATGGGGTCCACCAACTCCTTTCCCATGTCGTACCAAGTTACCTAGGAGCAATCACTGTCGTCATCTGCACAAGGAAACCTCAATCAGCATATTTGATTTCACCATCACCAGTGCCCCTCGTGGGTATGGTGGGCTGGCCTGTGGACCTGCTTTAGTCCGCGCGTACTCTCTCCGCCAACTCCTTCCAACACTCCCCTCTAGGCTTGAAAACCAGATTAGGGCCGTGATGCTCAGCTGTGATGACATCGTATACCTGGAATTCAGTCTTCCTTTCCCTCCCAATACCCATGCCCGGACCGCCTTCTCCGAGAGCACCGGCTACACCTGGAGCCCTATCGAAGTCAAAGTACCAGATGGTCTTCGCAATTGCCAGACTTGCCTCCAGATACGCCACGGCTCTGCCCCCACAGCTCCTACTTCCAACAGCAAAGGGTGCAAAGGCACGCATGTTATTACGTTCACTGCCGTCCTCACCTTCCAAGTGCCGCTCAGGCTGGAAGAGGAACGGATCCGGAAAGTACTTCTCGTTGTGTAGAAGGCTGTACGGGCTAAGTCCTACCATGGTCCCTGGTGGAACCACGTGCCCATCAACAATGAAAGGCTTACCAGCTTGAGAAGGTAATGCGAGATCCTGCTGGCGCCACAATGTGCCAATAGATGAAGGGGACATCCTTAGCGTCTCATTGATTACGGCTCGGAGGTATTTGCAACTTGTCAGACTGGGGCCGCCGTGGATGTCGTGGCCAGAAGAGAACGTAGTCCGAATCTCAGAGGCAAGCCTGCGGTAAATTTCAGGGTTCCTTGAGAGGTAGAAGAGCACTGCACTCATGAGTGCTGAAGTTGTTGCACCACCTGAAGGAGGTTTAGCCACATCTGGGTGAGCATGACGGAGATATTAGTGTGGAGAACAGCCCATTAGAGGACTTACCAGCTGTGATGAAGAAAACCGCCTCGGCCCAGAGCTCGCTTTCGAGCAAACCCTCCTCGCTACCTTTCTTGTCGCTCAATGCCAATTTGTACAAGTCGTGTTTCGCATCTTTGTCGAGGGCCATTCGAGCCTCAACCATATTCTGGATGGACTTGCGGAAGTCTTCAGAGGCTTTGTGGGCCAACCACGCGATGAGGGGGTCCAGAAGCTTCGAAGTGGCTGGCCAGTTCATGTACAAGGCGATACGGCCGCTAACCTGTCCAAAGGCATTTAGGAGTGGGCGGTTCGTCTCTTCTGTCTGAGTACGTAGAGGAATGCCAAAGCCAAGGGAGGATATGACATCGGCCGCGAGACGTGAGAATCGTGGCGAAACGTCGACCACATCACCCTTTTGGGCCGATTTGAGGAGCTGCAGGAGGAAGGTGTCGACTTGAGAACTCATCTCTGGTTCGAATGAGCGCATGGAAAGCTCCGAGGTCACCTTCCAAATAATGCGTTGCTTGCGGCCGTGCTCTGCCTGGTCCAGCGTGTCAAAGAGACTAGGACTTGGCACCAGGCGAGAGTCAACGTATGCCTGGCCCTTCGTGACCCCAGGGTTGAGAAAGATATCTTGGTTGTGTCTCATTAGCTGACAACTTCAGACCCTTTCCCGCAGGAGAAGATGCTGGCCGGGCATAGACCGGCGGATTCACACCAACCAGCGTACCTTGCAGCGCGCCAATCGAGTTAAACATGAGCCGGTTCGGGGCTTGACGGAAGACAAGGCCTTTATTCCGCGGCTCGAATTAGCTTATCATTGTTGAGAACGGCAACCTCGCGATGTATCTCACCATATTTCAAGTGGTTCTGATAAGTGGCCAGATGGGCCCGCTTTCCAATAGCGTTTATGCCCCCGTAGGCATCAGTGATCTTCGCCCAAAATGGCCCCTACGTTAATTAGCATGTTTTTCTTCAGAACCGGGAAGCAATCCACCAAATTCCCAATAGTCGCCAACGATGAGATGCGTGCTTACAGGGAATTTGCTCAGTGGATGGAAGTTGAGCTGATAAACCACCAGCAAGCATAGCTATAGCCAACATGGTATCAGTATCAACGCGCTCAATAGAAGGCCTTGCGCTCATACCACGGGCACGACTCCATATATGAGAACGTAGATGAGGAAGTTGAGGCTGGCCATGGTTGTAACGAGCCGTCCGAGTTAAGCAGTAACACCAGCAGAACGAAGTCAGGGAATGTTGATGAGCTAGCCAAGGAGAGGATGTATGAATCTAATCGTGGTAGAGAGGTCTAGTAAAGGCCGGGTGAGGGCAGTTATGAACGGTAATGGCGATGTGAATCCAGTCCTTAAGCTGCGGGGATTTGGAAATCCCGAAATTGACTTTGGCTTTGAACAGGTCAGACAGTGCGTTGGGCAGGCTGTCGATTTCCCCGAAGGTTCGCAAGCTGCCCTGAGACAAAGCGCTGGGCGGCTGTGTGTGCGGCGGTGTCGCATCAGGCCGAGGGTAACATCACTACAGCACATGCGTCCAGCTAGCTAGCTTTTGCCCAGGTGGCCGCACTGTTGCTCACCCATGTAACCAGCCCATGCTCTACTAGCGCCTCGAGTGGATTTCGCCCAGACGACCATGCTCGTGATATGCAGCTGTTGGTGACGAAATTGTCTCCGCATTAGCCTGGTCATCACCAAGCAGCGCCGTGCGAATTCGCGATGCCAGACCGGTCGGGTGAAGGCAACACTTCTGACCCATGACCGTCAGAAGAGGAAGTCGGTTGTCATGTCGTTGCACTCAACCAATACGCTACAGGGACCTGACCTGCCAGACAAGGTCGCAACCCCACCCCATCCTCCCCACTTGAGCGGTTGGCTGAGTGTACGAGTGGACGGATATGCGGTGGTATCGTCCTGTCCTAGCAACCAACAACCCTCGACTACCGCTGCGCCACGGTGATACTACTTGCTGCCTTAGATTGCTCTCATGTGGATCCACTAGATTCTACACGACGCTGGATGCTGCGCCGCAGGCGTTATTGCATTACATGGACGCCGAGGGGGAGCGATTTGGGGGCTAGAAAGCAACCTTGAAATCCTTCTCATGCACACTTGCGTTGAAGCAAAAAGACCCCTGAGCGTGCACAAATTTTGCGTTACCACGAAGCACAATCCTGGTGGGTCGTTGTGGTGCTTACTAGTACTGGAAACATTCACATATGCACAAAATAGGGACTGTTGATTCAATTAGTGCATGTCGGGGCGACCACGTCCCCAACGCCAACACAGCACAAAGTGCTCAAGCGAGGCATTCCAGACGTTTTAAGTTCTGCTCTGTGTGACGTGTTAATTCGTTCAAAGCTCAGCTCCGGTTCCAAGTTCTCTTCTCTTTGCAACAAGCGCCAACCCCCCTTGGGGGACCGTCCTTTGGGGTGTCTGTAGCTAGGTATGCTCACCATTCATCAATGTGAACCACACATGAAATTATTTTGCAATAATGCCATTGAGTGAAAGGCTCCCAAACTAGATTGCGGTGTTGAGAGGAAAGTTGCATGTATCTTGCCCATACCATCATCGGTCAAAGTCTTATTTATGAAAGCCACTGTCGTCGTATCAAACGTGAGAGCCCTTAGTAGACTGAAATTGGTACGTGGCACAGTGTTGAGGTTGAGATGTCCTCTTGCATGCTTGGTCGCTAGCTATGTGTACAAGTGCCCAATGCTCTTATTCTCAAAACCCTCCCCGTAAATATGCACAACTCCCTCTCCAGGCATGCTTGATTGCAACGCAAATCAAGCCTGAGTCGAGTCGGACCTCGTGACCTCGCCACAGCTATAGTTCCTGCTACCCCATTGAAAACACTACCCAGGTAGCTTATTAGAACGATTCAAAGAGTGAAGATGATCCAGACGCAACATCTTTGTTTCTTCAACCCTCCCGGCCGCCCTTGGAGGGTTCATAGTTATGAGCAACGACTAGGTAGGGGTCATATTCATTTTCCGGCTGGTACGATGCCCTCTGACCAATTTCAGTGGTCTTCAGAATACCACTATGGTCAACTGGCCCTAGATCGTGTGCTGTGCCAATCTTGGCCCGATGTTCACGAACCAGATTAGCTTCCTCCAAGGTCAGAGTTTCCACAGTGTAGTGTTCTCCATCAGCTATTGGGAATGCCTTTAATTCATTCGGATCGTTGTTAGCTGGCCAAGTGTGGTCATAGGACTTGTTTTCAGATGTCTTTCCACTTCTGAGAGTTCTCAATCGTGTCCATGAAGACAGTGAAGACAAAACGCCCAACACTCGCTTCACGTCAACGTCACTGAAAGCTTTAGGTATAGCGGGCATGCAGAAGACGATCAAGACGCATGTGTTCTCAGCCATGGCCCAAATGGAGGTCTTGGAAACGCCATAGGTGACGTCCCCTAGGTAGTCCAGAGTTGCTGTGGAGTACACTCTGCCAGCGGCACAAACGCAAGCGCTGCAAGCATGTTTGCCATCAGTCTCCACATCTTTGCGAGGTCCGCAGGGTGACGAGAATACTCACAGGATACCAACAGAGAAAACCATAGAAACTCCAATCTTTTGAGTCTTGCTCATGTGTAGCTTCCAAATGACGTTCTGAGGCAAAACAAGAATGAAGATGTCTATAGCCAGGTTGAATGAGGCCGTGCATACATCAAGGGACCGCCGATTGATGCAGTGCCCATCCACCCAGGTGTGCCACAACTTTTCCATAGGGACACAAGAGAGCGCAGTCGCGGTGATTGCAGCAATGTAGAGGGCTACGTTGACCAAGCCCATTGCGCCGCTAACCCAGAAGAAAGTGTTCCGCTGGCCTTTGGGAACAAAAATCCGATTCCATTCAAGCAGAATAGCCGTTTTCGCGAGCAGCATCAGCATGGAATAACATATCGGAAAGATAATGAGTGCCTGATTAGTGAACTCAATAAGTCTTGGGACGACGACTAGTACTAGCTGCGAAGCTGGAAAGGAAGGCTTTGCCCAAGTAACCTACATAAGCAATGTCGAACATGTCTTTTAGGCGAATATCCCACTGGTGAACGAAGAATCCACCGATGGTGAGTACCCTGAAGTATGCCCAGGCCAGCCCGGCATAGGGCCCCTAGTGGATATGTTGGAACACGGACACGATAGCAGAGTGACGAGACACATACAAATGCCAAAATTCCTAGGTCTGATCTCTCGACTGTTAGAAATGTGTTCAAATGTTTTACGGTCAAGAAGCTTGAAAGGTCGGAAGCATTGCAAACGAGACGCAGACAAAAGGTAGAATGAACGTACAGTCTTCTAAATGCAGCTTCCGGGAAACAATGAGCCGGGAGTATAGCCGGATGATGCCAAAGGAGACTCCTAAGAACAGCAAGATAACTGCTATAGCAATAGCCTCGTCAGTATGGTTGGGGGGTTCGATGAGATTGGGAATTGTGCCATTAGGCGGCATCATGGCTGGTCCGTTGAGGATCTCCTGCTGTACCGCAGGTGGATAGTTAGGGAAATCCGCCAGCGACATCCTGGAAGTCGAAGATTTGGCTTGGGAAATTTCTGAGCGCCTTGACAAGCTTGAACCGAGTTTGAGGTTGAATCAATACATGCCCACGCATCAAGGCTGTCATTTTGAGAATCAAGCGGGAACGCATGCAAATTTAAACCTGCTACGGCGCCCTTGAGCCGTCATCGTGCAGCACTTCATTCCCTCGACTACCAGACCAGACCCAGTCAGATCCTGAAATAACACCATTCAGAAGCCGCCCAGTTTTTAGCACCGTCATTTTCTGATCTAAGAAAAGACCCCATGGTCTGGCCCGCTGCCTTGAAAGACCGACTATCGGCAACCGTCTGCCATCCCTAGAGGCATACTGTGCTACTCGCCAATGCAACACAGTGCTGCAGACAACAAAAGAAATCGAAAAAGACGCCCCGCCAGCCGAGCGGCGGCAACGCGGACTCTGCATATGCGCCAACATCATTCTGAGCTGCACTCCGAGCTCGCATGGAGCTATCTGCGGCACAGCATCGAAAATGTGACTGTTGGTGCCATTTCAACCCTGGCGCTGACGGAAGAGCCAGAGCTACCTGCGGCACAGCACCTGCAATGTTGCTGTTGTTTAGGCCATTGTGGGCCACTGCCAGGGTAGCAAGGACAAGGGTCTTCGCCAACCTCCTTGGCATGTCCTTCTCCTGAAGCAAAAGTCAAGCAGGCAGGTTCGTCGTTGCTGATGCTGGCTACCATGCACCCGTGCTAGGATTTGGAAGGTACCCCCGAAAACCTCTCGTTCATAACCTTACTGAGAAAGATCCGTTTGAGAATCCTTCTCCGAATTCGTCTCAAACTGGTCACCCTCTCAACAGTTTTCACAGACTGCTGCCCTGACTCTGCTGTCTAAATTCCGTCCACCATTAGTGCCCAAGAGTTATTCAGAAGTTGTCATGGGGCAACCACATTCCAATGAGTCTCTGACTTACCCGGCTGAGCGCAAAGAACTGCGAGCCCCCACAGAAGATACTGGTGACCATCAGATTCTAGCCAATGATGAATCCAACAAAATTGTCTACCTACAAGGGTTGCGTTTCGCAATGTTGGCTGCTCTGTAAGTCCGGAGCCCACGTGCATTCATCCAGCTCTGGAGGACCAGCTACCAGACCTCGGTCTTACCCAAGGCATCTCAAGAAGTTCTGGAGTGGCAGATCGCTAATGTAAACCGCACGAAGTATTGCTGTCATGCTATTTTTGACAACAATTGAGACAAGCATCGCCACTACCTCTTTGGTCCACATCATGGACGACCTGGGTGATTTCGGGGAGCAAAGCTGGATCATGACAAGCTATGAGCTAGGTTACGTGGGTGAGTCAGCTCAGCTCATATCCTGTCGGACCCATGCGAACCCGAAGTTGACAACCTCTGTTCTAGCTGTCATGGTGATTTTCGCTAAGCTTAGTGACATATTGGGACGAAAACCCGTTTTTATTTGTTGCATTTTGGTCTTCACAGTCTTCTCTGGCGGATGTGCAGCAGCACAAACTCTGACCCAGCTGTAAGCTCACATGCATTCGCCCCATCTCAGAACTCGCCAGGCGCCAAATTGCCTCGTGGGTGTGAATAAATACATCGGTACCTGCTGACGAGCCAAGTGCGGTGAATCGTGCATTTCAAGGGATCGGTGGAGGAGGTTGCTTTGCCTTGAGCGCGATTATGCTGATCGAGTCTGTACCTCCGGCCAAGTATGGACAATTCGTCTCTTATATCGGTATCGTCCTCGTCCTGGCTACGGTTCTGGGACCCATCATTGGAGGACTGATAAGTGAGAATACGACATGGCGATGGATTTTTTTATTCAAGTCAGCAGCCCCGATCTCGAGACACTGGAGTACTGCAATTGACTGACTAGATTAAGTGTCCCTATCGGGGCGGCCAGCCTATTCATCGCTTTCGTCGGAATTCCAAACGGGTTTCCATTCCACGGCCAGCCAGTACACAATCGGCCTAATGTCCTATCAAAAAAGAATCTCCGCAGAATTGATGGGCTCGGGTTCCTCTTGCTAATGCTGGCAACACTCTCCTTCACGGCATGTTTCCAGGAAGCTGAGTCGAAGTTCGCATGGGACTCGCCCTATGTCATCACGCTACTAGTTGTCACGGTGATTCTATGGACCGCTATCCTCTTCTGGGAGCGCCATGTCACCAGAAGTGCGGTGCGTGAGCCTGTATTGCCTTGGAGATTCATCCAAGACCGGGCCATGGTTGGCATTTTGCTGTGAGCTGAGCTTCCTCTATGAGTGATAACTGTGTCATCCGTGCTGACGTGTGTAAAGCGGCTTTCTTCTCTTAGGAGGACCGATGCTTGTCATGAATTTCACACTTCCACAGAGATTCCAGCTCCTCAACAATCTTTCGGCCCTCGACGCGGGTGTGCGACTACTTCCGTTCGGAGCCACGTTCCCAGTGGGTGCTGTATTCAGCGCAGGAGTCGGGGGGAAGCTCCAAGTGCCTGGTCTTTTCATCGCCATGTTTGGTGCTGCTATCCAAGTTGTCGGCTTCGCTCTACTGAGTACGTTGCCAAGTTCTGTAATCATCGACCCTGCTATCTATGGCTATGAGGTGTTGTGTGGGGTGGGCACCGGAATAACTTATCAAATAATGTATTTGATGGTTCCTTTCACGGCCGATGATCGTGATAAAGGTTAGTTTTCGCCCCATGCCCTGTTGGCAGTTCTGCATCGCTACGGAAGACAAGTCATTGATGTTATCGGCAGCCGTTGGTATGGGGACAGCAAACCAGTTCCGCTCGATGGGCAGCGCTTTCGGGCTTGCGATCACGACATCTGTGTTCAATGGTTACATAAAGCCCCGACTTGCCAATATGGGCGTCTCGGAATCCAGCACCAACTTTGGTCCTGCGCTTTTGACTTCAATCCCTCCGGACGTGCAGGATCATGTACGGAATATCTTGTCGGAAGGCTACAATCGCCAAATGATGGTGCTCACTGCCTTTTCCGCGGCTCAAATACCGGCGGCCCTACTTCTGTGGAGAAAGAAGCAAATTCGAATTGAGTGAGGTGCCTTTTCCGAGCGACACTCAAGTGCTGTTGGCCAGAGTGCTTCACACTGAACTGGTGTGGGCGGAGGGCTTTTCCTGGACTACTGGATGGCACAAAATTCAAAATAATTTCATTCATTGGCAATTTTCCTCCATTGATTTTGATGGTACATGGGCGGCGACAGGATACTAGTAGTTGCACAGCTTACGGTAACCAAGTGTACGGCTTCTAGCCGTCAATCGTTCTCAGGAACGCGTCCCGCTATCTCAGGCTCCGGGCTATGCATGCATCTGCCCACAATCGCTCCCAGGTCCTATCTAGTGTTGGTCCCTTTTGATTCGATGATTTTCTTGACCAAGAGGAGAACCTATGCTGGCATTGACGGTTGGCCGATGTACACTGTCAAGGAATGGGAGTTTGCCAAGTCTGCTCCGATGAGGCGAGCAACGCCCACCCCGTGCTCGGGCCGAGTTTGCATTAACAGCGGTTGGTACAGCGTTGCATCAATACCACTGTGTAATCGCTCTGCAAACTAGCGGGGCGGATGTTGGCATGGATCTGCACCAACCTGACTGCAACCCGAGAACCTCGGTCACAAACCACAACCATCGATTCTCTTGCAGTCACATTGCAACCTCATGTTGGTTGACCTCCTCACCGGCTCAGCCTACCCAATGGGGGCTTGGATGCAACAACCGTTCAGCGTTGGCTGCTAGTCTGACTACCAAGTTCCCACTTCACTGAGTCCACTCCCAGGAGGCTGAGGTGGTCAACATCGAGCAAGTACAATCTGCCAGTCCACGGGGTATTCATAAGTGGTTTAGGATACACATCATTCCTCCTTTCAAATCAATTTCCTATCGGTGGATACTCCAAAGATGGGAGTGCATGCGCTCGAATGATCATATTCATAGGTACCTGAGAGCAAACACACTCACTTAGGCAGCATCTTTTTTGAAGGTTGCTCTCTGTCAACTTGTTCATTTTATGCGCTCTTGAACAAGGTCCCTACCTCTAGACCTTGAAGGCCCCGCAAGCTATTCGTAAAATTGAGATTATCCGTCCCACCATGCACCAACACACACTCTGTGAGTTGGCCATTCAGCACCTAGCGGCCATGTAAGACTTTTTTTTTTTGGCAACGGCCATGGTAGCATCTGCATCACTACTGTGGTACCAGCACAGTGTAGATGTGTTGGCCCTCGGCTGCCTGGCTGCATGCTCACATGGAGTCCACGATCAAGGATACCTCGCAAGCCCCGGTTGCCCAGCCGCTGAGCGGCCAATAGATTGCAAACCTGAATGAGGATGAGCCCCATTTTGCTTCGTATTCTATAGACCCCGGGCAGTACAGCTTAGGGGGTACTTTGCATGCTCGCGGACTCTAAACAGAGCCTCATGAATGGAGCCTGCCTCGATATGCTGCATAACTAGCCCATCTGAGCGGTCTGCACCGGTAGACAGACCGGAGAACCGCACTTTGGGCACACGACAGCGCGCCATTCGCCTGCATGCGCAGATCGGCACGGCGCCTAAAATCCTCAAATGAATGTCGGACTGTAAATAGGTTGGCCGATAGACTTCGCATACACTGTGCGACTTCCTGAGCCCCTGGTCCCCTGAACCAACAGTCAACGGCTCGACGAGGGTGACAATGACGAGTGACGCCAAGCACCTTGGTCTCATCGCGGGTGACTGTTGGTACAGGGTAGACGGACCGTTGTTCAATGTTTGGGCCCCAGCTTGACCGATACTGGAAATGGGAAGCTCTACCGCGATAAGACTATTGCACGTTTATGTGCATAAAGCTGGTTTTTGTTTTCTTTTCGCGATATAAGTAGACAACTCTGCCCGGACAAGAACTGCGCTTAGTAAGAGTGACATCAACGTTTCTCCCTTTCATCATTGTGGTTTAGTCAATTCTTCACTAAGCCGAACGTCAGTCACGATGTCGCAGGCCGAAGATCAAGCTCTTGCCATTATTGGATTTTCGTTCAAATTGCCCCAGGACGCTGTGGACGAGGCGCGCCTGTGGAAGGTCCTAGAGGAGAGAAGAAATGTTATGACAGAATGGCCTGCTGATCGAGTTTCAGTGGATGGGTTTCATGATGGCGGCTCCAAGGCCCCAAACACGGTTGGTCCATATTACCAATTGCCCTTTTCATGCATTTACGGTCATCTAGACTCTGAAGTGAGCGCTGATAGGAAATTGCTGTAGTTGCACGGTACAGGAGGCCATTTCACGCGGGAAGATCCCGGTGTATTCGATGCTCCCTTCTTTGGGTTGACGGCCAGAGAGGCCGCAGCAATGGATCCCAAACATCGCTGGGCTCTGGAATCTGCGTACCAGGCGTTTGAAAATGGTAACACTTCTTGCCAAGCCCCTGGAGCCAGTCTTGCGTGACCCCAGCTGATTCAAGGTGTATCGTTCAGCCGGTTTACCCATAGAGACACTTCGTGGCAGCCAGACCGCTGTATTTGGGGCGTCTATGACAGACGACTACTCATTTATGCAGCTGAAAGACCCGGACACTGTTCCGCGAAGTGCGGCCACTGGTATACAACCATCGATGCTCCCTGCCCGAATTAGCTGGTTCTATGACTTGCACGGGCCGAGTGTTCACATCGATACGGCTTGCTCAGGCAGCATGGTAGCGCTGGATATGGCTTGTCAAGCACTCCGCAACGGCGAAGCTGAAATGGTTGGTAGTCTGACCTCTAATATCTGTACTGTTGTACTCTAACTAGTAATGAAGGCGCTCGTTGTTGGCTGCAATGTTCTCTTAGGGCCAGAGATGTCTCTTTGCCTTTCAAATATGGGGTTCTTGTCACCCGATAATCGTTGTTTCAGCTTCGACACACAAGGGAACGGGTACGCACGGGGTGAAGGAGTTGTATCCTTAGTCGTGCGGCCTTTGAGCGATGCGCTGAGGAACGGTGATGTTGTTCGCGCGGTCATCCGCATGACAGGTTCCAATCAGGACGGCCGAACACCCGGCATCACACAGCCCAGTGGAGAGATGCAGGAGGCCCTCATCCGTCGTGTGTATGCCAAAGCCGGGTTGGACTTAGCACACACCCGGTACTTCGAAGCCCACGGTCAGTTTCATCGACCCGGTTCTGTTGATTATGATGCACTCAGGGACAGACCTAACAAAATGCAATCTAGGCACTGGCACACCCACGGGTGACCCAATTGAATTGACAGCAATCTCAAAAGCCTTCAGACCGCACCGCTCTGTCGAAGAGCCCCTATATGTGTACGTCAAGGGATTGCCGATTCCCCACAAGAGAAGAACACGACTAACATGTGTCCCAGAGGCTCAATAAAAGCCAATTTTGGCCACCTTGAAGGGGCCAGTGGCCTTGCAGGAGTAATCAAGGCCATACTGGTTTTAGAAAAGGGGATGATCCCACCTAATGCCTTACTAGAGACCATGGTCTCTGGCTCAGATCATGACTTCAGTAACATTGAGGTTCGTACGCTATTCGATCACAAGGAATTGTCTGGTGTGATCGTGTCGGTCTAACTGCCACGCCTCAGGTTCCTACTCGGTGCATAGCCTGGCCAACATCTGGTCTTAGACGTGTATCTGTGAACTCCTTCGGATTCGGTGGGACGAATTCTCACGTCATCCTTGACGACGCACTGCACTACTTGCAAGATCGTGATCTCGCAGGCATTCACCATAGCGTTCAGCTGGCCTTGCCGAAGCTAGGTCCAATCAAGAGATGCGTTAATGGCGCAAGCTATCGAACAGAAAATCATCACACGGCTGAAAAAGACCTCGAGTGCACGCCCATGCTACTGGTTTGGAGCGCTGGGGATACCAACTCAGCCGGCAGAATACTCCATGCATATGAAGAGTACTTTGCGGAACACATTGCTGGGGACCAAGACAAATTATCGCAACTTGCTTACACTCTGGCAGCACGGCGTAGTGCCATGACATGGAGATCTTTTGCTGTTTGTGGTAAAGGCGATACGACTCGAGCACTGGACATTTCTTTGAACGCGACGAAACCAATGCGGTGTTCCATGGATGAGCTCAGCACGGCGTTCATTTTTACCGGGCAAGGAGCCCAGTATCCGGCAATGGGATTAGAACTCTTGGCCTACCCGGAGTTCAAGTTGTCTCTTCAGAGATCGGATGCGATTCTGAAAAGCCTAGGGTGTGAATGGTCAATTTTTGGTCAGTCAATAATCCCTTCAACGCCATATATACTGAGTGGAAGATTGACGAGCGTCGCCCACAGATAAGCTTCGAAAAGATCAGCAAATTGATCTCCCCCAGCTAAGCCAACCTATTTGCACCGCCCTTCAGATTGCTCTTGTGGAGCTTCTTCGCTCTTTCAACGTGACGCCTGTTGCTGTAGTTGGGCACTCAAGCGGTGAGATTGCGGCGGCGTACTCAGCGGGGGCATTGTCTCACTCCTCAGCCTGCAAGGTTGCATATCTCCGTGGAAGACTTGCTGGCAGGCTTCGAGCATTGGATCCCTCCGGTACGATGCTCTCTGTGAACCTCACCGAGGGTGAAGTTGCAGCACACCTTCAGGGGTTGAGCCTACCAAGACAAAACACCATTCATGTCGCCTGCGTCAACAGCCCAAAGAATGTAACTCTCTCTGGACCTATTGAGGACATGGAAGCACTGAGAGCGTATTTGGACAACCAAGATATATTTTCGAGAACGATCAACACTGGTATCGCCTATCATTCTCCCGCGATGTGCGCAATTGCGGCTGAGTATGAAACGTCACTGGGTCACCTACAGCCTGGCGATCCGACTGTTTCCGAGAAAACGATTCCGTTCTTCAGCTCGGTTACCGGCGGAGTACTTGCCAACAAGTTGATGCTGGACCCACAATATTGGGTGCGAAATTTGGTGTCCACGGTTCAGTTCTCAAAAGCTCTCCAAAGCCTTGTAACTTCAACGGACACGATTGTACTGCATGCCACCGTCACGGACGTTGTGGAAATAGGGCCTCATGCGGCATTGCGGCGGCCAGTCAGGGACACGCTGTCATATGCTGCGCGCTCACAAACACCTCTATCCCCTATTCGTTACCACTCCATGTTAGAGCGCAACGAGAGCTCGCTGGTAACGTCTTTACGATTGGTGGGATCACTGCACTGTCTTGGGTATCCTGTCTCCATTCTTGAGGCTAACCGCCAGCGCACTGAGGCGACAAGACCTTTCCTAGTTGATTGCCCACCCTATTCATTCGACCACAGTCGCCGGTATTGGAGTGAGTCAAGAATCAGCAAAGATTTTCGATTACGCCCACACGTACCCGGATTTCTGCTTGGGCAGAGGTCTCCTGATCACAATGCGTTACGTCCGCGGTGGCGGAACTGGCTGAGCTCTGAGAGATTGCACTGGCTTGCAGACCACGCGGTAAGTACTTTGTGTCACCTAGCTACTGAAGCGTAATCTATTAGATCGAGGACTAATTTATTATAGGTGAGCGGCGACACGGTCTGCCCAGGATCCGGTATGTTGGTATTGGCGATTGAAGCTGTCCAGCAAGCTATCGTTGCTCCTGAGACCAACCGTACTGTCATTGGATTCCGTATCAACGAAGCTCAATTCCTATCTCCAATCAAGATTGGTCAGACTCTTGAGGACGCCGTTGAAACTGAGGTACATCTCAGAAAGATCCAGAAGGCCTTTGAGAAAGAATCATCTCGATCCGAAGTAACAATTTTCACACATCACGATGACCGATGGGTTGAATGCTTTCGTGCGAACATACAAGTCGAGTTCGATACACAAAGCCGCGGAAATGACCGACAGCTCTCCATTGGTAGCGACGTGGAAAGAAATATCGACCATGTTCGCATAAGACAAGCTGTCAAGTCTGCCATCGCCTGTTGCACGAAGCCTATTGACAAAGGTCGTTTCTATTCTTTTTGTGAGGACCGCGGTATACGATTCGGACCTTCATTCCAAGCTCTGAAGAAAATCCATTGGGACGGAGATAATTTGTCTGTGGCTTGTTTGGATCTGCCATCGCGGTCTGGGATTACAAAGGTGCAGACAGGTGACAGTCCTGTGCATCCCACCGCCCTTGATGCTGCGGTCCACTTGATCTTTGCCCAGTTCACGAAAGGCGTCGATCCCACGGTAAAATCAGCAACACTGATTCCCCAGCATCTTTCCAACGCGTGGATCTCAGCAAAGGCATGGGATCAGCCGACAGGAACGTCCTCATCGTCGACGGTGCGTCTCTGCACACTCATGCGCAGACAGAGCAGCCGAGCTATGAGCATAGATGGTACATTCTATGTCTTGGGCGAGGACGACTCAGTGCTTTGCGCACTCGAAGACATGACCTTGACAGAGGTTTCGCGACCCAACAGCAATGTCGATAATGTCCACGGCAAGGGTCTCTTGTACAGGATAACATGGAAACCCCTCCTGAGTTCGCTAGGACCCGAGCAGCTTCAGGAATGCATCGATACAAAAGCTCCAGACACTACTGCAGATGTTGCCCGCGGCTACCTCGCGAAGATGAACCCGGCAATGCGAGCAGCCGGAATGCTAGCGTTGCGGGAAGTGCCTGATGCAGTCTTAGAGAACGCTCCGAGTCACCTACGAAAATTTGCCGCCAACATCCGGCGTCTTTATGAATTGCAGCAGGCACAACCCGAGACAATCCTCAGCCCCGATGAGGTGAACGAGTTATTACAGGCTTGTGATTACCAGGTGCCTGAGCTCCAGCTTTTCTCTAGAGTAGCTCGGGCATTGCCGGCGCTCCTGCGAAACGAGATCGACCCATTGGAGCTTCTCTTCGACCCCGAATCTGAACCAGCAAAACAATTTTATGCCCGAATATTTGCTGAGCATAGACGGGATGGGAATCTAGAGAGGTTCTTGGATCTCAAATCCCATGAGACTCCCGAACTCAAGATTCTTGAAGTCGGCGCAGGTACAGGCGGATTCACTCAGCTGATCCTCGACACTCTTCGAAGCCTCGAGCAGGTTTCGGGCGTGTCCCGTTTTACCGAATACACCTACTCCGATATATCTCCGTCGTACTTCGAACAAGCTCGGAAAGAATTCAACTTCGCACTCAACCGGATGAAATTCCTCACACTTGATGTTGAACAGGATCCGTCTCGCTTGGATCCCACTCGGGAGAGTTTGGTGGGATCTTTTGACCTCATCGTCGCTGGAAACGTATTCCACGCCACATCCAGCCTCGTAACAACCCTCAAGAACATGCGAAAGCTTCTAAAACCTGGAGGTCACATTATGCTCATCGAGATCACTGCCGCGGATAGCGCCTGCATCAACATCGCGTTCGGCTGCCTGGAAGGATGGTGGCTGAGTGAAGAAGACTGGCGAGAGAATGGTCCGCTGATCAGTGAAGCAAAATGGGACAAGCTTCTTCGCAGTAATGGATTCACGGGTCTTGATCTGACATTGAAGGATCATCGCAGTGACGACTGTCACCTAAGCAGCATCATGGTTTCCACCGCCGTTGACGACGTATCCGTCCAGCCGGACAGTGCAACGTTTAAGATCAGTTTGCAAGAAGTCGGGCCTGTTGTTCAAGATCCGAGCAGGCCGACCATCAGGGTACTAGTCGACGCAAGTTCCGAGTCTCAGGCGAGGGTTGCCTATGCGATCAAAGATCGGTGGAAAAACACAATAGTGCAGCAGTTGCGACCAACCGATCTGGTGACATGCGCTGTTGATACCTCTCCTACGGACCTAGTGCTGGTTCTTCTTGACCTTGAAGGGCACTTCTTGGCTGAAATTTCTGAACTGGAGTTTCAAGCTCTTCAGAAGCATGTCCAAGCCGCGCAGATGCTATTGTGGGTGGGTTCATCACCAGACAGAACGGTCACTTGTGGTGGTAGGGTCACAAAAGTGAAGAATCCTCATTGGGCTATGTGCATGGGGTTTCTGCGCAGCATTCGCACTGAGGCACCAGAAAAGCATATCGTCACACTTGGGATCGAATCATGCAGCCCCAGCAAGCAGCCAGACTTCGTCTTTTCACTCTTGCATTCCTGTTTCCTGGCCGAGAATCCAGTTTCCGCTTTCAAGAAGGAGTTAGAGTTTGTTGTTCGCAATGACAAACTCACCATTGGTCGAGTGGTTGCAGATGTCACGCTGGAAGCCAACCGAATTGATCACATTATCCCACGGGTACGCTCAGAGGAATGGGGATCTTCCCCACCGGTTGCACTCGATGTCGGAGCTCCGGGAATGTTGGATTCACTACAATTCGTGCAAGACGAAGAATACGATCAAGACTTGAGGGATGAAGAGGTTGAGATTGAGGCGGCGGCCTGGGGCTTAAGCTTCCGTGACATTCTCATCGGCCTTGGGAGACTGGGTACCGAGCGCATGGGATTCGACTGCGCTGGTACGGTGACACGCGTCGGCGCCGCCATCGCCAATGCGGCAGGTTCACCTAATGTCCAGCCCGGAGACCGAGTCGTCATGTTGAAGTGGGGTTGCATACAGAAATATCCCAAATCAACGGCAGTCACAGTCTTGAAAATTCCTGAAAATCTCAGCTTCGAGGACGCTACATCTATCATCACTCCTGGGATCACAGCCTATCATTCATTAGTCAACGTTGCTCGGTTGAGAAGCGGCGAGAGTATATTGGTGCATTCGGCTGCTGGGGGTACCGGGCAGCTTTTTGTCAGCGTCGCTCAAATGCTAGGAGCTGAGGTTTATGCCACTGTAGGCTCTGCCGAGAAGAAAGACTTGCTCATGGAGGAGTTTGGTCTGCCTGGAGACCACATTCTGTACAGTCGTGACGCCTCCTTTGCCCAGGCACTGAGTAGGCTGACTTCTGGACGGGGTGTTGACGTAAGTTACCGCCCGTTAAAGTGTTTCAAACTTTAAACTAAGTTCGCCGGTTATTTATGTTCAAGGAACCATGACTGACGTTTTCCTTTCCCTAGGTTGTTGTGAACTCCCTATCGGGTAATTTGCTCGAGTCCAGTTGGGCTTGTCTTGGTCCCAATGGACGCTTTATCGAGATTGGAAAAACTGACATTAGGGCGAACTCAGCGTTGCCAATGAGTGGGTTTGCACAGAACAAGTCATTTTCTGGCGTCGACCTATATCACTTGTTGAACAGCGATAAATGCTTGATGAGACAGCTCGTGGAGAATGTTATGGATCTAGCAGCATGCGGTAGAATCCGGCGTCCAACTCCCGTTCACCTCTACCCGGTGTCACAGGTGGAGCAAGCATTTCGCTACATCCAGAGTGGCAGAAACACAGGACGAGCTGTTTTGACAGCTCGCTATGGAGACATTGTTCGGGTGAGTATTTCATTCAAGGTTCAAGCTCCCATGCGATCCTCTGCTAACTATCTGTAGACGTCCATGGTGGTCAAAGGTCTTTGGCAATTCGACAGGAATGCATCGTATCTAGTTGTCGGTGGATTTGGAGGCCTGGGAAGAGCCATTATCCGATGGATGGTCAGTCGAGGAGCAAGATTTATCATTAGCGTCTCGAGATCCGGTATCTCTTCCACGGCTGCGCGTGATCTAGTCACAGATCTGGACCAAAGCGGAGTACGAACCGCCTCATTGCGTTGCGATGCGTCCTCTTCTATCGATCTATCGACTGCCCTCGCAAAGTGTGCCGACATGCCTCCTATCAAAGGCTGCATAAATTCAGCAATGGCGCTCCAGGTAAATCCATCATCTTTGAATAGCTTACCCACTGTCTCAGCTGACTTGCATCCAGGATGCCGTTTTCGAAAATATGAAGTACGAGCAGTGGAATGCCACTATCCAGTCGAAGATAGCAACCAGCTGGAACTTGCATGCCATTCTCCCCCCAGATATGGACTTCTTCATCTTGCTGTCGTCTCTTGGCGGGATATATGGGACAGCGGCACAAAGCAATTATGCCGCTGGCTGCTCATTCCAGGACGCACTCGCTCGGTATCGAAGCTCCCTTGGACTATCGTCCTCAATTTCCCTTGATCTAGGATGGATGCGAACTATTGGCATAGTTGCAGAGACCGAACATTACCAGCGCCACCGACATCATGCCGGGGATATGGCACCCATTGAGGAATCGGACCTTTTGGCCGTACTGGATGAGTTCTGTAATCCCGCGCGCGGAGTGTTGCAGGGCGACCAGTCCCAGCTACTGGTTGGGGTAGTTACCCCGGAGCATTTTCGAGTCCGAGGCGAACAGCCATTGCCATTCATGAATCGCCCGTTATTCTCTGGTCTTGGATCTACGACTTTGCAGAATCACGGAAGTGAGAACGCCACTTCCAACGAAGCAAGCGCAGCTGAATTGTTCAAGAAGGCGGAAAGTGATTCAGAGCGGGTGGCGATAGTCGTAGAAGCCTTGAAAGCACGACTGGCACGAGCACTGGGAGTGGACACGGATGACGTCGACGTGCGAAAGGCATTGTCTGACTATGGTGTCGACTCACTTATGGCAGTCGAGCTGAGGAACTGGGTTCGCATTGATTTTGGTGCTAACGTGTCTGTCTTCGAGATCATGGGAGGAAAGTCAATAGCAGAGGTAGCAGGCCTATTGATCATCAGGGCTAAAGAAGGGATCTAGGCTTTATGTTACGCTGGCACCGTGGCGCAGTTGGTCTTGCGCTTGGTACCCTTCGTGCTGGTAACACGAAGGGTGTAGGTTCGAATCCCGCCAGTGCTACCTAACTAACCATACTGTATCGAATTTTCACTATTATTAGTAATATATTCGCTTAAGGTCTTACGCTTAGGACCTCCCCCCCCTATATAACCCTAGATAATAAAGCTCTATAGAGTAAAGAGCTAGGTTATCTATCTTTAAATAAGTAGTAGGTAGTTAAATTCTAAGCTTAGATATAAAAGTAAAGCTACTTCTAATCTTAAATTAGGAAGCACTATTCTAAATAAGATATTAACTTATATATACTTTTTTTTTTATATTATACTATAAAAATACTTAGGTAAGGTTACTTATTAAATTATTTATATTAATATAAGTAAGATTACTATAATTTAATTAATATTAATAATTAATATAGTTTTTTATAAATTTATATTATAAAGTTTTATAAAATTTTATTAAATAAAAGCTTCTTTAATAACTTTATTAATATAGTAATAGATTATAATATATTTTAACTAATAATAGCTTTTTTTAACTTTTTATAGTTTATATAAAAAGATTAAAGCTTTTAAAAGTAAAAAATAAATAATATAAAGTATTATATAATTTTATTAAAAATTCTATAATTAATATATAATTATAAAG